>JAOVYW010000001.1:6345306-6370448 GCA_025775045.1 Hiodon tergisus
GAGTCGTTTCACCACCCCCCCCCCCCCCTGTTTCAGCTACAGTAGTCTCATACCACCCTTCCGGTATCTGTCAACTGGGACTGTTTTCTGTTGTGCCCAAAATTACTGGCTTTTTTGTTTTGAACTGGAACCATTTCTTGTAGCATAGTAGCCGTTTGCATGGTTGTTGGCTTCCTTCAGATCAGCTGGGGACTTTTCATCATCTCTTGGTCGCTTTTTCCGGTATGTCTGTAAGGACATGGCTTTTAAATATTTTTTTTCATACAAAATGCCTAAACCATAGGGTTAAACTACATTAAGTCTTGGGTTTTTGTAGCACCTTTGTTTAGGATTACTTGATATAAAATTACAGGTACAGTGAATGATGGGATTAATTCTCAAAAGGGTTACTATTTTTGAGTTTTGTGCCTCACCTGGATATAAAAATTAACAAAGAGAATGACCAGAGTCATCATGTATGAAGACTGGAACATGAGACAGCCAATGGGAAACCCGCATGGGGCAACAGCTGCACTGAGGGTGTGAGTGATGGTCATTATAAACTGAACCTGAAGAGAGAAGAAAAGAAGGGACTCCCATGAGATCACTTGAAGCAAATACCCGTGTGCAGAGCACAAAAGTGCAAGAAAGTGAACAGTAGGTGTGCAAGTTTAAGAGTGCCGTTCAGCTTACCAACTGAGCCTGGGTTAGGTATCTCTTCCACCACAGATATTTGTGCATGGATGGAATGGTAGACAGTCCATAATAGGAGTACATCAATACATGGATGAAACTGTTCAGGGTTGGTCCAAAGAAACCTTTTAAATAATCACATGTGGATAAATGGATCTGAAAGTTAACTGTTTCAAAAACTAAATGTAATATTTTTTTGTAATGAAAATTTAAAGGGACAAATGGGTTATAACTATCCAAACTAATCTATATGATTAAGCCAATGAACAACTAGATTCTTAACATGCAAACTAATAAACACACATTGTTGAAATGTGCTACGTACTCTGCCCACAAGGTATCCAGTTCAGCACACACCACCAGATGTTGAACATGGACGCATGGTGATACACATGCAGGAAGGTTATCTGATTGTTCTTCTTCCTTAGAACAAAGAACACTGTGTCCAGGAACTCAATGAGTTTGGAGAAGTAGTACCACCACAGCACTTTAGCAACCTGTAAACACAGGACACATACAACTCAGTAACAAAAATGAATTAAACATACTAGACCATTCCTGTTCTTTCACTATGAGCATAATTATTTTCACTTCTTTACAATTGGTTACTTTACAGTATTATTTTAAAAATGCATTTTTTAAATGAGCAGTATTCAAGCTGTGAAGAAGAAAACCTAATTGGAACACAACCATGCTGGTCAAAACACATAAAAAATCCAGTGTGCTATTTTCACTCCATCTTAATTTTCCATATTTAGGATTTGGAATTAGTATCTAAAGCACACAACTATAACTGCATGCTTTGCCAGGCTGATAGAGCTCTCACAAGTTTTTCTCCAACTCGTTTCATGCCACAGACTCATTTGGTTTTCTACACAATTTCTACACAAAAGCTACACAATTTGATTTATTTGACCAGGCAAGAGGATGATCTTGACAGAGCCTTAATTTAGGAAACCGGAGAGGAGTGTATGCTACATGTCCCGCAAATAAGATGATTATACGGGCACAGCCTAGAGACAGATGCAGGTGGCGTCTGTAGTTTAGGGGTCAGGTTGTTTGTGGTCATGTTAGGATGGGATTGGAGGGGATTAGGGCATGAGTCAGCAGGAGTTTGCTCACCCTGAGGTCGGCGTCCCCCGCACTGTTGAGATTCTGACACTGCAGCCGGTAACCCCCCGCCCAGGAGGACAAGATCAGCTGAAATGGAAAGAAACGTTGACCTGTCATCAAACTTGCCCGCGATCCAAGAGTTCACTCTCCACCCAAGAAAGCTGAACTTGGAGGGAGCCGCTATCATGTTGAGAGCAGTTGTAATGGGATTGGGTCAGATTAGATTTCAGACGCATAATCTGTTATAAGAGGGATATATGAGTGCACTCATCAACCTAATTGCGTCTAAGTGCTCATTATATATGTTCACCAGTTTGGAGGTCATTTGTCTTTACTGTCCCCCAGTATCATGAGGGCAGCTACCAGTTTTTAGGCTTTGTTCTCCACAACTGAAAAGAATGAAAACGGAAACACGGCACTCCCAGCTTTCAGAGTGCGCATATTACAAATTGCTCTGCAGAATTTGCTCAAAATAGCCTACATTTGGCAGCAGTAGCTATTTTAAATTGTTGAAATCATAGCCTAGTTATGGTATAAATCCTGGTGCATGCTACAGGATGTAGTCGCAAAATCATTACAGAAAAGCATTTTTCAAACAAAGATGTTTGAAAGTAATTACTAATTCTGAACTAATTACACAGCATAATGAGCATATCTGACCTTTGACTTCTCCGAGCGAAGACACCATAGGTCCAACTACCAGAACATTCATAAAAATCTCAGGCCAAAACAAAAAATATTTAAATGACTCATGTCCCATGCATGATTAGAACATTCATGCGCTATCTATTGTCCAAACAGTACCGCTGTCCTTGACACAAAGTCAATACTGATAGTTTAATCTGGAAAAACCTTCAATAAGAATAGCAGGAATGAAAAATGAAAAATAAAATAAATCTGCAGCAGCTATAAAGCAGGCAGCCATGTTAAACTTTAGCTATCACTGACAGTTCCGTGTCGTGTCCCCAAACATGTCAAAGGCAACACAATTCTTCGGGGCAACGTTTTGTCTCAGATCATTATACTTACAACTGAAAACTGCTTGATGTGAACAGAAGACTTAAGAACCTGCCATTACGGCCAGGCTACTGTTGTCTGTAAGGCTCGAGAGTAGTTTCTTGACAAAACCAGTGCCATCCGGGGTTTTAATATGGCTCTCTCACCAGATATAACCTAGCATAGCAGTAACAGTTATATTTATTGAGCAATTGAGCCGCCAAACTGTATAAAACTAATTTCACATTTCACACCTACATTTTTATAATATAATGGAATCAGAAAGTTACTGTTTATTGGTATACATTCTCCATCTAGCACCAATCTCTGTCTTCCTATGTGCTTCCTATATGTCTTTTCAATCTAAAATGAAATATATTTCCAACAATCCCAGTAGGCTATTATCCCTTTCTGAACTTAACTTCCCTTTCTCATTGACTGAATTTTTCCACTGTCATTGGCTGAAATCAGCAGGATTTCACGCAATTAGTCTCACAACTCCCTTTCCTCTTCAAACTTCTTAAACTGGCCTGACGCTTTAAAGAGACAGTTCTCATCTCCATGACTGATGCCCTCTGCTCTGTAAGAACAGCTGCCGTTTTTCTGGGCTACTTTTCAGAGATTTGTTAATAATGGACCGTTAGACCTTCTGAGATTGGTACCTCAGGCATCATTGTGAGATGATTTTCTCACTACCATTCCAATAACTTCTTTCTGGTCTTCAAGATGTTCAGTTTCTGCCTTTCATAATATCTTGATGATGCTGCTGCAAGCTTCTGTTCTAGGGCCCCAGCACTTTTTTACAGTTGTGTCCCTTTTAAAGCTAGAACCTTAACAGCTAGTGCTTTACAACTACTTGGTTATGGTCCCTGTAAATAAATAAAAAAAATACACATAAATAACCGGCAACATATTTAAACAATATCAAAATATAATGCCTGGTGACAGGGCCAGGTTAAACCTTATAGTGGCACTAGTATTGCCTTCAAATATCAGAAAAGTATTCCTTTCACATTGGTACAAGAAAAAAATAACTGTATCTCCATTAATTCATACATTTAAATTTCCTCACTGAGAGGAAGATACAGGATCTGTTTATACCTGATTATGTCATAATTTTTTTAACGTTTTAATTCTCTTCATGATGTAAGCCAAGACACAAAACAAACATCTGGCCATTTGAAAGTGGTGAGAAATTTTTTTAAATTATTGGAAATTATTGGTTCAAATTTGACACATAATTCTTCTACAAAATATCTATTTCATGCATTGACCAGTTATGCACATGTCTAACTTGCATCCCTGACTAGTCTCCTGGGCAGAGAAATATTCAATACTCTGCTCAGAGACTCTACAGACTTGTTTTGCAAAGTTTGCTGCTTCAGTGTTTGTGGTATATGGTATATGGTATACTGGAAAACAACGGTAAGCATTTCATAAGTTTTAAAGGCTTTTATAGGCAAAAATATGCAAAGCATATCATAACCCCTGCAAATTGCTCTGGCATGCTGGATATCAACTTCTGGGCCAAATCCTGACTGATGGCGATCCATTCTTGCCTTATTAGTGCTCGGAGTTGATCACAATTTGTGGGGTTCTGCTTGTCCACTCACCTTTTGACGATTAACCACAGGTTCTCTATGGGATTAAGATCCAGGGAGTTGCTTGTTCATGGATCCAAAATTTCAATGTAATGATCTCTGAGCCACTTCATTATCACTCTTGCCTTGTGACATGGTGGTCCATCATGCTGGACAATGCACAGATCATCACCAAATTGCTCCTGGATCGTTGGGAGAAGTTGCTCTTGCGGGATGTTTTGATACCATTCTTTATTCATGGCAGTGTTTTTGGGCAGAATTGTGAGAGAGCCCGCTCCCTTGGATGAAAAGGAACCCCACACATGGATGGTCTCAGGATGCTTCACTGTTGGCACGACACAGGACTCATGGTAGCGTTCACCTTTTCTTCTCTGGACAATCGATTTTCCAGATGTCCATAACAGTCGGAAGGGGGCTTCATCAGAGAAAATAACTTTGCACCAGTCTTCTGCTGTCCAATCCTTGTACTTTCTGCAGAATTTCAGTCTGTCCTTGATGTTTTTCTTGGAGAGAAGTGGCTTCTTTGATGCCCTCTTGACAACAGGTCCAAAACTCTTTGCCTCACTGTGCGTGCAGATGCACTTCCACCCACCTGCTGCCAATATTGAGCAAGCTCTGCACTGGTGGTGACACGATTCCGTAGCTGACACCTCAGGAGGAGACAGTCCTGGCGCTTGCTGGACACTGGGATGTCCTGAAGCCTTCTTCACTGCAGTTGAACCTCTCTCCTTGAAGTTCTTGACGATCCGGTAAATGGTTCTTTCAGGTGCAATATTCTTTACAGCAATTTCCTTGCATGTGGGGTCATTTTTATGCAAAGCGATGATGGCTGCACGTCTTTCTTTGGAGGTAACCATTGCTAACAAGAACACAATCATTGGAAGCACTACTTCCCTCCTTTTATAGCAATCAGTCTGCTAGTATAATCCAATCAGAATGATAGAGTGATTTCACATGAGTATTACTGGTTCACTCTTTCCCAGGAGCAGCTGATATGATTAGTGAAATTATGTTAGCTGGTCATTTTGTGCAAGGGCCAAAAAAAGTGAAATTTGGGTTTTTGTGATGAAGTTGATTTTTTTGGCCATTTTGCAATTATTTTAAATGCATCTGATCATTCTGCACAATAATCTAGAAACAATGCAAAAGAACACCACAACAACTGAAGCAGCAAACTTTTCGAAACACAAAATTTATATCACTGCCAATACTTTTGGCCATGGCTATACATATGATACTGTGACATTGGCAGTGTAAAAGAGCTGCCCTGTGACTCCTGTCCTCACAGTCTCACCTTGCCTGGAACCAAACCAACTGCCAAACTTGATGTCACATGACAAGGCCAAATGCACGATTGGCCAGAGACCATTACAGTGGAGAGGAGGTGGGTTGAATGAGAACCAATCGGTTGTTTGCCCCGTCCACCACCCCCCACCAGAGCACATGCACATGCACTGTGACCTCTATGTACAGTGTGGCTCAACTTGGCCTTTCGCATCAGAACCCAAGCTTCTCAAAGGCTCATACATTTCTACAACAAATGTAACACTGTCAGAGAGACACAAATCCTTTCAACAAGATTAACAAAGACTCTATGGAATAGCAAAGATTAACTAAAGTACTGTCACTAGCTGCTAATATTCACTATAATTTCATATCTAAGCGTGTGAAGCATCTGGGCCTTGTTATTAAAGAACATATGGAAAGAAAACAATAGAATTCTTAGCATAATGTTCTAAGATAAATTTCTAGGTAGATGAGAGGCAAAACCGCACACAAACCTCATCTTGAAGCTAAGTTGTAAGTTTAAGAATAGATCTGCCTCGATCCACTGAATTTAAGCAGATTCAAATGATAAGGGAAATTAAACTACAGTCTCTTATTATTAAAAATAAATTTGAGTTTCTCAAAGAAGCAAAGAGGCTCCTCAGGTTATGGCGATCATTTCAGTTGATCTTGCGATATCACATTTTCAACTTTTTTCTTGGAATTCCGGCCTGCTGGCCAACCATAAAAACTCTGTACAAGGCATTCTGCTCCAACCTGGTATCCTCAAATGCTCGCATCTTCTTAAAAAGCACAGCATGGACAAACACTCCATCTATTATCAAGGCAGAAGCTTTTTGTGGTGTTCCTAGACATAGTGGGTTGATACCAGCAAAAACATCCTGAGCATAAATCAATTGCAACGGTGGGTTTCGGTCTTTACCTCAATAAGCATGTAGAGGGACAGCATGGTCACAGCAAAGTTATACACGATTAAGACTCTTTTCAAGGAATACGCAGGCCTGTTCTTCATATATATTTGTCCCAGGTATACTATAAGGAGGTAGATGAGAGTGAAGGACAGCGTGGGTAGGCAGGAATCCAATAGGAGCCATCCCCTTACTCTTGGATCTGAGAAATAGAAAACAAATATGAAAAAAATCATTAGTGTGACCGTTCACTTTCATGCAAGATTCGATAAGAGAAAAATGTTCTTTCGAGAGGTTCAATCAATGCACCTGTGTTAATAACATTTAATACACTTTAGCGGGGATCTTTATTAGAGAGACAGTAAATGTTTCAGACCCCTTATACATTTTTGAATGACATTTAAGTTGCATTGCTGAGCTTCTGGACAGTGTAGCAGCTACATTTGTAACTGGCCAGAGCTCTTAGCCATTCCACCACACATTCCCTTAATGATGCTGTTTTCTGTTTAACTCTGTTCCAAGCATTGAACAAATGCACGGTGACTGACACAATAATATGCATGCGAATGTGGTTACCCCTGGATACACGCCCACAGTTAAAAATGCAAGAATTCTATCAATATTTTTTTTTTGTGTTTAAACACCAACTTTTAGTTACTTCCCCCCAAAAAATACAGTTTTCTTTCTGCCAATCCTCACAATTTTGGTGGATACATATCATAATACCTTCCTAAGAAAACCAGCGGTTACTCTGCAAGGATTTATATTATTGATGGTTAAATCTGATTAGACTCACTGACCTGGATCCCGCTCAGACGGTTACATTTATACGTGGGTGATGCTTAGATGGCAAAGCATTGCCGATAATAACCAACACAGATATGCCTGGAAAATCAATTAAATCAATGTATTATCACTACAAATGATAAAATATACTGATGACTCACCTCTTTCTCCAAACAGATTATCCACAAATCTGTTTAATTGTTTGTCAAAGGCCTCTAATTGGTCCTGGAATTAAACAAAAAACTATTTCAGTCATCAGCAAAAATCTATGGATGCAAAACTGTTAAAGGCAATACATTTAGGAAAACGATTGTGAATATTGCCTACTGGTACTAGAATGTTCTCTACTTAAGGTCAGAGGACAAATGTAATGATACCCCTGCTTTCCATCCTCCTTCACAAAAGGTCCCATCAGCTGTGATCATTTACGATACTTACGAACAACAAACTAACAAACAAACTGACATTATGAGGATTATGGGACATTATGCATCCTCCCACGCATCATGCTATTCATGAGGAATACAAATTCAATATTTAAACTGAATCTTTCAATAAAATGTACATGCATATTTAGAATTTCTTCTTTGTCTGCCCAGGAGACCAGCCCTGAGAGAGGGCATATCAGACTGATCAGAACTTTAGTTGAGCATTGATCTATGCCTGAGTAGCCCTAATGGGAATACAAAATATGCTGATTTCTCAGAATATGAATCCCTCACTACGAAGAACATGAGTATTATGGGATGAGACACCAAGATCCTGAATCTACGCCATGTGAAACACAACTACTATTGTAAAAATAAATGCATATTTTTTCAAATTTCCGTAAATTGTTCAAAACTATGAAAAACAAAGAACAACGCACAACAAATTATACCAATTCATGCTGAAGGACCGGTCGTAATAAAAATAACAAAAAAATGTAACCAGCAGAAAAGTTTGGACTAAACTTTATTTAACAACAAAAAGTCTCTAAAAAGTCTCAGAAAAAAGCAACTCCTGTACTATTTCTTAAGAGTACATCATTTTGTATTTATAGGAAATTTAGAAATGTTATTAAAATGAGCTCTTGACCCTAAGAACAATGCCATAAATGCATGCATCTGTCTCCATTGTGTGCTTAAACCATGCAGCTTTTACAAGAGAGCACGTTGGTGGGTTGGGCATGCCGGCACGTCACACAATAAAACCCACAAGTCCTTTTTTTCAGACTGGCACAATGTCAGGTCTTATTTTAAATATATGTAGCATGCCTTTATTGTGCAAAATGAGCAAAACAAGCTGTAAGGTTTGATATTTGGTTGAATAAAATGGAGCATTGCAAAATGAGATTAACAAAGTATGCGTCTTACAGGAGTTGTACGTACCACAGGGTCTGAGGGCTGAAAAGGTCACTTGTTTCTGTAAAGGGTGTCCTCCCCAAAGAATTGTCTCTCATTTTTAAGTCTTTATTGATCAGACTTGCTGTACAGTAGCAAACGTAGCAAACGGAAGGTCAACTTATTGGGAACGATACTCTGAAATTTCAGACTATGGCCTCTGGGGGAGGTGACTGTATATACCTAGTAATTACCCTTGGGTGTTTGGTTACCTAGACAGGAGGACACTCTCTGGAGTTCACCCTATTCATTACCGTGCTGTCCTCAGCACTTTGCCTTCCGTCCAACGGGATCGTCTGTCTAATGCTGGAAATACAGGAAAATTGTCTCCAGGGATTGACTAGAGAGAGGTACACCCATCAAGATCATACTGTTCCAGAAGGTATAAAGATACCAAATGCCAAGGGATTTACAGCTAAAATAAAATGTGTTTATGAACACTGTTTCAACTGTATACAACTATCCGTGTACTTAAAGTCAAAATGTGAATAGATAACCCTTCCTATAACTAAACTAGATTTTCAATAAAAAAAAATCTAAAAACTTCAAACTTGAATGAGCAATTTTGGTTGACTGTGTACACCAATCACCATGCAGATATCCTTCCCCTATATTTGGACTATTTTTACGCTTTTTTTGTCTCCTTAACCTGGGAATGAGTGGATTAGAACAAATATCACAGTTAAGATGATTGCAAACGGGAATTAATACTCCAATATTAATTGTAAAAATAAATTTAAATATTTCCGGCTTTAAACATCTGATGTTTTTGATGGTGGTGAAAGGTGGAGCTGCTATATAAAAGCTATTCATGACAGCATGACAAATTTTGTGCTAATTTAATAATAAGTAGACAAGAAAAGCAGCTTTTTTAGTTTCAAGATCTGAGGATGTTCTCTCCTGACTTTTCTGCCAATTTGGCCACGCTATAAGTGAGTCTGTAATTAATCACCTTCTTTAGAGTGTCCTGTTAGATGCGCCATCTAAGTACTGTGTGACCTCTAATGCTGAAACTTGAAGACAAATCTAATGTTCATAACATTTTCTTTATGTTTTTTTACATTTTCGTCCAAAGTGCACATGCTATTCTTGAAAATAAAAGAAATTACTAGTTTTAAGATAATTGTTCTTAAAAAACAAAAAAGTTTTACGCTAAAAAAAAAAAAAAAGCCCAGCCCTGGTATTCCCAATATTCACATTATTTGAAAGATGCACCTCTTTACCTATATGAATTTCCCTCAACAGATATTTTACTGTGTTTTAGTGAGTGATACAACCGTGAGTTGTTCTCACTTATATTAATTTCTGCAACAAACAAACTCTAAAACAACCTACATCCTCCATTGTAATTAAGAGCTGTCTCTTTGCTGACCCCCTTTGTGACAGACACACAGTGTCTTTTAATTATCTCTTAGATTGTATTAAAATAAAAAAGACACGATTCAAATAGAAGTATAACTGGGGCCAGCCGCAACTACTCAACAGCGCCCAGTCACAAAACAACAAAAGCGACTTTAATTAAACGCTTCGGTCTGCAGATAATCAGGTGCTAAAAAACAAACTAGTTTTCGTGTATATTTCACAGTTGTTCACATGCGGCAGAGGCAAATATAAATGGAAGCGACCTAAACGACTAGCTACATATTACACCATGTGGCTGCAGAAATAATTTTGCATTTACAGAATATTATCGGAGATCCCACATGTGGCATTAGCAGCATCCTTACCAATCTAACGGGCATTGTAAGAAATCAACAAAAACTGATAACGTTCTTACCATATGTAATATGAAACTGTCCACGTATTTGATATCTCGGAGGTGATTGTTTTGCCCAAAGTGGTAAGCGAGTTAAAAATATAGACAGACGAGCCAACACAAAAGAAGCGCTGTCCAGTATCTTTTTATCAGACTTCAGTTCACAAGACCGCTTGGTTACAAACCTCACGAAGTCCGGCTCTTCATTTGCCGGCCTGTAATTCCTACGTTTCGCCGGGGGTAGAAAAAAAACAGACCGACAACCACAATAACCAATAAAGACTCAAGATCCTGTGGGCATAACTCCAGCAGGGGCGGAGAGGGAATCGAACCACCGTTTTGAGGTGTGGGAGTAGGACATGACTGGACGGATGAGAAGGGGTGGGCTTTTCATTGTCTGTGAATTCTGATGAATCTGAGTATTTGTCGTGCAGGCCTACCAAAGGGAAAGATCATTATATCAGTCCGGTGAAAAAGAGGCATTTGCATTTATGTGCAGTTTTTATTACCTATAAGAACATATAGATTCGGATAAATATTCAAATTGAATTTGCAATATATATATATATATTGAGAGGTGTGTCTACTTTATTACTATAAAATAAGTATAATATACAATAGTTCTCCTTCACGTGGAATGATTCACGTGGAATATATTAAAATGAAGAGTTATAGGTCAGTGCGTAAACAAATATTACTTAGCGGCCATGGATAGATGGTGATAATAGATCATGCATGTTATCTGTTACAGTGCCAAAAAAATTGGCTCCATCTGATGGTCCTTCTCTTTGGTTCATGATGGATGACATTAGTCAGACTCTGAGACGCTGTCCCGTCACAATAAATAGAACACTTGATAATAAAAAAGAGGATCTGACTAAATTCCCGGGACGCAAAGTAATCAATTTCACCATGCCCATGGTAAGACATCACATGTTGAGAACTGTACACCACCATGTTTAATGGAATACTCCGGTCAGCTCACGGTCTCATAAAAAAAAAAACTTAGCCGCTTGCCTACTAATTTCACAGCGGTTTATCTGTTGCAGAAACAAACGTAAAAAAGACACATATGAACGCGTGTGTGTGTGTTTGTGTTAAAAAAGGAACATCAACTTTAGAATTAAAAGACGAACCGTTACGCACAAGCTGCCTCGTGCCGGTGGAGGCGTGCACGTCCAAATCCTCCAGTTCTCACATAAACCAGTCTTGGAAAACCATTTCACTTCCATATGTTTTATGGTGTTAGATATTAAAATGTGAGCTATTATCAGTCACGGAATTACAAATTAAACTACGAAAATTTGCATTAAGACCTGACTTAAAAGACAGTTTTCCGCGCTAATATATATATACAATAGAAATGACAACCTGTCGTTTACGGAATGATGATGAAGAATAACAACAGAAAAGGTCATGTAGGCTACTTACCATTTTAAGTATTTTCTATCGTGGTAGTTTTTGTTTTCTGTATACTGATAGGAGAGGCACAACTACAGTAGACTGAACCTAGTCAGAAGGTGCGCTGTCCAGCGTATCGCTCACTTCGTTCATAAAAACTCGTGGCTGCAAGCCGCTAGAATTTCGGCAAGTCCTTTGGCGCTCTCAAATTCCTCTGCTGAGTCGGGTAGAGAGAAAAAACGGAAGGACGGACAAGCACCGTAGCCAATAAATACTCGAGCAATTTGTGGGCTTAACCCAGCATGTACAAAGGGCAGATCAAACCATCGTTTTGAGTTGCGAGATCAGTACTTGACTGGATGGTAGAGATGAGGCAGTGTTTCTCATTGCGTCCCGATTAATCTAAATCATTATGTAATTGTGTAGTTATCAACCTCCTAAAAAGGAATGGCTATGGAAAAAAAACCCCACGTAGACTGGCAAGTTAGATTACTGTATCAGTCAGTTGATAAAGAAACGTGTAGATGGTTGTGCAACTAAGCGAAAGTGGGGCACCGATTATCTATATGACTTAAATGTTCAGTCACTCGAATAAGTTTAGTTATCTCACTGTGCAATTCACAATACAGTCCAATAGGTACCTTTGGAAAAAGAAATGCAAGCGTCCGCTTTATTACAAGAACCACCAAGCAGAAAGATGCAGTGCGGTCTTGTGTTCTCCATATATAGAGGATTACATAATTCCTAATCATAAAAGCTTACTTAATAAATATAATCTGCAAAATGTAAAGTTCTGATGAAGCAAACTAAGCTGTGTTACTACACAAAGATCGAACTTCATCATTTTACAATAACATTTAATTAATTTAGCAGACACTCATGTTGAAAACTATTTACAGAAAATGCATCAAGAAGGCAACATTAGTACAAAGGTTTCTAGAGATTCTGAACCATAATAATGTGTAAGACCCTATAACACAGACATACTGAAGCACACAACCAATTTCGTAAGGTTCTAACAGTCATTTTAAATTCTAATTATATGAGAAAAGAAAACAATAATTGTGTCCGTCAGGCACACCAGGGCTGATGAGTGAAATGGCACCTGTGGGTAATGATTTTGTGATTGTGAACCATGGAGCAGAGACAGACTAAAGCAGATAACTGAAATATGGAGAGCTGATTGCAACCTGAAGAAAAGTTGTGTGTGTGATTAAATTTTTTCTCAATGCGGGACATAATTTTTTCGCGTGGCCTTTAGTTAATTTAGTTTACTGTTTTTGAGGGTAACCCCATGAGGGGGAACCACCAACCACCAAAAATTATTTGTTTTTTGTTAAATGAACTATCATCCTCGGGACCGCAAACCCACCTCCTTGATTCACTCCTGAACCGTCACAGTGGTGCCAAAATCTGGTAGTGATCCTATGGCAGTCATGGAGCCTTCACCATTTCCCCAGCAGCTGACCCAGACGCAGGAGGCGCAAATCCTAGCAGATGCACGATCACAAGCAGAAAAACCAGCAGACACTGTGAAGTGCCCAAGCTGGTGATCCTGTCGTAGCTGCTGCAGTACTGAAATGCCCAACCTCTGTCATCACCACAACCAGTCTGCTCAATCTTCCATTAGACTTGAAGGGACCGGATGACGACCCAGAGATGTTTGTTGACCTTTTCGAGGGTGGGTGCCGAAGCTGCTGCAACTCCTTAGAAGAGGAACAGAAAGTCACCCATGGTGCTCTGGATAATTTAGCAGGGGACTACAATGTCTTCCATTAGGCGGTTTTAGCTGACCCCCAATGGCCACTGGAGTTGGTTCAAGTCTCATGTACAAAGAGGTCAAGTGCTAGTTTGCCCTCGTTCAGCAGCTGCAGGACTCCGGCACTCAGTGGCTGCAGCGGAGGTCAATAATGTCAGCTGAGTGACAGAGTTGGTAGCCCTCGAGCAATTTGTTCATAGGCTGCCATCTGAGACATAGTGGTTGTAATGCCACCAGCCGAACACTTTGGCTGCAGCAGTGAAGTTGGCTGAGGACCAATTGGCTGCCAGAGATGAAGCAAAGAAAAGGGAGTTGCATTCCTTCACCTGGACCTCCCCAACCCCTCTTCCAACCCGTCCCCCTTTCAGGAGACCAACCATCCCCATTGCTCCCTCCTTTGAGCTCTCTCTCTCCGCAAATTCTTTCGGAGTCCGAAAGCCGGGGCAGGGCTACCCGAAGTGTGCCAAGTCTGCCTGACACAGCCATGTATCAAGAGGGAGACATTCTGGGTGCTCTTGGAGTCTGGGTGCTATCACTCCTTAGTCCATCAGCGTCAAGTTACACCCAAGGCATTGCTTTGTGACACGACTACAGTCAGTTACCATGGGTAGAAAAGGGGGGGGTAAAGGGTACAAGACCGCTTGGCAGTTGCCACTGGATACAAAAATACGTTGGAGGGCATGCAGGAAGCTGGAAATTCACAAACGAATGCAATGCTGAGTGCAAAATCGACTCTTTGTGGTCACATGGCACATCAGGATCTAGATTATAAAGCCCTTCCCTTCAACAGAGGGAAAACACAACAGGTTTACCACCTCAACCTCCTGAAACTGTGGAGCAAGGCAGACCCTATTAACTTAGATTTGTCTGAATCGTAAGACAATGAGCTCTGTCCAGAAGCAGCGCCCTTACCCTCTTGCTTTTATTGAGAAACTACAATGTAGCTAGAAGGGAAGGCTATAAACTAAATTCATTAGAATTTCACAGACAGACAGCTTCTGTTTAAAGATACACTATATGGACAAAAGTATTGGGACACCTACAGGAGCTTTTATGACATTCCATTCTAAATCCATAGGCATTAATATCGAGTTGGTCCCCCCTTTGCAGCTATAACAGCTATAACAGCTTTCACACTTCTGGGAAGGCATTCTACAAGAACTTGGAGGGTGTCCGTTGGAATTTTTGCCCATTCTTCCAGAAGAGCATTTGTGAGGTCAGACACTGATGTTGGACAAGAGGGCCTGGCTCGTAATCTCCGTTCTAGTTCATCCCAAAGGTGTTAGATAGGGTTGAGGTCAGGGCTCTGTGCGGGCCAGTCAAGTTCTTCAACACCAAACTCATCCAACCATGCCTTTATGGACCTTGCTTTGTGCACTGGAGCACAGTCATGCTAGAACAGAAAAGGGCCTTCCCCAAACTGTTTCCACAAAGTTGGAAACATAGTTTTCCAAAATGTCTTGGTAAGCTGAGGCATTAATATTTCCCTTCAGTGGAACTAAGGGGCCTGGGCCAACCCCAGAAACACAACCCCATAGCATTATGCATTACCTCCACCAAACTTTGCAGTTGGCACAATGCAGTCAGGCAGGAAATGTTCGTCCATCAGAATGCCAGATAGAGAAGCGTGATTTGTCACTCCACAGAACACGTTTCCACTGCTCCAGAGTCCAGTGGCAGCGTGCTTTACACCACTCCATCTGACGCTTGGCATTGTGCTTGGTGATGTAAGGCTTGCATACAGCTGCTCGACCATGGAAACCTATGCCATGAAGCTCCCGGCGCACAGTTTTTGTGCTGATGTTAATGCCAGAGGAGGTATGGAACTCTGCAGTTATTGAGTCAGCGGAGCGTTGGCGACTTTTACGCACTATGCGGCTCAGCACTCGGCAACCCACACCCAATTTACGAGTCTGCCACTTCGTGGCTGAGTTGCTGTGGTTCCCAAACGCTTCCACTTTGCACTTTTCACTATCAGTTGATCGTGGAATATCTAGGAGGGAAGAAATTTCACAAACGGACTTGTTGCAACCGTGGCATCCTATTACAGTACCACACTCAAATTCAGTGAGCTCTTTAGAATGACCCATTCTTTCATAAATGTTTGTAAAGGCAGACTGCGTGGCTAGGTGCTTGATTTTATACACCTGTGGCAATGGGACTGATTGAAACACCTGAATTAAATGATTAAGAGGTGTGGCCCAATACTTTTGTCCATATAGTGTAGCTTCTGCAATAGATACCAGGATAGTTGTGCTCATATAATATAATATTCAAATAAGCAAACTTAATAACTCATAATATCCTGACCCTTTTCTGTTCTGCAGGTGGAAATTTCCAACTGAATGAGCTGTCCAAATAATTTGTTTTTGCAAATACGGCTTCAAACAATCAAAGTAGGTGAAACACATGGAACACAACAGATGCCATTGTATAATAAAAGTAGCCTATATTTTAAATATTTCCTTTTTGTAGTTAATACTTCTGTACCTTAAAAGATTTCGTTTTGTGCTATGGTGCACTTTAATCAATCGGAAATACAGTAAAAAGTTAAAAAAATATATTTATTTTTTGTCATTATAATTCTGAGACACTCTTAGTTTTAGCTTTTGGTGTTTCTAGTTCACATATTTGTTAGTGCAGAAAGCTGAGAGGGTTACTTTCTGGCTATTTAGTACAATGTGGCAGGACAAAGTGCAAATTCCACTATTGCTCAACTGAGATGAAAAAAAAAAACATCTCAGGCTCAGAGAGTACACAGTGCACTGATATTTATTTAACTGACATGAACTTCATCAGGTAATTTCTGGTCATTGACAAGCCTGACTTGGAGCCATTAGTGATCACTGCCACAGTGTTTGAGATGCTTAATTACTTCTTAATTATTTAGGTTTGATTGAGCGGTTAAACAAATCTCAGTGTCTCCCTGTAATTACTTTGATGCCATAGTAGCCAAGGATAAGTCTCTGCTCAACCTCTTCATTAATTTTGGCATTAATTATGCAGAGTCATCATGTAAAACAAAATACTGACACTGCAATGCATTGGATGCATTACGTATAATTCAGTCACTACCTTTGAGTTGGTGCAATATAAAACATTCAAGACCAAAACAAAATGACATTGGTACTATATTAAATTGTGGCATTAAAATACTATAGGGAATTAAAGCAATTACGATGGGATGGGGTAAAAATTAATAAGCTTGTATTGTGTAACAACACGTGTGTTTAATCATGATTCATCAACAAAATCAAAACATCCTGTAATGCAATAACCCGATATCATTTGTATTTCACCATATGTATTGGTTTGTCTTTTGGTATAAGGAAGCTTCCATACTGCCGTTTCTTGGCTACACAAACACAATGATTAAAACACAGTGACTGACAACCCATATCTGAGATGTGCTTCTGGGGTTTTCCTGTTGGTAAAAGTTGATTAAAATTGCTTGGCTATCACAAAGCCAAGTCCACACAAATGTGTCTTATTCCACTCAAGATAGAAAATATCCTGTTGTTGGTGACTTCATTATATATTATACTCTATTACTAGGTGTTTAATGCCAATGTACAAAGTCTGCAACAAATTATCCTTACTCGCAAATATTGTGTTATCAATCAGTCTTAATAGGTGGCAATTATGGTGGCCCTTAAATTGAAAATAGGAACACTAAGACCCAAACTTAAAACCCCAAAAATATAAGACGGATAAAAAAATCACTAAATAAAAAAGTAAAAACGAAAACAAAGTAAGGAGAAAAAAGAAGAAACTCCACTCAAAAACAAAAACTATACTCCAGGTGAAAGCTTAACGAAATTCAAAGCTTAAAACCAACACAGAGATGAAGCACAGACATAAAATTATGTAACGCAAATAAAACCAACAACACAAAAAATAATACTGACAAAAAGCCAGATTAAAAATGCTTTATTATTTCATAACAAAACACATAAATAGGCTATTTCCCTGAAAAAAGTTGAATGGATGCTAGTGGAAAGATGAATGGAAAATGCTAGTGTTGGACACACATACACAATTGCAATTCTACTCCAGACCATTGCTACCCTCAAATCGCACTTTACGTAACTGTATTTAATAGCCTTTTCTTTTTATGAGTAGAAGAAATAAGGTACTTACAAGAAAAAAGGAAACACTATTAAATACAATTTTATTAAATGCGATTAGAGGGTTGCCAAAGTCTGGATTGGGTCCCAGCCCAAATGGATTTAATTCCGTGTTGACAAAAGAATACAATGCAGATCTAAAATTCAATGCTTACTCAATGCCTGAAGTGGATGAGCTGTTTCTCTTGACGTCGGATTTACCAGTCGGTTACTAGCAGACTGCCTTTTCACAAATTTCCTATTAAGAATTTGCATTTTTAATTGCAGGAGAAATTAAACGGCTGTGGCGGCCAGTACAGTAAGCAGCGTGATCTGTTTTTGTGGACCTCAACGACCTCAGTCATCCACCAGTACAAATATTAAATATTATTAACCAACCTTACTATGTCCACATGTCTGGGTTTTTAATTGCAGTTTAAATTGTCAAAACGATCCATTGATAACCTCAATACATACTTATAACTGCACAGGAAGAATGGTTGGATTTGTTAACCTATATTGAGAAAAAAATTGAGATTTAAGTATTTTGGTCAGGTATTTTTATTTGGAATTTTTGGGAACAACCACCTGCAATCTCCTCTCGATCCACCAAAAATCTGGATTGCAATCCACCATGCAGTGGCCACCAGGTTCTTAGCTCTTTGAATTTCAAGGTTCTCAATCCTTGCTCTGCCCACATCCAAAATAGCCTGCTGTCATATCTACAGCCACAACCACCTCCAGTGGAAACATAGGAAGGTCACCAACTCTCCAATCACTCTGTGGTCTCCACACCAGTGGCCTATACAGTGTGACTTTGGGAATGGTCTGACTATGTACATGACCACTCCCAACAGCCCAGGAATCTCTGAAGCTTAGACAGCACTTGTACATTGGAACCTGTCTTGTGGGACGTTTGCTTAACAATGAGATGCAGATAATAAACAAACAAGTATAAATACATAAATTAAACACTTCAAAATCAAAACAAGAAAACTTTGGAATCCTGTGAAGGCAGATTCATTTTTCTGTCTAAATATGTTAACAATGGTAGAATGCGTTTCCTTCTTTTTTTTCCTCGAGAAAGCATTGAGAAATGAGGGACTAGCTGACCAGTTGTTTAAGACGGGCAATATTTTTTACAACCATAGCCATGAAAATAAGCATGCAAGATCTCCTGCATTTGCTCATTGGTCATCTCTACCCCTGTGGTCTACACAGTGCCTTATGGCACTATCAACCAGGTCTCAGGAAGGTTTATGGGCTGATCTATCCTGGGAGGGCGTCACTGGAAGCCAGCCTGAGAGGCATAGGCTGTTTTTGCTTGGTAGATGAGTGGGATGTCAGTAAAAAGGGGGTGACTGTTGAGGTCAGGGAAACTAACAGTTTATTTTTCCACTATTAGTTTCTTAGATGAAAAACTGTTATATTTAGCAGAACGCTAAGGTAGTTAAATTAGCTAACTAGCACTTAAGCAATATGACCAACTTTAACATTTGAAAAAATGTATCTTCCTATCGTAAATGTAACCGATAAGTTATTGCTTTTAACTAACTTATGGTGGTAAGCAAATCAACTACATATCCTGGCACCAGGTTAAAAAGTTAAACAGCGTAAACATATATAAATAATATGCCCTAATTGTAATCTAATGTAAGTCACATTAGAGTTTACAAATTAAATTAGTTTTGAGTAACAATTTACTACCCATAATAATCCCCCCACACCTGACTTCACTTAGGTCGCCATTTGGCCATCAAAAAAAGCGCAATGATGGAGGCGTGGGTTTAAGAGAAGGCTAACGGTAAAGGAAAATCTAAAATCGGGAACGGTGACCTGAAAAGGTGCTCACTTCTCTTTTACCTCCTTGAGGAGATGGATTTATTTCCCCGTGTTAGTTTACTTTGTTGTTTTGGTGTCTCGTATTAACTTTCCAGAATTTCATTTAATGTTAAATCATAAATTGACCAATAAACAAAGCATAATCGGCTAATGGACATCACCATCTACCAAGGTTTTTTTGTTTTGTTTGTCCTAGCATTGCATAACAATTGTTTCTGAATAATATTTTTTGAAAGATGTACTATAGACTTTGTGATGTCAGAAACTGCATGTAAATCTTCTGTAGCAGTAAGAACTAGCAAGTAACTGTAGTGTGGGAGGTATTTGTGGAACGTAAGGACTAGGTGCCACAAATGAAATGTGGTCTAGTAAATGCTACTATTTGATTTATTTTTTGCTTTTTACATTGCTTGTCTTAATACATTAAAACGGTAAACATCATATCTGCATTATAAAGACGCGTTTTATCAGAATATCTTCTAACATTTAAACCCAGACCCAGCACATTTTACTGGAACTCTATTAACACATCTTGCTAATCCTCATCGCGTTTGTGATTTCACGCCAATTCGTTTGTGCCTCGTAGTCCGGTTCCAAGCATATAAAACGGATGATGTTCCTTTATAATTGGCGGTATAAAGGAGGTATGTCTATTGTATTTAATGCATTAAGACAAACAAACTAAAAATCGAACTGTAGCGAAGTATAGCGTTTTCATTGGCATGTACCAGAGGCATGGTGACATTTTACTGGCATGTACCACTTCGGGTCCGTTCTTTCTACCAGGGGAAATTATTTATCAGTTCATTCTGGCACATGCTAAAGGACTGACATAAAATGCAAGAGCCCTAACAGAAATAATATGAAAATTAGATATAAGACATGTTATGCCAGAGTATTTTCATGACTGCCATTTGTAATACTGACAGGTGACTGAATATGGTGTAAACGATCAATTTCAGCCCAGTTGACACTGCTTACTTTATCTCTTGTATAACTACTTCAAATATCCGTATTGGGAAACTATTTACTTTAAATGGTTGTCCTAGTGAGCGGTTGAAACTTCTCAGCAAACGTTACTGACCGCTCGTATAAATCAGCAAAATAATGTCAATAAAACTTATACGCAAGAGTTTACCAAAGTCCCCCAACTACAAAAGCCATCAAATCGCGAATTCAAAGGGCCATACATATCCCCATTTACATAAATACGAAGAGAAAACGGCGTTGTACAGAAATTTTTTTAATTGAAATATTGAATTTTGTCGAATAGACTAACTTAAAAGTGACGCTGATAACACTCGGGGTACACAAAACAATCATTCCCGGTAAGAAAAAATAATAGGCCTATTTAAACTTAACGCCCTATCTACTTACGGAATGTTATGGGGAGTCTTTCAGTGTGATTTACTTGTAGTCATGCGTTCTGTCTTCTCTTTTTGATCTTTGCAGTATAATCGATATGAGTTTATAAAAAATGAAAACAACTTTCATAGCCCGCGTCTCTACGGGAAACCGATTGCCGAACCAGTCTAGAATTTGTATAACCAATCAGAAAGCATGGATTCGTTGGGTTATCCTCATCGTAGTTTTCGATTGCCTGGGGTCTATATGAAATGAGCCTAATCACTCTGCTATGCGCAAATCACTTAATCTGACTGCGTGTGACTAGCAACATTACCAGTTTTGACGTAAAATGGTGTTGTTGATTAAGTATAAGCCAATAATAAAAATTTAGTTTGACATAACAAAGACAGTACTTTAAGAAAAACACTCAATTAAACTAATTTGAAAACCGAATTTGTTCAACCTACTTTTCAGACGTTCCCTTCCCTGATGGGATGCAGGAGCGTTTTTTAAAGATCAGGCGCCATCTAGTGGAAGATTCTGTAAATCTCAATACTGAGAGTGTATTTCCAGTTGAGTAAAAAGCACAATCAAAACGGAAACAAAACCAATTTTGCGGAAAAAAATGAACTCAAAAGGAAACGTGAACCATTATTAAAATATGCTCTTTTTTGTGTGTTTCGGTGTTTTCGAATTTACTCTTTTTAAGAGTAGCTTAATTAATTTAGAAGCGAGTAAGGTAATGCCGGAGCGTAGCAAATCGTTTTAATTTTAGTCAGTTTTTATTTGTACTTCACTTTCGTAAAATTTATGTCCCCGTTTCATTTCCATGACGTTTCGTCGATTTTGCAGCTCGTGTTCCACTATAGGAGACCTTCGCAAAGTTAAGTCATATACAGTTTCTCCATAAGATGGTGACAAATCTTCTTTTCTTTCTGGTTTACGACTTTGTTCATGTGAAAACCAGTAAAGCTAGTTTTTTTAGTTTTGTATTTTGCCAATTTTGCCATGTCTTAAAAAGTTGACCAAGCAACCGCTTAAAACAGAATGATCAATTCATGTAAATTGTTATGTTCGGTACTCTTATAATAGACACGTGACTCCAAAAGGTAGATACATACAATAATTTTCAGTTTCAGTATGACCATTAACTTTTGCGTTAAAAAAAATTTATGCGTTACCTGTTCTTGGGTCTTCCGTTCCAAACTTTGAATAGCAAAAATAATAATTTAAACAGAATCAGTGTATTTAGTGTCACCTATGCTCTCCCCTAAACACACAGCATATCCGTTTTTACTGTTATTACCTCAACCACAACACTATATGTAACACTATATGCTCCATATAATTTTGGCCATATGGTAAACTATAAACAAATAGCATCAGAATCAACATTTTGCACTTTTAAAAATACATATATTCTATCTGTTATTCTATCTATATTCTATCTGAGTTTGAGTATTATATAACTGAGATTTATTACATTAAAATTTTTTAGAACCACGATCGTCTGACGTATACCTCGGTAAACACGTGGTTATAGATGCATTGGTTTGTTGAGTTATTATCAAGTTATTATTTCTAGTAGATATCCCCAACTTTGCCCACTATTTCACAGCTTACGTTAATTAACAATTAAAACATTTTATATACACGCTTCTTCAAGTAGTCATAATTGTTTCAGTGAATGAATGAATAAATTAATAAAGAAAATGCGGGGGGAATCGAAATTATGATTTTTAGCTCCATATAAAGATTTTCAAACGGAGGGAATTATCCTTATAATAAATGGTAATGTGATACATTTGATAAGAAGCGAGCAACACACAGATAGGGACACTTAAACAATTTATAGCCAAAACATGTATCGCTTAATTATTAAACCAATAGGCAGGGTTACTTACAAGTTAAATAGCTTACAATTTTACACATTACAGTTATGTACTGTTTGGTTAAACTTAATGGAATAACAATAACCGGCAGCATTTCTGGTTATGAAGCCAATGCCTTAACCACTATATCACACAACTGCCCAATAATTGTATGAATGATAAGTGGATAATAACTACTTTAAGGCAAGAATAATTATTTCAGGCAGTCTGGTCAATCTAAAGCACTGCTTTATGCGACTGTGTGTTTACAGTTTAAGCAGCCCAGACTATGTCAGTTTCCTTTGGAATTCAGAGGTCTCGTTGAGAGCCTGCTGCATGCTTGGAACCTGACTTATTGTCTGAGAATCGGGGACAACCAGTTTGGAGTTTCGACGTAGACCATTTAGAGCACTGGATAAAATTCCTTTTTTGTATTTTACTTACATCAAGTTTTGCATTGTCTTCCTCAAAAGCGAGAGGGCGACAGAAAGTAAAGGTACATATAATTCAAGTTACATTTAATTGCATTTCTCGAAGTGACATTGTGTGTACCATAAAGAATATGTTTACTGGCACTTGAATTAATCAGAATCATATTTATAAATATATCACATGTGTAAATAAACATATTTATAAATAGATGCCATGTTATATCATTTTATTACCCACAGATCTTGAAAATAATAGAACTCTTTGTTTTTCCTTGAGGTTGTGCTTTTGGTTTAAATACGGTAAGGTGGACCAGCAGCGTCCATAGTGATCAGGTGATCCAACTAATGAGCACTAGCCGCCTGGCGGACATGAGAAAAAGCAAAATGGCACACAGCCGATCAGATGTGGGCGCTTAATTTACACACCAGTCGTTCTTAAATCCGTGTGTAAGGATACCGCGCTGAGTCGTTAACAGAAATAGCTATCTTAAGGGTTTCCCCCCTACTGGATATTCCACACAACATCATTAACAGAGAAAATTTATGAAATGGGGCTGTGTTACAGCCTACGCCCGCGTCTCTTTGGTGAGCCCAGTGGTTCTATATCGGACTCCGACCAGCCACCTGATCCGTCCGTGCCTCTGCGCGATGGGGCCCTGGACAATGAGGACTCGAGAGGACGTGGCGAGAATGTGACATCCGACGGTGGCCAGATAAGCCGCGGAGACAATAGCAAGCCCTCCGCCGGGGACGTCCGTGGGACCACAAGCACTGGCGGAATGCTGATACAGAATGGGGGCGCCGGAGGTTGCAACCGGGGGTTACAACTACTGCAGGAGCATAGCTCACAAAGGCAGAAAAATCTAAAGAACGAGAAGAAAGAGGCCGCGAGGGAAGCAAAAAAAGTCAGTAAAAATATCGACCATTTTCTCAACGAACTTAAACAGGAATACGAACAGACTCACCGACTGCTTTTATTGGGTAGGTGTGAATGCACTGCATCTATTACTCGTTGTATACACCTCACATGTGGCCAACTGTGCTTATGCCAAAAACTAACGTTTTGTCAGTTGTTTTATGTAATTTCGTTTGCTGTCTCAATCAAATGGGCTACTGACCGGTTCCTGGATGGGACGAGTAAAATTAAAACGTGATTGGGAAATGCCGTGCTCGACACGTTTGCTCTCACAAGCGTGAATGCACAAAAATGGTATCTAGTTCTGATGCATATACGCCAGCCAGCTGTGGAAAAACAAATAAATGAAGTATACTGAAGTGTTATAAAGACAATAAGTGAATAAACTATGAACTTACCGTGTTATATGCATTAAACCCTATGATACTTTTCTTAATACTTGTCTTGGGTAACGCCCAAGACAAGTATTAGCGAGTTTGTGAACACGGATGTTTACATCTTGCTTTGACTTCCCAACATAAAAAGGGCCAAGCCAAGCTTTTCCCCTCGGAATTTTTGATCATGATTCAATGTATTATGTTTCGAGATATATCTCAGCACGACTACTTTACAATTGATTATGTGTACATGGATTAATGGAATTGTATTTAAAATTGCGAACTGTGGACCTACTGTAGCTAATCAATTAAATAAAAATCCACATAATATTTCATGATTACATTAGAGAGCCCATTCAAATGAGGAAAAAATGAGTAGAACTACAGATTAGATTCAATTATGTGTGATCTAATGTCTTTCATGGGGACATGAGGAACTTCCTGTATTATGGATCTGGTTGTAAACCACCAAGAAGCTCCTTTGTGTGTGTGTGTGTGTGTGTGTGTGTGTGTGTGTGTGTGTGTGTGTGTGTGTGTGTGTGTGTGCATAAGTTAAAACCTTTTAAAGAAAGCTTTTATAAGTGGGAGGTA
>JAOVYW010000001.1:6377346-6405735 GCA_025775045.1 Hiodon tergisus
CCTCTTAGCTGCGGTTTTTAAAATAGCAGCATTCATCATATGGTCCAAAATGCACTCCACGGTTGTTGTTTCTGACTTCTGGAAAAAAAACTTCATTAACCTTAACCATTACGTTAGCCAGTTTTTTTGGTGTGTTACTGGGCTATGAAGAGCTTGTTAAGGCGCTTGTTCCTGTAGCTTTTATTTAAGCAGCAGATGGTGAAAAAATGATAAAGCCATTTCTGAGAATGACCAATTATTTCCGAAGAAAGGAACAGGTGAAGGTAATGTGGCTTTGTCCCCCCGAAGAGTTGCGAGATGAAGATGAGCCAATACCCCTGACAGCATGCGACGGGTGGTTATCAAGAAATGTGTGAAGTTTTTAGTGAGAGCGAGAATCTTCTTTTCAACATTGATTTCTTGCTATCCTCCCAACGCTGGTCGGACATTATGGGTTTACTATTCAAGCCTGTGAGCGTCACTTTTAGCTCCAAACCCCAAGAACCTGTCTGCAAACATGAAACGGGTTCCACCACTTGATATCCTCAGAAAAGAACATGAAGTAGGCTGAAATCCTGTGGCCTTTGGCAATGTTTTCCCAGAAGTGTGATAATGCCAATCTCAATAAAAACTCCTGCAGGCTGCAGAATTGCTGTTTCATGTTGGCTGAGTGGAGAAGGAGGGATGTCTCCTGAAATCATAGCCCACATCCTGCCAGTCTCAGAAATGCCAAAAGATGACCTAAACAGTGTTGTGAGGGGGTGCTGAGTGATGTAAACCTCCCCCCCAAGAGAAAATCCTTAATATCTTAATATGCCACAGCAACACAAATGTACCTTTCCTACGACACAAACTGCCACAAACAAATTGATTCAGTGTTTTCTATGCTAAATGAATAAATTGCATAATGTAATTAAACACGGACCCTGACCTCCCTTATTTGATTCAATGCCAGACATTGTATGTGTTCAAATGGAGGTTTTGAATATAACAATAAAAATGATTTGTATTGATTTGTAACACTCTTAATAAACAGTGGAATCTGGTTCTGGTTATTTCTGTTGTGGAGAATGTGTGGTACAGTGACTTGTGGTTTCTTGGTTTATCTTGTCTGTTTAAAAGAGGATTCTGTTTAGTTATTTTAAAATAATAATTAATAATAATTAATAATTTTTGGAATTATTGGTAAGACCAGATGTATGAGTCTATGAGCTGACCGTGGTTGGTAAAGCAGGAGCAGAATTGTGCAGTTTAAGGGCACATTGTCTGCATACATTGCTGGATTATGGTCCTTGCCTCCGGCGCTCGTTCCTTTTATGGATGTCTGTTGTCCGAGTTGCTTCAGCCAGAGGCCCTGTTCTATCTAGTCCCTCTCTTCAGGTGGAAAAGGAGTGAGGTCATCCCTGTGTTTAAAACTATTAATGTTATGTTGTAAATGCCAGAGATTAATTTCTCAAATGACGGATCCAGCCTGGACATTTCCTGGACAGATGACAAATACCTGCCCATAAAGCCAGGGCTGTTTCGCTATTTGTGTATTATGTATGTTTTCAAATTTTTTTTTTTTAGAGGGTGTGTGTGTGTGTGTGTGTGTGTGTGTTTTGATCGTGTTCGTATTAAATACTTTCCAATACCAATACAAAATTTTCTCCAGTGAATAATGATTGTGAATACCTGTGAGGTACATGAGGTATACCGGTATCAGGACGTATTACTAACAGGAAGACATCATTCAACCGGTAGACACAGTGGTATAGCAAGACTAGCTTCACATAAATATAAACCTAGGGGACGGCAATTGCTAAGTTCTAGTAAAAGTCCAAGCAGAGTAGGAAAGGTATAGATTATATTTAGGAACTTTTCTATAATAGAACAGCCAGAGATTTCATAGGCAGAGCTATGTAAGCCCTACCGTGAACTTTGGGTATCGGTCTCCTGCTTACTGAACCTTTCTTAAATGTTGACACAATTCATGTTCCATTGAGTTTTGGAACAACAGAAATATGATGCTTCTTTCTGTGAAACACATTTCAGAGAGGAAAGTTTGAACGCATTTAACAACACCAAAAAAATTTTTTTTAGATAATGGAAAAACTGAGCAAAAGTTTCCAGCCAATTACTGTTGTTTTTCCTGAAACAAAAAGACAAAAACGTTTGTTTCCCCTGACAGACCAATGATGGCTTTGGCAATATTTACTGTTGTTGAAGTCCTATTTGAGCTAAATTTATCATTTGTTTAAGAAGCGGCACCTGGGTTTAAGTTCAAACTAGTTCAGTCAACGGCATAAAAAATTACAATACGAGATATCAAGGTTATTACCTTTTATACAGTGAGTCTAGAAAGTCCCCACCCCCTTTCATAGTGTTCATCTTTTGTTGCCTTACAAGCCTGAAATTAAAATGCATAAAATTAGACTTTTCTTTTTTTTCCAGCTTTATTTACACACAGTAACCCATAATATCCAGGTAGAACCTTTGAGAAATAATTTACATTAAAACAGTAAAATACAGATACAGTACAGATGTTTTAGTTAGTTGTAGTAGTATATGCAGGAAGTCCGATAGGGGAAAAAATGTTCGCAACGTTTGGTGCTTCTTTCGTTTGTTAGATAGGTAAAGGTAACTGGTATGTCAGGTGTGTAAAAGTTATTGCCCTTCTGGTTGACTCAACCCAATTAAAGGGATAATTAGGGCTGTTTTTAGTACTTTGGCTAACAATCAAGCTGGATGTCTGACAATGTTGGACTGCCCTTAAATTCAGAGTAAAGTTATTGGCACAAAGGTTCTAGCGGCACATTTTGCCACAATCGAAATTTCGGAAAAAAATTTGTGGATGCTTATCAGTATGGAATAGGTTACAATACCTTTTCTAAGGCTCTGGGGCGCCACCGAATCACAATCAGAGCCATATTGTCTAAATGGAGAAAATTTGGGAAAGTGAAATCTTCCCAGGAGTGGCCATCTTGCCAAAATCTCTCCAAGTGCAAAGTGTAAAATCATCCAGGAAGTCACGAAGATCAGCATGATGTGGTTGTGAGGCAAAAACCTCTGCTCACTAAGGAGAACTTGAGTGCTTGTCTCAAGTTTAGCAAAAAGCACCTGGATGATCCTCTAGATTTCTGTAACAAAGTTTCATGGACAGATGAGGTTTTGGGCCCCATTACGGGCCCCGTTATGTTGATAACCAACCACTGCATTCCAAGAAGAACCTCACACCAATGGTCACGCCATAAATTCTGCTCTGCATCAGTGAATTGTGCAGGAGAATGTCTAAGCCAAAGTATTTGTTGGTGCTAGTACTTTATGTCCTAATATTTAAAAAAACTGATTGGAATAATAACACTAGTTTTTACTATGGTGGATTCAATTTGATATCTTATTAAGGAATGCAGGAAAATATGTTTTTATTTTTATAATGCTGTTTAGTAGCTAACATTGATATTGTTATTTTTTCTTTGGTTGCTTTTAGTCCTTTTAAAGGGAAATTGAAAGTGCATGTTGGACTAGCAAACTCCACATGTAAATGATGAGTCAAAAGCCATGACTTCATTCCACTTCCTGTGCACCTGCCACTCTCTTGGGGGAAAATGTGCATCCTGTTTTCCTCCCAAAATTTCACTCTTGCTTTCTAAATCTGTCCTCTTTCCTGCCTAAACTTGCCTAAAGCGGTCCATCGGTTTAAAGTTCAGACATGAAAAAAAACAATGAGGGACCAGCTAGGAACGTGACACAATGAACACCATGCGTCCTCTGATGTTATGATTTAAGTGATCAATGTTATCCACTATCCCATTGCTACTGAGCTTTGGATCTGTCCATTGTGAAAGCATCCCTTTTTCCTCAAAGCTAGAACAATTGGTTGATGCTTGAATCTAAAGGTTTTGTGTTAACTAGGTAATACGCCCTTATCGGGTAAGCTACGTATGTTACCAAGAATGCCAAATATTTCTCAGAAATGCTATGAGAGCAATGTTATGCAGGTACTGTCTTAATCTACACAGACATGGTATGTGTATGGGAGCCTGTCAACGGCATTAATCATACTGCATGTTAGCGTTTTTTCCTTTCATTTCAGAGAGCCTGACTCTGTTGTGTAGGGAATTGTCAGGGAGTCAGATTTAAAGAAGCTTTGTTCAGTGCCCTCACTCTGCAGTCATGGACACAGTATTCTGACTTCAGACTCAGTCCAAGGTGCAAATGTGATATTAACAGATAAAGGCCGTTCTTCCCTCATTTCTCCTTTGTTAAATATCAAATTAGATTCTTTTGATAGCACAGGTGGGCCTGCTGGAGTCAGTTTTTCAAATTAATGCGATGTTATAACAATTTTCAGATGCTAGGTATTTTAAAATGTTTTTTTCAGGTTTAGTGCAATGTTAGGGTAGTATAGTGCAAAACATTCATTTTCCGAAAGAAGAACAAGGAGTTCTGCATCAGATGGTATGGCCTCCACCGAGCCTTGATCTCAACATCATCAACATCATCAACATCTGGGATTATCTGGACAGACAGAAGCAAGCGAGACAGCCAATGTTTGTAGAAGACCTGTCGAAAGTTCTCTAAGATGCTGCTGTTTGTCTTATAAAACTGTGCCACAGTGTACGTAAGAAAATTCATGCAGTTCTAAAGGCAAAGGGTGGTCACACCAAATATTTTTTTTATTTGTGTTTTTTTTTTTTTTTTTTTACCGTTTAAGGTATTTGTTTAATTTTTAGAAACTTTTCATTTCATTATCTTTGAAAGCTTTACAGAATTAATTTTACATCTACCCACATGACTTTTGCACAGTACTACTATAAGGCTTGCATACACTGCTCATTTTCACAGTCCAAACCTTACTGTATCTTCACACACCCTTAACATTGCATTGTTGGGCCTGTTTTTAATGGCATCTTATTTTTTGATTTTCTATATAGTCATTGTATTATATTATATAAAAGATAATGAAGTTGTAGAAAGGAATTTTACTTGTCCTAGGTAGTGCCACTGCTGTCATTTGTCGAACTTTAACCATGCAATCACGCTATAAGAGTATGTGATGCAGGGTTTTATTGCATATTAGAATGGATATATGTTTGTGGACTAGAAGTGTATTTTAAAATGCAGAAACGCTTTACCTGAGTAAGGCTGACATTCATTAATTGCGTATTTGTTAAATTTACAAACAAACCATTGGGGGGAGACAAATGTCACTCCAAAAATGCAGTCCTAGAGGATGTGAGAATGTACACTCACCGGCCATTTTATTAGGTACACCTCTTCAACTGCTCGTTAACGCAAATATCTAGTCAGTCAATCACATGGCAGCAACTCAGTGCATTTAGGCATGTAGACATAGTCAAGAGGATCTGCTGAAGTTCAAACCAAGCATCAGAATGGGGAAGAAAGATGATTTAAGTGACTTTGACTGTGGCATGTTTGTTGGTGCCAGACGGGCTGGTATTTCTGAAACTGCTGATATACTGGGATTTTCATGCACAACCATCTCTAGGGTTTCAGAGAATTGTCTGAAAAAGAGAAAATATCCAGTAAGTGGCAGTTCTCAGGGCGAAAATGCCTTGTTGATGGCAGAGGTCAGAGGAAAATGGCCGGACTGGTTCGAGCTGATAGAAAGGCAACAGTAACTCAAATAACCACTCGTTACAACCGAGGTACGCAGAAGAGCATCTCTGAACACACAACACGTCGAACCTTGAAGCAGATGGGCTACAGCAGCAGAAGACCACACCTGGTGCCACTCCTGCCAGCTAAGAACAGGAAACTGAAGATACAATTCTCACAGGGTCACCAAAATTGGACAACAAAAATGTTGAATGTTGCTGTGACATTCAGATGGTTAGGGTCAGAATTTGGTGTAAACAACATGAAAGCATGGATCCATCCTGCCTTGTATCAATGGTTCAGACTGGTGGTGGTGTAATGATGTGGGGAATATTTTATTGGCACACTTTTGGCCCCTTAGTACCAATTGAGCATCGTTTAAACAAAATTGTCCATTCCTTTATGACAGTGAAATTTATGACACAATGTACTCACCTATTAATGGCTGCTTCCAGCAGGATAATGCACAAAGCACACATCATCTCAAACTGGTTTGTTGAACATGACAATGTACTCAAATGGCCTCCACAGTCATCAGATCTCAATCCAATAGAGCATCTTTGGGATGTGGTGGAACGGGATACTCGCATCATGGATGTGCAGCCAACAAATCTGCAATAACTGCGTGATGCTATCATGTCAATATAGACCAGAATCTCTGAGGAATGTTTCCAGCACCTTGCCGAGTCTATGCCATGAAGAATTAAGGCTGTTCTGAAGGCAAAAGTGGGTCCAACCACTAGCAAGGTGTACCTAATAAAGTGGCCGGTGGGTGTAAATCAACACTTTTGGCAGGTGCACCTCCTGAAAAAGAGTATGATCATTATGAATGGAAACCTTTAGTGTCTTTGGTTGTTTCCAAAATATACAGAATGCAAATAGTGGTTATGGATCTGTGCTTCTTACCAAAGGTTTGAATTTAGAGAAGGTGGGTGCAGTTTTGTGGCTACAAAAAGTATTTGCTTTTAATAGCTTGAACTAATTTTTTAGTTATATAAATAATTAATTTTGTGAAAAAAATAAAGGAAATAAAGGAAATAAATTATGATAATGCAGTGGTGTTGATAAAATTACCCAAGGTAAAGCTTTTAGTTGGCCAATCAATTGGCACATACAATTTAAGTTCTTGGCCCAAACAGCATACATAAATGTTATATACATTTTCATTAAGGTCACTAGAGGGAGATATGTATGTATGTAATGATTACATTGATTCTATCAGTTTTACCAAAAAATCTAATATGTTATAGCACGTTTTTACTATAGTGAAGCCCCTAAGCACTAAACAGCTACATATAATGTTATGTGCTTTCCAGATGTAATTTGCCTACTGAGTTGCAAAGTTTGCATCAGTTTTTTTTTGTTTTGTTTTTTTAAACCAGGGAATGTTTTCCTTTCCATGTTTACTTTGTCTGATGGCTTGCTGATAGACAAATATTAACAAATAGTCATCATGTCCTGTCCTGTTGTTTTCATTATAATTTTAAATTCAAGAAATATGAAAATTATAGTAAGAGGATTTTTAGATAAGAGTTAATTTAGTATGCAACACTGACTTCTTATTGGATGTAAAAAGCTTATGCATAGACATAGTAGCATCATAAACACCAATCTACATTTACAAGTTAACTGTTTATGGCCAGAGTATAATAGCAAGAGCTAAAAATACCATGGAATCAAAGATTCTCATTTCATAATATCATATACTATGGTAATGGCACAGACATAGCTTATACAGCTCACGCTTATAAAATGGAGGGCATCCACCAGGGACTTTGCAATATCATTGCCTTTATTTTGGTGTAACTTGGGTGCTGGTATGCAAATTCTACATCATTTTCATGAAGGGTTCAGTATTTGCATTGTTTTTTGTATGACAGCTGGGTTTCGCAGCACTGTTATTTTCATCTCTTGAGATCAGTGAATGAATTTCTGAGTGGCTTTCCCTTTTTAACTTGGCCAGTTTTATGACTGTGATAAAAAGAAATACATAAAACTTTACTAGAACCATTCATATGTTTTCATTGACTAACAAAATAGAAAACGTATTTGATATAATTTGATTAATTTAAAAAATAATTTTTTATGTTATAACAACTTTCGTCAATATTTGTAGTTATGATAACTTAGGACCATGTATTCATTGTTCTGCGGGAGCAGTAAATCATTTTGCTTGCAGACTTAAACTGTAATTCAAACACAGTTAAATAATATAGTATCCGTCTTAGCTAAAACAAGTTAAGGGTTAGCAAGTTAAATAAGAGTGCAATGGTTATTATTAATAGTTAAATAATATTTGAGGATGAAAAGTGAACCTCGTGTGAAGCAGTAAAATAAAGGTCATAAACACAGAGAGGTGTTAATAAGAAGATAAACATGGGGTAGAAGGTCGGGAAAGTTCTAAAGAATGCTTTTATGCAGGTGAACTTTGGACTCTGGGTTTAGGAACATAGATCTGAAATTAGAGACTGTAGGTCAAAAGCAATTGTGCTAGGAAGGCAAGATGGAAACTGCAAATGATATAAGACAGAAGTGTGCAAGTTATGCAAATATAATTGAGGGTTAAATGGTTAATTAAAGATACTTAAAATGTGGCAACTGAGATGTTGGGGAAAAAAACATCACTAAGGCAAAAAAAATCAAATTCATTTTTCAATGTTTTTACCACACAATAAAACATTTTAATTTTTAAATTTAGCTTTTTATTTAACATTTTTAATGGGTTGGCAAGGTTTGTTATTACTTGTTGAAATATTTTCTCGTTGAGGATATTTTATCAATAAGGCATATTAAAATGGACTAAATTAATTTTATACTTTTCCTCATATTGTGGGACATGGATCAATATAAGGAGGAATAATGTTTGCTTACGTATTTTAAAAGCAATCCATCACCGATTTAAAAAATTGCTCTATATGGTTGTTAAAAGTCTGGCTTTAAGTCTTTAAGTCCCTCTGAAAGGTTTTTTTTTCTTCTTCTCTCTCGTATCATGCACACTGAATAGCTATACAATTATTAGGCCTTTTGGAAAACCATCACAGGATATTATACACACATTTATGTATTGAGGACAGTCCAGTCTACCTGCTTGAGATTTTTCATATTCCTGCTACCGCACAGCCTTATGGTATCCATTCGTTTTTTTAAACGTTTGTTATTACTGTCTAAACTGATTAACATTTAGACATTAACTCTACATTAATACTTTAACACTACACTGCATCTCTTAATCGAAATTCTCACTAAATTATCTTCTTATAAATTAATGTGTTTCATTTCTCAACCAGACAAATGTTGAAAATAATACTTTAATTATGTAAAACAATAAGAAACATACTTCGTGGTGGGCCTGTTCCACAGTCTTTAAATTAATATTTTGCTAATATGCCCAAAAGTATACTTGTGGTATTAGGCTTATCTATGTCGCTTCAGTAAATACTGTCTGAGTTTATATCTTTAAATTCTAATAAAATTTGTAATGAAAAAAAAGTTTGATTTCTGTCTGGTAAACTTTGGGATAACATCCTTCGTTTACTACTATGTTATAAACTTATTTTGTAGTACTACGTAATGCACAATTCAGAAAAGCTTATCTGAAGCCGCGCGTTCATGTCATGAATTGTCGGTGCCCTGTGAACCCACTCTTACAAGAGTGCCCGCGAGCACTAGTGAAATGATTGGAGGGAGATTGTTTCTGCGCACGCGCATAACGGGCAAAGGAAACAGATGTCCATGGCGAACTTTATTCGATACGACAGTGACTGCGTGACCTAAGTGTAGGCTACTCGAATGGAAAAGGTTGGGGTGCGTCATATCTTCACGCAGCATGATTTTTTACGCGTTCAACGCGTACTCCTTTACATTCGCCCGTATTTATATGTTTGTAAATAGGCTTGGCGGTTTTTGCTTCGAGTCGCTAAAGTAAGCGAAAAGTATGAAAGCTATTATGGGGGTGTATGATTTTTTTGTTAACTAGAGTGTTACAAGGCATAAATATATCGAACTGTTATAATCTCGACCAAGGCAAACCAAAAACGCTGACGGGAAGACTGCTTCTAATGGCATTTCGATCAATTTATCTTGAATAACCTTCATCGTTCATATTATAGCCTCAAAATAAATAAATAAATATTTATAAATTATTTGCTTAAGTTAGATGTCAGTTATTGAAACAGTAGTGCAGCCTTTCAAATTCATACTAAACAAGATTATATCGAAACTGATACAAAATAGTAACTGGGTTTTTATTTCTGAATACAGGGTTACTTCCTGGTGCTGCAGAAAGAGGCAGTGCTGAGTTTGAGACAGAAATATAGATAGAATTTTAGATAGAAAAATATAGAGTGGGAAGAAGGAGTGAAAGAGGAGCAGTTGGCTGGTTTCCAGGAGCAGCCCCGCTCCAATCTTTCTTTATAGAATTTAACAACTTATTTTATTTATAATGTATGTATTTATTGAAATTTATTGAATATACAAGCCTCGGTTGGTTAAGAGGTTAAAAGAAGATTGTAACTGGGAATATTTTTTTCAGATCGGAGTAGAAGCGGCGCACGGATTGTTCGCACCCTTGTTCTCATTTTATATTGAAATTAAGATATATATTTTTTAGCTATTTCATTTTTTTTACTCAAGAAAGGGGGCTAACGGAAGATGGGTTGTTTAGGCAACAGCAAGACTGAAGATCAGCGTATCGACGAAAAAGCACAACGAGAAGCAAATAAAAAAATTGAAAAACAGTTACAAAAAGAAAGACAAGCTTATAAAGCCACACACCGACTGCTTTTATTGGGTAAGGTAATGGAAATGGATTTGGTAATGTGTAAAAATGTGTATGTACGGTTTTCGCCCTCTGCTCTCACATATGGTAATATGTAGCAAGCTACATGTCACAGATGTATGTTGTTGGTACGAATGTTTTGGATTTGAAAGCATTTCTTTATCGGCGTATAAAGCTGTACGCAGCATTTATATTTTGAGTGTTGATTGTATTTATTTATTTTTATTTTGAAGGGGCCGGAGAATCCGGAAAAAGCACTATTGTCAAGCAGATGAGGATCCTGCACGTCAATGGTTTCAATGCAGAGTGAGTGCCTTGTTATTATTTTCAAAACGCTTTTATTCCTAAAAACTAGACGTTTTTACAAATGTCTGGGTTTTTGTTCTTTAGAGTAAATCACCATTTCTTACATGACAGTTTGTTGTTTTTGCCATCCGAAGCGAGAAATCCTAACGTTTCACACGTAAAATTGTAGCACTGCGGTGCTTTTAGGGCCCAGGGTTAAGTAACAACAGCATGGCGACCACTAGCAAGCTTGTTCCCACTGATTTCTAATAACTGTTTGCTAGGTAGCACTTAACACGCAATTTTGAGCTTTATCCAGTTTAGTTGAAACGAACTCAGAGTCGTAAAGACTTGTAATTGTATTTAATTTTTTTTATCGTTAAGTGTACAGTCAGCAACGCTAGTACGACTATGATTACATTATCCAAGTAATAACTTTAGGTTGTTACAACGTTGTGATGTTTAGTTGAGAATTGATGGTATGGTTCTGTGATTATCGGGTGGTATCCTCTAGCTATAATGAATCTTATATTGTGTGATGTCACTGTTTCGGCATGTATTCAACGTTATTTTGGTGACAATGTAACCATTGTTTACATAATTACAGCATTGTGGCAATCAAATGCACATAAATATAATTGTATGATAACATTGCAATTTGTTATAATACAATCAATTTCTCGTTGGAATGAAACATGCACCTTATTATGGTCTGCATTTTTCCCAAATATTAAAATTTTAAACTGTGTCCTATGTTTTGCGTTGCCTTAATTTTCTTTTCCTTCTTTGCATTATGAAGTAAATGCACATATTTCCATCTTGATTGAAAATATGTTAAAATATGAAATGGAGATCATGCACAGCTGTTTGTGAATCAAGGTCTACGTTTTATAACGAAAGTAATTTTTTATTGACAAACCATTCACAAAGTAACAATGCTACACATGAACAGGATCTGACATTAGATTAAAAATGCATATGTAAATTGTATAGAATTTTTATGTATTTTCAATGTATTTTATATTCTTGTTATATTCATTTGAATTTAATTAATTTCCTGGAGCCTGTAATTATTTCAGTCATAGTTCTATGGCCAGATAAATAAATCAAACTTTTGTCATCAGTTTGCAATTATCATCAATCTGTAATTAGCCATAGATGTGGCATAGCAATAGACTTCCATTAAAATAATGTATCTACTATGCAGAAAACTTAACTGTAATTTTCTACTGAACTTTGCTCGCTAATAAAAGAGGGAAGCAAAATACTGTGTTAGAACTTGTTGAATATTTTTCCCCAAAAGTCACAAGAAAAAAACATTTATATTGATATCTAAAAAATTTACTTTCGTTTCCTTGGCTAAGAAAAATGTCTCTGCTGCCACCAAACCAGCAAAAGGAGAATTTTTTTTTTAGTCTGTATATTTCAATGAGATTTAGAACAGTTGAGATGTCAAAAGTGAAACTGTTGTTTAAAGAGAAGAATGTTGGCCCTGCTGGCCATTGCCAAAAAAAAAGACATGAGATTGTTGTCCTACAATATTCTGAACCAATCAAATGACCTCTCCTATGTGACAGGCACTGTGAGATCCGGCAGTGCCAGCTGGTCATGGCAGACAGTGACCGGCTTCACTATTTCTGTACAGGCATACCTTGTTTAGTGCAGAAGATGCGTTCCTAGGAATGACAGCACTAACTGAATCAGTGCTATATAAGGGGTGATAATACCATTACATTATTTGATTGGCTGAACAATATAAACATAAATGACCATATTTGGAAAGCTTTGAGTTCTCAGATTTTTTTACTTTTAATTTTGGCTGTGGATTTTCATTTGGTTTTGGATTTTAAAAAAATCAGGTCCAGAAGTTTCTTAGTTGGAGATATTCTTGTTTTCTAGTAAAATGGTTTGAATAAGTATAACCTGTTTTTAAACGAGTAGCTTAAAAACCTGTGTGAGAAATACAAGCACGTTGTATACATTTTGTGTATGCTATCATTCGCCATAGCTTTCTAGTTACCAATGGCTAGCTGAGGATATCTTTCCAAAACCATAAGAACAAAATCAGAAGTGGAACTGTTAAAATACTTTCGCTTTGGAACTATATTTGGAGTTTTGATGGGAAATTCAGTGGCATGTATCCCATAGCATAATTAAACACCCAGCTATCATTAAATGGCATTAGAGAATATTGCTCACCAATTAGGGCCCCAGACTCTTGAATTGAGGTTTCTTTTTTGATAACTTGATAACTTATCCTTGATGATCTATGGGCATTAAGCTGTACCACCCACATATTCAGTAAAACGATAGTTTTGATTAACTTGGTAGTAGATCTTCATTTTAAAAGTATGAACTTCACCTTATACTTTTAGATCCATCCCATGAACGTTGAAAACAATTATCTTTGTATTTCCCAATTTGATTAAGCATGTAGATGTAATTCTTCATGTAAAATGTAAATAATCCAGTACTTGTAGTCTTACTACCATACACTTTACCTGGTATTTAACATGCCTTTTACTGGTATTGGCATCTGTCATAAATGATCATATATTTAAGCTTCGTCTCTGTCTTGAAAAGTGTACTTGGAAAATTTTGTGAACTGTAGTATTTTTAGCTTAAATAATTGGTTATTTGGAACTTCCAACCCCCCTTTTGAACTCCCTCAGAAATAGCCAGTTGTGGCTGTTTCATCAAGTTCAGAAAAGGGGTGTATTTTTAAGCATGTGATTTCCTGTTACTTCAGGTATTTACTTTTTAAAGGTATAATGCACTGTGTATTTAAGGTGTCACAACTAGTTTATGGCAGTCCTGTGGCTTTTGCGTGCAAGCAACAGTCAATCACTTAGTCTTTTTTGTAACTTTGGTATGAGGGTCAGTGGGCCAGGCGAGCACTGCAGTGTCAGCATTTCCTTATCATGACTGTTGCCTGTTTTGGTAAGTATTTTACTGTGGATGTGGCTTAAGTGAGTTTGTTCTTCACTGGATGAAAATATTTAAATGTTCCCATAATACTGTATTGCAGAATTTTCAACACATGGAAACTTAAGTTTTTGGTATAAAGTGTCTTTAGTAGCGTTAAGTGAAAATCAAGTTTTTTCCTTTCCTATTTAGAGAAAAGAAACAGAAAATCCAGGACATTCGAAAAAATGTGAAAGACGCCATAGTGGTAAGTTTTTTAATTAACTAAAGAATTTTTGGTTTTGAAACCCATATTTGTTGCTACATATTTTTATTCATCACACTCCGATTTGTTTTACATATATAATGTGTGATCATATAACATGGTGTGTTTCCTACTTACTTTCCTACTTTTTTTTTTGTTACTTACTTTTCAGACAATAGTTTCGGAAATGAGCACTTTAATACCCCCAGTTCCACTAGCCAACCCAGAGAACCAGTTCAGAATTGACTACATCAAAAGTATAGCCCCTCTCTCAGACTTTGATTACACACAGGTAAGGCCAGTAAAAGTTTAAATCTGTCAATTTAACATAATTTTAAGTTATTCACATTGCAAGATATTTGTAGGTGTGTAATTATGTCGAATGAATTCATGAATTTGTTGCTTAAAGTTTAATTCAACTGTTTGTAAGGGTGTAAAAATGCATTGTATGTCAATTGAGTGTTAAATGTAGTTGTTTTTTTTAAAGCATTGTTTGTAAGGCTATAAAGATGTGGCTCTTGATCAAGGTCTGTTGAAAGATGAAGGCTTGGTCCTTTGTTGGCTGTAGTAGCATTTTGTTATGTTTTTATTTCTCTGTACTTTCAAACGATAGTCAATGCGTTAAGTAATCGTTGTCAGTGAAAGAAGTTAACAGAAGATTATGTAGTTGGATAAAGCTTGATTGTGGAATGTAGTCATGACGATTGTTTGGGCCACAGCACTTATATTAATGTGTAATTTGTTAATTAGATTAGATGTTAGGTTTGCTTTGATTCAAGCTGTTTTACCATCAGATGAGCCTTGGGGAGCTATTTGAAGTTACCCAGGCATATCAGAAGATTTTAGAAGGATCAGAAGTATTGGTTTTTGTGTAGAACACACATTTCTGGTTAACCTGAATGCAGAAGAATATACCATTATATTACTGATTCCAGTTCAGTATCGACATTCACATTATTTTGTGGCCTTTGTTTTTTAGGCGGTCAGCTGAGACGGCATAGAGTAAAAATATCTTGCTTTGCAGATTCTGAATATGTCCGTATCGCCCTCGTTTTTTACCCGAAAATGTTCATTTTTTGTCTCTGTGTTTTTTATTTTTGACAATCACAAATTATGATACTAGCTAAAGCTAATCAAATCCTAAAGTTAGCCTATTTGATGCTTACGGAGCTGAGTGAATTAATTATTTGATCTTAATGTACTTATTTTCATAATCAAAGCAACAGCTACACACAATTAAAATACCTTGGCAGATGTCTAATATTATTATTACTCGGCTAATTTGAATTAGAACACCTATGGGGTTTTTCTGGGTAAGAAAGGGGCTTAGGTGGTAACTAAGAGCATGGATCGATATATGATGGTGTGATGGCCTTCTCAGACCTTCATGATCCTTGCCAAAACTGTAGATGACTAACAAAAAATTGCATTCTTATTGCTCATCTAATACCATGAAAATAAAAGTGATAATATGGACTATTTTATCTAAAGGAAGATGATTTCAGCTAGATAAATGGCTTGTTTGCATTTTAATTGGCTATCATTTTTGGGATTCTGAGGTTGTCCATGCCTAGCTGTAAAATAAGTAATCAGTCCTATATAGCTTACCAAGTGAACTTAAGTTTGTTGGGCTCAAAATATTTTTAACTTCCATTTGTGTCTGTGTGCTGGTGTTTCATTGTATATGTGAGGGCACACCTAAAACATTCACCTAGTGCAATTGCACAGCTCAGTCTCGCTCTCTCATGGTAATACTAAGTAGATTAAGTTAATTTTTGAGTTGGTTGCAATTAAATGTCATGGCTGTAATATGGGAATGGATCATTTAAAAATGTTTACATGGTGACTACAGAATCGGAATCAGAAAGGGCTTTATTGCCAGGTAGTTTTTACGCATACAAGGAATTTGCTTGGGTGACTAGGTGCCAAACATAAACCTATATAAAAATAAAAAAAATACATATTGGTTGGTTCATATATATATATATATATATTATGGTGATTTGTTGCCTAAACAAGCAAACAATTTGGTATTATGGGCATCTCTATTTATTTTTACATTGAGTATGTCTAGGTCTGAGGAAAGGGTCCATAATAGTTTTGATTCAAACTTGTATGCAGAGATTTGGAGCACAGAGAATCGCCCCCACACAACCTGGGTTGTCACTTGTATATGAAGGTGAGAAGAGTTAGAATACTCCAATGTGATTTGGAAGGTTTGATTAAAAAAACAAAAACAAAAAAAAAAGTCTTATTGGGTTGTAGTGCAATGTAACCTAAATGGCTGCTCCAGCTAGGTTTAAGATGCACATCTTATCCAAGAAACAAAATAAACTGCTCAACCATTGAAACAGCTGCCAGCTGACAACAATCCCTCTTGTGTGGCGGAAAATGTCGGGCAGCATAAAATACCCTCACCTTGCACAGATAGTAAAAAAGTAGTCTACTTGCATGAGTCTTCTGTGCAATCGGAACGTGTTCTTAACAGCCGGCAACATTGTAAATAGGGGACGCGCAGCTCTGGACACTGACCATATTGATTGGCTTGTGTTCTTGGCTGGTTGTTCAGTATTATTTATCTGTGAGTAAACTGAAACTGTAGCTATCGGTGTTATTAAAATTAAAGGCACCATTTAAATTTAAGTTGTGGATAATATAGTTATATAAATACATATTTGAATGTACATAGATCTCAGTTTTTGGTCGAGGTGAAAGCCCTGTTAGGAAGTTGCTGCTGTTGGACTCTCAAGCAAGGAACTTTGAATGAGTAACCATAGAGCAGTTTAAAAATTTAACTGTAACCTTGCACTGGAAAGGCAGTCTGTTAATGAATGAATGAATGAATGAATGAAGCTAAAATCACTGGGATTAAGGTTGACGTCATCTGCTTCGTTTATTGCATTGCTCATGACTGAAGCCAGGTGGCTTCTCTCCTTTCGCACTAGCCAGATTTGGCGATTATTAGAAGGAGCGAAGCCGCCTCTAGAGAGAGGAGAAAAAACACAAAGCACTATGAAGAACATTGAGACATTTTTGGAAGAAATGTAAGCTGTTTGTTCTGGTATTCTCTTATATCTCTAACACACACACATCTTACAGTTGGTTTATTTAGCAGATGCTCTTCAGGTGCAACAATATTTTAAAGTTTGGTCCAGGTTTTGACAAGCAATGTCCAGTTTTAAAATAGCAAATATGCTGTCCAATTGATTAATTCAGCGAGTTTAGTGTATGGTTACACCTATATTATTGCTCTGAAGTCCGCTAAAAGCAGAGAGGCTGCTAATTTCTAACCGGGCATGTGAGACGTATAGTGCTTTTTGAGCACGCTAGCAACATTTGTGATTTGGCTAGCTAGCTCTGTAAGTGCCTTACGGCTCGGTAGCCATTTAGTGTTGTAAAGCCATTTCGAAGCTTGTTAATATTTCCAAAAAAGCACAATAATTGTATATGAAAGTCCTGCAGTAGGTTGAAGTAATAAAAATACATTATTGTATTGTGTAATGCATTAGCCTAACAATTTTGCATACTGTGAAATATTACTGTACTTCTATTTGAAGAACATCTCTCACACACACTCACAAATTTACAATTTGGTCTTCTTTTGGCGACCAAAAAAAATATCCCGGCCTTTAGATTTAGTCCAAATGGCTACTGTGGTCTCCAAACATTTTGCCACATTTGGTTATCGATTGTCTCCAAAATATTTTTTTTTAGTCTTGTAGACTTTGCAGGAAGCCACTGTTACTCAGGTAAAATGGCCATTATGTGACATTAGCTACTTCCACTAGCTACCTCTTGTTGCGCACATTCGTTTTAAAGCAGCTAAGGGTAGTGCTTCTCTATATTTACAAACATTTCAAATTTTCCTTGTAAAACCTGATGGACCTCTTTTTCTCGAGGAGCTGGAGTTGTCTGGTAGTCCTTCCCCTTTATGGCGTTATATCCCAGGCACACCGCTTCTCCACCCTGGTCCTTTAGTTCTGGACACCTGTATCTGAAATGGTCAGATCTGCTGAGTCACCTGCCACATTCTGCCACAGTCTGAAAACCATTGCTCTTTGGCCCATTCCCCTCCATGGACTGTGTTCCACACTGATTCTATTGCACTTTCTGAATTGTTAACTTCTTTATCATTTGTTGCTGGATTACAGTTAAGGACTTTATCAGTTTTGTTTGTCTATTTGCCGCATGTGTGACCACTCAAGATCATTGTTATTGTGCTACCAGGGAGGCTATAACTATGTTTAGATTTTGTTTGTTTGCACTAAATGTGTAATACCATGAGGTCTAAGGGGCTCAGGATAAGAGTGTGTTTGAAATGAATAAATGTAAGGTCAGTGTTACATAATTATGGAAATATGTGTCATTGTATTATGAGAACAAAGGAAAGGTAATGTCTTGGGACATACGTTTTAAATTTCCTTTTATATTTTATATGACATTGCATTTGAAACAATACTTTTTAGGGATTTCTGAATAGGCGTTTGTTGTAATTAGTGTACTAGAGTAATTACTATACTGCCAAATGGATGAGAAGCTTACTAAAAACTTTCTTGAGGAGGCAAGGCATTCACCATTTTTGTTACTAAATATAATTTAAATTTGAGGGGATAGATCTGGGTTATGTTATTGCATGAAGAAAAAAAGGCGACCTCTTTAAAAATATTGTGGCGAATGGAACAGAAGCTGGCACAGCATCTTGGGAGGCTTTGGCGGCTGTTTGGTTCTGCCTGCGATTTGGCGGAGACGACTGATGCCATTGAGGGAGGCAAGTGGTGGTACCCATTAACTAGATAGCTAGCTATCTTGGGGGAGTGAAGTGTGTATCTGAGTGAGTGAGCTAGTGTGTATATGTTTCTGAATGCTGGGGTATGCTTGAGTCATGCGAATGCTGTGGAAACTAAACCAGTGTATCTATAAAGTTGATCGGGAAACAAAGTTGGTCTATAAAGCTATTTGACTTCAAAGGCTTTTCACCAATAGATACCCATAGTATCTATTGGTGAAATATAATAAAACATAATTTAGGGTGTTAAACGAGGGATGCTATAAGGTGTAGTAGCTAAATTATTTATTTTTATGAAAAATTTCTGCAATTTTTTAAACAATTTTTCTTAAGAGTGCTTTTGATTAAATCCCATTTAATACCTTTTCCAAAGAAGGTGAATACTTTATAAAGTGCTACAGTTAGTTTTGGAACATTTTGGGCCATATTTGCTATTAGAGTGAGGGCATGTATGTAGCCTTGACTCCCTCCACCACACAAGGGGAGGGGGAGGAAGCATGACTAGTCTCCTCCAAACCTAGTTGCCTTTGAGCATTTTCCACCCAGCATGCTACATAGCGCACATAAGAGGTTCAGCACTGATTAGAGGAGAGGCACATCCCTCTCAACCGTACTGCCAGCCTACAGGCACCCAAGAAGCCGGTAGGAGATGTTTGTTAGCAACTAGCCGAGAGAGGACCATCTAATTTAAAAGTGGCTTTACATTGTTATCAACTGAGGATTAGAGGAAGTGTAACACGTTAAGTTTGTTTTGACTAAAGAATAGTCACTATTCCCTTCCTTTTACTTGAATGGCTAGAGAACGAGGTATTAGGGAAGGGTTTAAGCATTTTAATGCAAAATTTCATCATGTCGTCATTCTATTTCAGCCACAGCCGTTGCTGACCGGTGTATAATATCAAGCACACACCCATGCAATCTCGATAGACAAACATCGGCAGAATAGCTCCGTGACTTTCCAAAAAAGTCAGTTTGTCAAATTTCTGCCCTGCTAGAGCTGTCCTGATGAACTGAAAAGTGCCATTATCGTGACGTGGAAACATCTGTGCGCAAAAACAGCTTAGACATGAAGTGGTAAGCCATACAAGCTCACAGAACGAGACCGCGTAGCTGAAGCGCGTAGCATCTATCCTCGGTTGTAACACTCACTACCAAGTTCCAAACTTTCTCTGCAAGCAACTTCAGCACAACAACTGTTCGTTGGGAACATGAAGTGGATTTCCATGCCCGATTATCCCCACATGATAATCAACTGTTGGCTGAATCACACAATTCAAAACATTGGCTGAATAGTGTAAAGCTTGCAAACCTTGAACTCTGAAGCATGTTCTCTTGAGTGATGAATCGCGCTTCTCCATCTGATGGACATATCTGGGTTTGGCAGATACCAGGAGAACACTATCTGCCTGAATGCATTGGAGGAATAATTGTCTGGGGCTGTTTCATGGTTCAGGCTAGGCCCCTTAGTTCCAGTTAAGGGAAATGTTAATTTAATGTAATGACATTCAAGATGATTCTGTGTTTCCAAATTTGTGGCAACCGTCCCTTTTCTGTTTCAGCATGACAGTGCCTCCATGCACAAAGCACGCTCCATAGAGAAATAGTTTGTTGAGATTGGTGTGGAAGAACTTGACTGACCTCAATTGGAACCCTGACTGCAAGCCCAACATCACTGTCCGACCTATCTAATGCTCTTGTGTGGCTGAACGGAAGCAAGTTCCCTCAGCAGTGTTCCCACCTCTAGTGCAAAGCCTTCCCATAAGACCGGAGGCTATTATTGCTGCTAAGTGGGAACAATTAGTATTAACGCCCATGTTTTTGGAATGAGGTTTTCGACAAGCAGGTGCCCTCATGTAGTTTATTTTGACGTCACTTGTTTCATTTAGCTTAGTTATGTAATCGAACATCTTTGTTGTATATATAATTTTGTAATTGTACACTGAGGACTAATAGGGGATCAGAGAGTAAGCATGCACTATTAATATTACTATGATATGCTGGTAACAAAATTATGCCAGCATTTCAGGTCTGGAATTGTAGGTTACTCACAAGGTTCAGCTTGTAATTTCATAAATAAATTGTGGAGTAAGTGTGGATGTAGAGGTAGGGTAGTTTACCTCTAATTTCGTATACATATTAGTAGAATTAGATAAACATGGTCTCTCATAAACTCCTAAACCAATTTTGGAGTATCTTTGGGATTTATGGAGCGTTCAATACATTCTTAAGTCATGCACGGTGAGAATTAGTACAATTAGCCTTGACTGGTCCAATCGCCTTCGTGCCACCTGCCTCTTCTATACTTTGATACGTAGCCGGGCACATGAAGGCACTCTTGAAGGCACTGCAGGTACAAGGGAAGGCACACAGGATACGCTTGTTAGTGACAAGCTGAGGGAAACCCTGACAATTTCCACTGACCCCAGCTCTGAAGATGCTCTGCCAACTGTGTGCCACTGCTTTGCTCTTCCGGTCAATATCGACAAATGATATGAGCTGGATTCCAATCTGTCAAATTCAGCTCACAGTGCTCGTCTGCAGTCCGGGCAAGCTCCTTTAACAACTAAGGAAATATGGGTGCCCTACTTTATTTTAGAATTTTAAGCAAAATGTCTCTATTTTACATAACTGGCTATCTATTTTTGTTTAGCAAGCTTAACAGCATAATGACCAAACACACATATATATATATATATATATATATATATATATATAGTATATTTCCAATGTCAAAAGGTAAGGTTGTTGCTATGTACATGGGAAACATTTCATTTTGGGAAATTGTTTGAATTTTTAACCATCACCTAAATAAAGTAGTAGGAATGTGGAAAATAATTTTTAGCACATCCAGTTGCGCACCACAGACGAATTGTTGAAAAAGTGAATTGTGCTTTTTAACTATTGCCCCAAATAAGTTGTAGTAATTAAAAAAATAATTCACCCCTGTCCTACATATAGATACACTTTAGGAGTGCTTTGGGTGCAGGTGTTTAGTTACAGGTGGTTTGATGTTGTCATTGATTGTGTGGTGAGAATTTGTAAGAAAGATAAGCAGTGTTAACACACTATGCAGATATCAATTACTTCAAGGACCTTATCTGTTATAGATTTTAATAAACTGCTTTGAAGTCAATTATTTATAAATGAAATGTATTAAAATTTTTATTAACATATTTTCAGCTGACCACAAATGTATTTGGGATATGCAAGAAGTTTTTGTCGGCATAAAAATGACAAAATTCAACTCTGTATCAAATATTTAGATACAAATGATAAATTCCTTGCTTGGCACGATAATTGTGATGTATGTCAGGAATACTTTTTTATTGTTGGTATTATATAGAAAGTGTATGTAGGGCTAAAAAGATACTGTCCCAAAAATGTCCACATACTTGAATAAGCTACCCGGACAAGTTTGTGTACAACTTCATTACTGCTTTGTTTTTTGGTTTTTACGGAAGTTTTATGATTTCACAATGATTTTGTTTATATATATATGTATAACTTTAAATATGTGTACACACATACCAGCCCTGATGCCATCAGACATGTCTGATTTTTATGTCAGATGTTTGAAGAAATCCAATCATTTGATTTTTATAGAAACTGTACCAAAATCAAATCAAGTTTGTGGCATTGTTCTCCTAATGAGAAGCAACATATGCTTGTGTGCACAACCATGCAACAATTGCAACAAAATGAAAGCTAACTGAATGCATGTGTGTACTAACAGGTGGCAATCTTGTGGTTAGTATGCAACTCCATATTAAAATATGACAAAAAAGTTAAATATCAATTGCTACAAACTGAAGTTTGAAGTTATTCCTTAGTAATTGAAATGGTTTCCCAAGAATAACTGCCAAGTGGAATAGTGGAAAACTATTCACAATATATTTGATGAATCTGCTGGCTGTTCATAAATTGTAATAGTAGCTTACATAAATGTCATACTGATTTAATGATTTTTCAGTGTCCTCCCTCTCAATAGCATCCAACGTGTCTCTGTATGCCACTGTATCCACTGTATTTTAAAGGGATTTCTGAATACAATACATTACTGATACCAATAATTCAAATGTTCCGATTCAGAGCCCCCCTTGTTCCTGATAGGTATATCAACAACAGTGCCTTGGTGTTGTACTAAAGGTGGCGGTCAGCTAGTCTCCGCCTACTCGTGCATTTTTTCACTACAGATGAGTACGCAGCTGAAAACTATCCAGAGATAGTCTTACTAGCTAGTACAGAACTTGGCATACAGCTCCATTATAACTTTGTTTGTTGCAATTGACCCTATAAGGGTATTATTGCCTTGTTGCCTCCTCTTTGCAATGTAGCAACAGGCAGATATCACATAACCAGGCATTTATTTATAAGTGAGATGGGTGGCTGATTTGGGTGGACTTAAAATTTCTTCAAAAATTGTTGTGGCTGGGGCAGTCGAAACTGTGAAAGACTAGCACGTTAGCCATGAGGAGAGAAACCTCGGTGGATGTGTAGGGCCCTCTGCGACCATGAGCGATTCAGAGTTACCAAGTCCTCTGGCGTCCTGGTTCCTTCATCAGCTTTTCTGTAGGGTAGTAGATTTCACACTGCATTTATTCAGACCCAGTGTCACAAGCCTCTCTGGAAAAAAGCCCCGAGGAGTGTGTTCTGCTCCCCCCACCCGCCTACAGTGGCTGATGGGACTGCACATGATTAGGCCCCTTTTGTTCATAAAAAAAAAAAAAAAATGGCTGAGGAATGCCTCTCTCTTTTCTGGTGGCACCACTAGGTTTTTGTTTAGTAATTTGTTTAACAGCATGTTTGTTCTTTTCTTTCCCAATAATTTTTGTTTGTTGTTCCTTCTGATCTTAAACTAGTGGCATAGCTGCCGATCACATTTATCTGTAAGAAGTAAACGGAGCTGAACTGAAGTTTTCCCTTGTTCCCTTTACGATTTATTTTTATTTCTAAAGTCCTACCAAATCTTATCATAGTCCATCAAGCAAGCATTTAGGAAGTGGTCAAATTAATTTAAAGCGAAAGTTGGAGTACAATATTTTGCATGCCTTGTCCCGGAAGGTATATATTTTTAATTTTCCAAACAAAGTGAGCTTTGCAGTGGCCCCTCCCTCCTTGGCTTTGAATGAATGGTATACAACTTCTAAGGGCAATCTCCTCTATTGCAGAACTGATGACTGAGACAGATCTGTTTTCCATCAACAACCTCTCTCTTGTAACTTGTGTTTATGACAGTTACCTAATAGTTGGCAAATGAGGTAGGGAGTGGCAAAAAGTGTTAAAATAAATAAATAAAAAAGACAAAAAAAATTCTGTCGAATGGCAGCGTGGATCCACTGGAATAGTCGACTGGTTTTCTCAGCGTTCACTAGAGCAGCTCCGCGCGGTAACTGCGGAGGAGTTTACATCTGAATTACCCTTTTGGCTGCTCTGTAAGGTCTACTACATAAGTGAGGGTTGTGAGGCCAGGGTTAATCACAATGCCACTGGCCAGCCCAGTGTGAAGATAGTCCTTCCTCTACACATGCCATGGTCTGTTTATAGTGGAAATGTACGTTGGGCAGTATCTGAACCTCTTCTTAAAGTTGTGGATTAGACATATGAATGAGTGAACTTGGTGTTTCTTTATTGATCCATGCCTGTTTGATTCCTGCTCATTGCTGTTCCCTGTGCCTCCTCTACTCTTCCTTTTCACCATTTTCTCACCAAGACCAGATTACTAGAGAGAACGGGAAGTGAAAACAGTCAAAACATTGGTCCGTAGATCCCATCACGCGTTTCGTTTTCTGGAGAGGAGAAGTGCATGAAACTGACCAGAGCTTTGTTTGCAGCATGAAGGGGCTGGCATTTTACAGGAAGTAGCTACAAAGCAGGCTGATATGGTTTTGTTTGCTTTGTCCAATAGGCTGCACCCTACAGCCTATGCCGGTTTCATTGCACTTTGTTGAAACCTCTTCCTAACTTTCTTTATGACTCACTAGAGCGATAACAGATATGACTTCGTTCATGGTACAGGTGTACTGGTATGCTAATCTACACAATCGCATTAGATCTTGGTGAGGAACATATAACATTTTAGCCAGAGCTGAATCACAAGAATCGGGCTAGATCAAGCAGATGTTTGATGCCAGATTCTCCAACCTTGTGCAAGGCTTTTGAACCAATGACATACTTAACTTAATTCACTAGCATTGATTGACAGACCCCTTGGTGATTGTGGAAACAGTGGCCATGAAATGGAAAATGAATCATGTGACAAAACGCAAATATGAAATGATAAATATTCAGATGAAAATTATAAAATAGTACAAGTATATTACTTAATTTATTTGTTTTGAAAATCAAATTTGGTCCTCCATAGAAATGTGTGTTCTACACAGATTTTTGGATTATACCGATAAGCCTACATCTTTGGCTAGGTTATTTAAAAAATTGAAAACTATATTTGCATTGGTATTTTCAGGTCTTTAGCAGACCTTTTTAGCTGACTGACAGTCCTGATAATAGATATCACGTCATTCACTGCTGTGAAGTGACACTTTCTCAGCCTGCAGAGACACGTTTGTTCAGTTCCTCTATTTCAGTAAAGATTACGGTAAAATATATTAAGCGTTTACTCTTACAGGTGTGTGGAGGCCGTAACCCATGTTTGTGTTTTGTGATGGATGTTCAACACGCCAGAGTGAATTGTTCCAGGTTATTTGAACGACTGAATTAGGGCCACTCTGATTGTGGGTAGGGGCTTAAAAGTGCTTTGCATTTGTCCAGATGTACTTTGATTAACCTAAAAAGGTGACTAACATCAAAAAAGTTTATTGGGGGAAGGAAAAAAGGGGAAGATATGGGCAAAAGAGGGAATTTAAACCAAATGTGTAATCGGTGTTCCTCATCCGTTCCTGAACACACATAAAAAACAAGCCATCTTTATAACCAAGCTTCCTCCATGCTTTTCCCCACTGCTGCTTTGTTCTGAGTTTCTTGGAGGCTGGAGTTTTAGGCCTCCAGCCATTAGGGCTGATTTTTCAGCAGGCTTTGAGTTCCTGTTATTTCCTCTAGGTGAGATCAATTGGCCGTTAGGTGAATGACTCAATTAAACAATCAGGGAGGCCCAGAGGGCCAGGAACTCCTTGTATGCTCCAGTAGCGGAGCAGGCTCTGATGTACCCGCCCTCTGCAGCTACTCCAATGGTCATGTCCTGCCTGCTGCCACAATATGTATTGTGTGTCCATCAGTGTCCAGTTTTTTTAGGTACAGCCATCTATTAGGTCTCATCTCAAAGAAGGGGAATGTGCAAGAGTTCATGTGATCTGAATTTGCTGTCATGTTCCTGGAACCATTCTGAGAAAATAGTTGGTGGGGTTTTCTGTGAAAGCTATTATTTGACATTTCCGTTATAAAACATCACACAAAAACAAAAGACAAACTTCTTTCTAAAACCTACGCTATAACGAACTGAAACTAACGAAAAGGCTATAGCGAACTGTTTTCAACATTTAAACCACAGAAGCCACCAAGGTTACCTTCCACCAAGTGGAATTTTCCTGTCAAATCTTCTCCTTCTGCCAGCACATCTGACACTTTTAATTTCTCTTTAAAATTGCTGGCACCTGAGAGTGGTTACCATCAGCGCAACGAGGTCCCGACACTTGGCTGTCCATCATGCCAGCCATGGGCGTGGCTCCGGGCTACATGCGCTATTGATTCTACCATCATCATGATGCAACAGGAAACCGGATTCATCTGACCAGGCGATGTGTTTCTACTCTTCATTCGTCCAGTGTTGGTGATCCTACTGGATCTGCTCCTTCTTGTTTTTAACTGATAAAAGTGGAACCCAGTGTGGTCATCTAGGACCGTTTAGTTGTTAGTTCCAAGATGCCGTTCTGCACAATACGTTTGCACCGTGCTGTTATTTGCCTGTTTTTGGCTCACCTGTTAGCCTTGCACAATTCTTGCCGATCTCCGTTAACCTCTCATTCATGAGTGGTTTTCACCCTCAGGACTGCTGCTGACTTTGAGATATTCAGTTTTTTTTTACTGATTCGGTTTAAAAAGGGTTTATTGCAAATGAGACAATCGTAGACTGAAGCAACGGCCTAGCGTGAAACCTTTTAAACAAAACAGTTTAAAAACTGTTACAGTTTTGTTGATCATCTAAGGTTAATAAATAAACAAGATATGCAAATCAATAGAAAACCAGCAGTGGGTAGCCTGTATAAAAATCATAAGAAAAAGAATCGTTAAAAGGTTATGGTTATTTCTCATGGCCATATTGAAGCTTGACGTGATGTAGCTGATGTTAAGATTTATTTTTAGGATTGATTGTGAATGAAAATTCAAGTAATTACCCTTTTAAATTAGGGGAGTGTGTACGCTGGTGGGGAAATAGTACCCTGATGGTGTCATTAGGGAATGTCACTTCAACAATGCCGCTGGACTTCATCTTTGTCATGAAGAAACTGCTATCTCTATTCATTGCATAGATACATTCACTACCTGAATTTGTGATTCAGTTGGATGAAAGTCTATGCTAATTGTATCAGCAATGTTGTATACACCCATCAGCAGAGGTGACCCCACCCAAGTTAAAAAGAGAGGGAGCATTCTGTGCTTGCCACCAGTATCAGCTTTTTAAAACCTACTAAACTTAGTGTTGTCCATCAGCCAATACCCCACAAAATAACCTATGGTACAGTTAGTAATTAATTCTTACTCTCACTCATGGTTGTTACAAAAATTTGATTGTCACTTTTTATTTCAAACTTAAATTTACTGCAAATTGTTTAAATCTAGCTTGGTAGGTAATGCCACATAAACCTTGATCACAGTATACTGTTTGGTACCTAGTACTAAATTAATTGTGTGTGTGTGTATTTTATTAAGAAATTAAGCAATAAGTTTAGTTTAGTATAGCTGATCATTTTTGGAATTATTAAGCTTTTAGAATACTTGGTTACTCATTTCTAAAGCATATTTGTAAATCATATATAGTGTGGGAATAAATATACAACAATATGTTTATTCATTGTTAATTTATAGTAAACATTTGAATAAATTCTAGAGAGATGACGGGTGGGTAATCCACATTGCAGCATTGAGCTTAGTTCTGTCAAGGGAAGAGGTAATGTAACACGAGATCGGGAGGGGTTAAAGTTTAAAGGCAGTGGTAATGGCAATTTGCGTGTTATCTGCCTTTCCACCTGGCTGGTTCCTTCATCAGAGCACATGTTTCGGACAGCGTCATCGACTCTATTGGTGTCACTCGAATGGTGGAGAAGGTGCAGACAGCAGTTTATAATTTTTTGTCCAAGGACCAAACCCTCCCTGTTATTAACCAGAGTAATTGTGACCCGTGAGCAAACTCAACAAGCATTGGACTGACTCCTCGCCCTGGGGCCGAAGTAAGGCCCTTCAGTCTCTTGGTACTAAAGATGCGCGGTGGAACCAAGTGGTACAGAGTAACAAGGCCCATCTTTGAGCAGAACCTCTGGGGCCTCGAGACCTTTTGCTATTGCCCTGGTGCTAATGAAGGCTTTGATGAAGGTGTGCAAATTAAATGGACATAATAGTTTTTTACTCCCTCTCCTCCCCATCTGTCATGTAATGCAGTTGGGTCATCCATAGCCCCTGTAAGGCTCCCAAATCTGGTTTATTCCTGTTTAACAATGAATTGTGGGAAGCCTTGTGGTGAATTTATTGAACTGTGATTTTGAAATGAAAAGCGTTAACTGTGAAAGCGTTAACTGTGATAATTTAGTTTATTTCTTTGTCCCCCTCATCCACACTCTGTTA
>JAOVYW010000001.1:6405835-6444859 GCA_025775045.1 Hiodon tergisus
CCGTGAAATTTCTCTTCATGCCCTGTGCTCTTCCATCTCGCCCTCTTCTGCTCTCTTTAACCCTTCTCAATTTTAATTTCTCCCTTGCCATATTTCCTTTTTTCACTTTTAAAATAGCCATTCCAAAATCAATGGGCATTTTTATCTGATCGTTAATAGGTGGGTACTGGCTTGTTTTCAGACCCTCATGGATTTCATTTGAATATTAAAATAAATTCCTTCTTCCTCCTCCTAAAGTGCAACACTTGTTTTTTGTTCATTAACTCTGGCTAAAGAAATATTATATGATTATTGTCCCATTTTTATAATAATTTTGACAGATGTGAGTTGACATGTGTTTCCCCATATCTTTCTCTTGCTTCTATCAAGATTTATTTTTTGAGTCTCTAATGATATAATTATGATGTTTCAGATGATAAGCAACCTATACACCCAAGACTCTATATCTGTCTGCATCACTTTACATTTCCCCTTCTGCACCAAAACCCAGTCCCAGACTATGATATTGAAATTTTCCCATCAAACCAAGCATGCCATGCTTATGCAAACATTCCATGTTAGCAAACTCTTCATAGGGTAAAGCCTTTCCCAGCTACCCACAAATCATGCTTTCTTCCCATCTTGTAGAATCAGAGTTTCAGTTTCTCACTACAATAGCTTTATAGAATAGTTCCTGTTTTATCTGTCTACGATTGTTTTTTCTTGTGATTTCTCCGTCCTCTTACTGAGCAGCATCAGACAAGACATACCAAATCATCAGAATGAGTAAGTCCCACTGAAGATGTGGCACGCTTGCCTTGATATACCGCTTCTTTCTTCTTCTGCTGTTACTTCCTGGGCTTCCTGGCCTTACTTTTGTCTAAAGACAATATTGTTACTGTTATATTTGGTTTTTACAGACTGAACTGAAAAATATAAATTTTTTAATATTTAAAAAAATATCTACTCCTGAAAAAGGAGTTATGAGCCTTGAATGAGGAATAAAAGTAAAGGTCACAATTTGCTTGCCTCCAATCCTGATGTGGATGATGTGGAGTAACGTAGCGTGGGAATACGGGATCTGGGACAGCCATGATCTGACTGCGCGTCATCTGTTCTCAGGCTGGTGCACCTTGACGGCAGCCTGGCTGACCTCACCATGATCAACTCGTCCCTAGGAATGATGTCCAAGGAGGAAGATGCAGTGGAGAGTGCCTCCCTGGACAAGGGGGTGAAGAAGCAAAGGGAGGATGACCCCCCAGAGCAGGACAGCTGCAAGGCGGATAGCCACTGCTGCGGCATGGGCCCAGAGTCCCAAACTGACCAGCCTTCAGGTACTCAAAGAGTGTGTTGGCACTTAATATTACAAACTTGACAGATTTTCTCCTGTTGGCTAAGGTGGGTGAATCGGCTTGCTTAATAAGAGTTCATCCAGCAGTTATGGATGAGATTTTCTCACAGTGTTTACACTCAAGTAATTTATGCAATATTAAGATTTATGTTAAAGATAAGGGGTACTTAAGGGTACATAAAATCAATGTAAAATCAATTATTAACTGGTCAAAAATGCAGTCTGAAGTTATCTAAGACGAGAACTTCTCCGAAAATAAACAGTGGTTTTTCCTCACCCTTCTGGCAGCTGATTGGCAACAAGGAAAGTAACTGATTTGTGTATTTGCAGCAAATGTTTTAAAGTATAATTAACATGGACCTATGTATATATGCATTTTATTTTATAAAAAATAAAAAAAAATAGGCTGTAGTTGATTTTTAGCCAGAAGCCAGGCTGTACGTATGTTGTTGTGTGTTAGTGATCTTTTAAGTTTGAGTGTTTTTTAAATATTGGGTTGATCAGAGATTATCTCTAATTACCTCACTAGAATATTGTTATTAGCTTATTCAAGAAGAACACTGAAGTCAGCAGGCATATCCAAATAAGTTTCCGTTCCATTTAACAAATGCAAAATTAATATACAACTTTACATCTCCTAAGGTTGTGAAAGAGCCCTTGCATATCTTGCATATAGGTGTCTTTATATCTTTATGGTTTGTTTTATATTACAATAACTGTTTGACAAGATGTTGACATAAGCTGGCTTTCTTCAGCCTACTCTGAAGGAAAGGGATTCTACTCTGGGGAAACCCTTTGATTCCTAAGGTGGATTGTTATGTGTGTATTTTCAGAAGTCAATCTGAAAGCACTTAATTCTGCGTTTTAATTTCAGACCTTAAAAACAAGTGGCACTTGGTGGTGGACCGTCTGACAGTTCTCTTCCTCAAATTCGTGGAGTGCTTCCACAAGCTGCAGATCTTCATCTGGTGGCTGCTGGAACTGCACGTCATCAAGATTGTCTCTTCCTACATCATCTGGGTCTCCGTTAAGGAGGTGAGGGCCTTCACACTCCTCAACTCGGACCAGGAATGCCGGGGCATGCCCTGTCCAGAAGCTGCTGGAGACGCTCACACCAAGGGAGCGTTTACGCCTTTTTATTGGCTTTTTAAACCTTCAAATATAGATAAAAAAACAGGAACTCAACCAAAACAGGAGAAACTGAAATGAATTGGGGAAAAACTAAATAAAACTTAAATAATAATAATACTGTTAAACCTTTCAATTGTTAAATTATAACATAACCAACATAGAGCCACCAAACTGACTTTTCCAGTCTATTAACTTCCCTGGCAATCTTTGATTTCAAACACCTGAGTGTGGTCTCGTTAGTGCAAGATCAGTCCTACAGCCCAGCTCTGGGTGTGTTTTAAGGGAATGAGGGTGTGGCTCCAGGCTGTATGCAACACATTGTCTCTTGACATATTTTAAGCATATAACTTAAACATTAATAAATTAACCTTTTATCTTCTATCATACAGGTGTCTGTATTCAATTATGTTTTCTTGGTGAGCTGGGCCTTCGCTCTTCCATTCAGCCAGTTCCGTCCTTTGGCCTCCAGCGTGTGCACAGTCTGGACCTGCGTCATTGTAGTCTGCAAAATGCTATACCAGCTGACCTCCATCCAGCCGGCGTTGTACTCCAAAAACTGCTCCATGGTGCGTGTGAATGGCTGCAGAACATCTGCTCCCGTTCACTTAATCTGCCAGAACACACGACGGGGTGTCTCACCTGCTGTTTAATTGACTTTCGTTTTGGTATTGGGGGGGTCTGGGGGTGAACTGAAGACCTTTTCTCCCACCCACAGCCACTTAATTACACAGATGCGCAGAGGGGTGAAATGGAAAAGTCACTGCTGTACAGCAACCCTGTGGACCCGGCCAATTGGGTGGGCCTGAAGAAGTTCTCCCCTCTGCTTGAGAACCTGAGGGTGAGTACCATGCAGCACCATGTCAACCATCTAACTGAGTTTAGAACACCACAGAAAATGCAAAGTCCATTATTCCACTGAACCATGCCTGCGAAAAACACTTAATATACTGCACTAAAATAATAGTGCAATGCTTAAAACTGTTATGAGTTATGAAGCAGAGTGCTTTACTGAATGGTACCACACCAGGAGCATGCTGTGCTCAATTTGACCTATGGTTAAGTAACGGGAAATTTGGCCACGAGTTTGTTGCTGCGATTTCCTGGATCATCACTGCTTTTATGCCCTTTCTATTCAACTTACTATTCAAACTATTCAAATGTTATTAAAAGTGCATATGCAGTAATTGGGTAAAAATAATGTTATCATAAAAAATCAGTTGTGTAATGTCCATATGGTATTGCCCAGCAATACAACTGTATCCATTAACCCTGGAGAACAGTGTGCATCAGCAATCAAGAGCAAAAACGCTCACTGCTTTGTGAACCCACTCGCTTCATTGCTGCGCATACTTCTGTCTGCACCAAATACAGAACAACCTGTTGATACTGGCCATCTTGGCATTCGAAGTGACCATTTACCGGCATCAAGAATTCTACCGGCTGAGGAACAACCTCACAGCTCCAGTCACTAAGACCCTATTTCATGACATTACCCGGCAACACCTGGATGATGGAATCATCAACTGCGCCAAGTACTTCATCAACTACTTCTTTTACAAGTTTGGCCTGGAGGTATGTCACCCAAGTGCTGGAAATTAACTCCAACAACATAAAGCTGCATTTTATTACTATAAAATGTTAATTTGTGTGAATGTTGAAATCTACTAACCATTGAGCAGATGTGTTGCTTCTCTGGCCCCTTCCCTGACATGTTCACTCTGTTTTCACCTGCTGAAGACGTGCTTCCTGTTGGCAGTCAATGTGATTGGACAGCGGATGGACTTCTACGCCGTGCTCCATGCGTTTGGCTTGATTGCCGTCATGTACCAGCGACGGAGGAAGGCCATCGCGGAGATATGGCCCAAGTACTGCTGCTTCCTGGCCTGCATGCTGACCTTCCAGTACTTTGTGTGCATAGGCTTTCCCCCAGCAGCTTGCAGAGGTACATTCCCATGGGCTTGCAGTTCAGCACTACTCTCCTTGTCTGGACTAACTTTTATGACATAACTGAAACTGATGGATTTTCACTCTGTTTTTTTGTGCAGACTATCCATGGAGGTTTCCTTCCTCTACTGTAGACTCCAATGTAATAAAATGGCTCTACTTCCCTGACTTCCACACCAGGCCCAATTCCCTCTTCCTCCTCTGTAAGAAATAATAATAATAATAATAATAATAATAACAATTAATTTTATTACTGCTGTGCATTTCAAGCTCCCAAAGAAAAAGTAAAAATCAATAATTGAAATAAGAGATCTTCCTCAGATCTCTCTCCCTCGTCTTCCGCAGATGACTTCATGCTGCTTCTGAGCGCCTCCATGCAGAGGCAGATCTTTGAGGAAGAAAACCGGGCAGCAGTGCGCGTGGTGGCCGGAGACAACGTGGAAATCTGCCGGGACCTGGACGCCGCGTCCTTTAGCCAGCACAACCCCGTCCCTGACTTCATACACTGCAGGTGCTGCCTCTCTCTCACCTTCCTCCATAGTTTCTATGCTGAATTCATAATTAGCCTCTCTCTGTGGTATCAACAGAAAAAAAGATTCTTTCACAACAATGTCAAAATACATTTCTACCAATTAGTCTAAATTTATAACAAATGTTACCGGTATGATTATTTCAGTGAGATAGTTTAAAAAAAATGAGAACGTGTAAGTAGTTTTTTGGTAGAAGGATGCCTTAAAAAATAAATATTTAACCTCCCATTTTCTGGTTTTAATTTAATAACCGGACATGAATGCATTTTTTTTCTTCCTTCTACTCTCGAACTGCAGGTCATACTTGGACATGTTAAAAGTGATCATGTTCAGCTACCTCTTCTGGTTTGTCCTCACCATCATCTTCATCACAGGCACCACTCGCATCAGCATCTTCTGTATGGGCTACCTGGTAGCTTGTTTCTACTTCCTGCTATTTGGTGGTGACTTGCTCCTCAAGCCAATCAAGAGTATTTTGCACTACTGGGATTTCCTGATTGCCTATAATGTGTTTGTGATCACCATGAAGAACATACTCTCTGTGAGTACAATTCCAATGCTGGTTTTCATCACTGAAGGGAGTTTTAATAATACTTGCTTTCTATTTATCATGTTTTAATACATTTTATCCAATTCAATATTATAACCATTTATAAGTTTTTTTTTTTACAGTTGTAACAATACAACATGTGGCAATGTCCAACGGTGGTGAATAGTATTGTTGTTCAGTAATACAATATATGTCTTTCTCTGATTCTAATTGAATTTAGTTCAGCTGTTTCAAATTCATAGAGAATTTTTATTTTCTATGACCATAACTTTCTCATGTCATAGAACCGTATCTATTCTGAATTAAGGCTCTGTTTATTGTTCTCACATTGGGTATATATATTTAGGAAGATATCCCTGATAAACTTGGATACTGGTTTCTCTCTGTGTCTCTTAGATAGCTGCCTGTGGTTATATCAAAGCTCTAGTTGCGAATCACTGTTGGTTGATTCAGCTATTCAGCCTTGCTTGCACTATAAAGGGCTATTCACGGCGTAAGTATCCCAGCATCAATTAATTGTTTCCCCTTTTCCTCAGTTGTTGCTAAATGTGTTTCGGCTCAGGGTAGAGGGGTCTAAACGTCTCCATCATTTACACTGCCTGTCCCCCAGCTGAGCCCAACAAGCTATGTGAGCTGCCCAGCGATGAGGCAGGGATCATCTGGGACAGTATCTGCTTCGCCTTCCTCCTGCTGCAGAGGCGTGTCTTCATGAGTTACTACTTCCTGCATGTGGTGGCCGACATCCGCTCCTCTCAGGTCTTAGCGTCCAGGTACTGAGGAGTACTCTGGCACATCGTCACGCTCTTAAACACTTACATGCCAAACCTGCGAATTGCGAGCAATTTAATGTGTCTGCCGTCCTGAATACAATGTTTCTGCTTGTTTTTTCCCCCTTCTTATGATGTTGATAGTTGTGTAATATAATTCTATAATTATGTTAGTTGCAGTACTGAGTATTAAAAACCCTGGCTGTTTGTTTCAGAGGGGCTGAATTGTTCCAGGCCACAATAGTCAAAGCTGTCAGGGCCAGAATTGAAGAGGAGAAGAAGTCCATGGACCAGTTGAAGAGACAGTGAGGCTCCACTCCTCTTTGCATGCATCATGAGATAATTTCATTATAGTGATTTGGATTTGGTATATATACATTGTGGTCATTCTTCACAATTAAATTGCTGCACTTCCACATATGAATCATTTTTTTTTATTGTTGATGCTAACGTTGCACTGAATTCCACTATTGCTCAGAACTTGTGGTTCTCAGTGGTGAGACATCAGCATGCTTTATGAAATGCGTTTTTAACAATAATCTCAACATTTTAAAAATTTGTCTCATTTGCACGTGATGTTAGTAGAACAAAGTTCAGTACTGTGCAAAAGTCTTTGGCACATGTTAAAAATTCTATAAAGCGATGCTTTCAAAAATAATGAAAGGAACAGTTTCAAGATAAATACAATAATGGGCAGTGAACAATCAAAAACTTTTTTCAAATATTTGACGTGACCACCTTTACCTTTAAAACCGCGTCTATTCTCTATGTGCACTGTGGTGGAGTTTTATAAGACAATCGGCTGGTAGATTGTTCCAAGCATCTTGGAGAACTTTCTTCTTGGAGAACACAGTTCTTCTACAGACTTTGGTGCACTTTTAGAACACCATACCAGGTACCATCTCAGATTCCTTGGGTAATTACAGAAAAAACAGTAAGCATAAAAAATTATGCTGAACAAAATACAGTTGTCTATAAACAGTGCAACTATTCTCTCTTCCTATATTAAATCAGAATGGATCGCATTAAGACCCGACAGCAGAAGTTTAAGAGGGGTAAGGAGAGGATGTTGGGCTTGGCTCAGGAGTCTGGGGAGGGGCAGCATGTGGCCAAGGAAGAGGAAGATGATGAAGGTATGGCTCTAAGTTAAACATCTACCAAGAATCTGTCTGTTTGAAAAGGAAGCGTACTGGACACAAATCAGCAGGATTAATAGTGATACATAATACAAATTAATGATGGATATTAAGTGGGTAACTCATGTGTGAAATGTGACAAAATTGTAATTATCGAGACACATAGCCTTTCAAAAATATGTAGGTAACTATTCATACCAAAGACAATTTACTCAAATTCAACTGACAGGACTGAGGGTATAGGAGGAGTTCATATTCTTACATCCACCCATCCTTTTCTCTGGAGTAATATATAAATAATCATGTTTTTATTTATACTTTAAAAAATTTGTTTGTGCGCATCTATTATTCTTAGCCATTAGCCAAAGATTATCTTTGAATAGATCTGCTAAATTAACTAAATTTACTAAAATTCACTAAAAATCAGGAATATTCTGTTTCATCAAAAGTACTTGGATTTATTGTAGTTTTGTTAAATTATATTACTTGTAAAGGTGCTCTAGGAAATTTAATGTGGGGGTTTAGTCATGCTTTACCAAAAGTAGTAATTTATCTATGGTACAAAATGTCTTATTTTCAGATTCATTAGTTTAGTTTAATGGATGTCATAAAAGTTATTTGTTAATCAAAGGGTAAAACTGACAAAACATATAATTATTTCATGTAAGCACAAATTAATTTAGCATTGATCTGACATAAAAGCTCATTGCCCTTACTTACACTATGAGGTAAACTCAGCAATCCCTGGAATTTGTCTCTCATGTAATCCAGGCCTCTGTGTCAGACAAAAATCTATAAAACTATCAAATATCATACACTACATACATTACAAAGCTTGCATCTTAAAACATCGTCTATCTGATTTCATACACTTTTATTTTTATTTATAGATATTCAATGGTTATTGGGTTTGCAGGAATCATTCTTGCTTTTCCCAAAAGCACATTACAAGATAATCCCCAGTTTACTTCTCAAGGAAACATACTAGTGAACATCATCAAGGAAATACTGTATTGCAGCTTTATCAAGTATGCTTATGTAATATTTATATGTTTCGTTATATTATGTTGGGACCAAATAAATTTGAGTATTAAGTATTTAATATATTGTATAATACACAAGCCTCTGCAAAGTAATGCAGTATGGTATTATAATTATGGTACTCTATTTGAGACTACATTGTGATTATAATGAAACATCCTCACCCTATTCTAATTTACTTATAAAAAAAACAGTCCTCACATCATTTGTAGCACAGAACTACATGGTCCTTGCTCGAACATATCTTATTTTTTGAGTTTTTAAAAAACTCGATGTTTACACAGCTCTTGTGTTTGTTTTAAAGCTAGTTATAACAAGGTACCCGATTGGTTAGAAATTAGCTAATTATAGATTTTTATATCCACAATTTTTTTAGTATCTTTTGGGAATTCACCTGTCTCTGTGAGGTTGCTATTGATTGCTGCCTATTACAATGCTGATGCTGACAATAATTATATATTTATGAAATACTAAATGGAAATGAATAATCTAATTTTGCCAGCTACCTTAATGAATAGCTCATGTTGAGTTGTTTATTTGCTTTTAAATGTCAACTAAAGTAAAAATATTATTGGATTTTTTTTGTTGAAGCTGGCGAGGGAAAGTCCAAAGGCAACAAAAAGCAGTGGTGGCGGCCATGGGTTGACCATGCTTCCAGTAAGTACACCCTCTCCTCACTCCGCCCTGATCATTCTTATTAACACGTATCATTGCTTAAATCAATACTATATATTATTAAATATAACACAAGACCGATACAATCATCCAAATACCGAAATAGACAGTTGACCGGTGTCAACAATGCAGGCTGGTGGAGATGGTGTGAGTTGCGTTTTTTCATGGCGTATGTTGGGACCCTTGTTATGATTGGAGGAACATTTTCATTCCACCAGATATCTGAACATCATTGCCAATCATGCGCACCCCTTCATAGCAGAAGTGTATCCATCCACAAATGGGCTCGTACAGCAGGATAAAGCTCCATTCCACAAGCCTAGGATTGTCCAGGAATGGTTCCAGCTACAATGGCCCTCCCAGTTGAGCATCTGAGGGATGATATGGAAAGAGCTATTAATATTAAAAACAGAAAAAAATGTTTATATAGTACATTTAAACAATCAGATAAATACATGAATTATTTTTTTTAATTAAATAGAGACAACATTAATTAATGTGGTTGTCTTTGAATGAATCAGTGGTGTCCACATTGTCAAGCTAGTTTGATATTTGGAATCTGTTGGCTCTGTAAAAATCCAGTGTCCTTTCTTTCTGCTTTCCTCTTCTCAATGGAGGTCAATTGTTGACAGGCCCACACTTTAACACTTAGCCAGTCCTGCTTTACTACTGAAAAAATAATGTCCAGTCATTTTTAGAGTCAACTCATAAACAATGAGTTATGAAGTTTTCCAAATATTTGTGATTTCCACACCATCTACTTTACATCTGTTTATACAGTTGTTTCCACCTTTAGCATTACATTAAGCAATCTTTTTCAGGCTATAACCGTTCAGCTTGGTGTGTCTTATCTAACTTAATATTCATGTAAACTCCTTTTCTCGTGTTCAAGCTACAAACTCACTGATGGGACATAGTAGCCTGACAACCATTTACAGATTAAGTTTTTTTCTGCCACTGAATTACACTTGACTAAGGGGATGATTTTCAACTCATTGCCTTTAAATGACATTTCCAATGTGTTCATGTTTCTCCTTTGTTTTTGGATATTATAGTCTCACGATTAATATTAATAGGCAAGGAGATGTGTGTCTGACTCTGAACTGGAACAATATACATTTATCCATGTGCATTATCCATGTTCCCCCTTATATCAGAGATAAAGATGTTTAACATAGCTTTTTGCAGTAAAAACAAACTTGCATAGTTAGCTGCGAGAAAGAAAGAGTATTGTTTCAAGTTTCAAGAGCTTAACGCTATATAGTAGGGCAATGTGTTATGGTCTGTTGTTATGGACTGAGTGGTGAATTGCTGTGTGCACCTGTTTGTTCCTCAGTGGTGAGAAGTGGAGACTATTACTTATTTGAAACTGACAGTGAGGAGGAGGATGATGAGGACAAAAAAGAGGAGGAGGCACCTAAGCAATCAGCATTCCAGGTGAGTTCAGTGGTGGGCAACAGCCATGGCCAGCCATGTGATCAGTCAACCAGTCTGGATCAACTCATCTAACAATGAGGTTTTCTCACATCAGTTTTCAAAATGTAGCACAGGGAGGTGATGGCATAAAGTAAGTCAGAAAGATTTTAAAATGAGCATGTTCGAGAGAAGATGGTTTATGCTGATAATGATGACGATGATAGAGGTAGACAGAAATAAGTTCATAATGCAACGATACAGAACAAACAGCATGTGAACATTTCAACATTTTATTTCTTTATATTGCTCTATTATAAATTAATGCCTGTTCATTGTTTTGTCATTTTAAAACCTTTTTTTAAATAATTGTATTGTAAATATTTGGCATTTAAAAATGCATGACATTTCTTCAGCAGAAAAATATACAGTTCAACATTTTGGTTCTTCATATTTTTGACTGTTCTATTCATTTTTTTCTTCTTCTTCAATCAGCTAATAAGTTTGGTGCTTAATCAAGCCTAATCAGTTGCAATGCTGTGTTCTACTAACGCTCACCCACTCTGTCCTTCTTTATAGACAGCAATCGGAAAATTTGCCTCTGCTCTGTTGGCTTTGCCAAAGTCTGTCATTAAGTTGCCCAAAACTATACTTCAGTGTGTTGTCAGGGCAGCCAAGGTATTTTCCCAGGCAAATATATCCCTGTTGTGTTCCTCTGTGTTGTGCCGCAAGCCAGTGTCACGTTGCTAACTGCGTTTTCATTTAATAAATCAAACATCTCCAAGTCTTAAAATCAGCCATCAAGGAGTTGACGCTGAGTATTCATCTGTCATCAATGTTTTTAATTGAGTGAAAATAGCAGTCAAGGCATGCAATGGAAATGCAGTGAATATTGTGTTGTTGTTGTTGTGGCTTTGTTTCATTTTCTTTGTATTCTTTCCTTTCTGTATAAGTTATGCATGTCCGAGAGCCATTCCCAGGACCATTAGGGTTGCCACCCTGCCATTATTTAAATGTACTTTGACCACCCTGTTTTTCGTTTTTGGAAGATGTCCGGTAATTCTAAGCATTCTAATCTATTGGATATGTTGTTAAAATGGGTTTCAATAAATCATTTACTAGAACATATTCTGCTTGTATTCATGAAATTCAAATTCAGAGACGGAGTAAAGGAAAGTTTATAGCTGAAGTTATCTTCCATATCTATCTATAGAAGTTTTATGTAAGACAAATAACTATCTCAGTATGCCCATGGCCTATTTATTTATTTTGTGTTGGCAGGGGGCATTTTGGTATTTGTGTATCGCTAAGGTGGCAACCCTAAAAACCATCCACCCTTAAACGATTAGTCTGTCTTCACAAGAAGTTAACAGTTGTGTCTTGGCTACTCAGTAGGAGGTTTTATTCTATTGTAATAGTTTTGACTGGCAACTGGTAATACAGACTTATAATAATCGCTCATTGTTTCACGTTGTTATCTGCTTCCTGATGTCGTATGGCTTTATTGCATAACGCAAACCCCAGACCTATTCCTGGGTTTCTGCATTGTGCATATGTTCACTGTGCAAATGATAACTACAATATCAAGGGCGAGATTATGGGGAGCAAGGGGCAATTGCTTCACATATGCTTTTCTAGCTGTCTGTGTAATTCTCACTTTACAAATAACGAACATTCAAGCTCAGTTCCAGCTCTTTTTCAGATAACGTAGTTGTTGGCTTTAACGAGGCGCATGTGGAAGTAGCCTTGAAAAATTTCCAAATGCTTTTTAACACGTCAGACAGTATTTACAAAGAGGACGAGAACAAATAAACAAAACATAAACAGAGATAAAACTAGCCTCTGTACGCAATCTTTTAGGTCCATACGTTTCATACAAAAAAAAATTAGCTAGAACTTTCTATATTATTATTCTATATTTTACTAATATAATGTAATAATCTTACTATGCTGATGCTAACATTAGCCTTAAAGTTTTATCCTGCAACATGGGCAGATTGGTTGTTTGGTCTTTGTATTTTTATATTGTAGTTGAACTGAAATAGCAGGGTGACAGATTTCACACATAGTAGATTATTTTCACAGTTGTCATCAACTTTTCCAGGTGATCGCTGCGGAGAACAAGGTTTAAACCGCTGAAGCCCCTCTCAGCTGGAACACATTTAACAATTTTAACTCTTAACTAAATTGAAGGCCACTGTATGACATTGCTGGAAGAGCTAAAACTATTTTAGTTTAAAGCTTGTCCTCAGTTACTTTGTTAATTTTGACAAAAGGCAACCTCATCTAGAATCTTTTTGTTCCTTTCCTGATAGAGTGGATCTGAGAAAAGCAGTGTTTGACTAAATAAAACTGCATGTGTTCTGTTTATTAAACAAAAAAAATCTTTGCCTCTGCCACCCCCTCCCCATTTGGGACCCAGATCTCGCCCATGCTCTGTGTTATTGGGTAAATTACTTTATTTGGCTGTCTACTTTTGATAGATATTTCTACCATCCTTGTCTCCAATTTGAACAATAATTATCTAACATGGTTTCTGTTTTTACTGATACCACAGAAAAATGTTATACAATTAGATCACTAGTCAGGTGATTATAAGTAATCTCACAGTTTTCGTTGCCGGACACCAGCTCAAAAAAGTGTGACTGAAGTTGCAATGGCATCCTTCATGGTGGCAGAATAAACGCCTCGCAACATAATTTTTGGCCCAAAGGTGATTCATTGAGATTGGGACCCCAGACTGAGAGGTGTTGGATGAATGGATGTCTTAAGTAGACTAGCCAAAGACATTATGAACATGGTGCTTTTAGCGTTCTTGTTTCATTCAGTGTGGTCCAGTTGCCAGTTCTAAAGATGTTCCTTCTCAATTCACCACAGTTTGTGTACCACGCCTGGATCACAGACTCCAGAACCGCCATGAAGGAGCGAAGTAAAGAGAAGCGCAGGTTCTGGACAAAGTACACCAGAGAAGACAAACAGAGGAGAGAGAAGAAGGAAGGTAACAAGGCCTCATTTGAAGCAGTTTGCCATCGTGTCCTTATATCTCAGCAGAAGAAAGGAAATTAAGCCTGGCGAATTCTTGCTCTTACACTATATGGACAAAAGTATTGGGACACCGACACATTACATCTACTGGAGCTTTTATGACATCCCATTCTAAATCCACAGGCATTAATATCGAGTTGGTCCCCTCTTTGCAGCTATAACAGCAGATTTTGGAGGGTGTTTTTTCCCATTCTTCCAGACGAGCATTTGTGAGGTCAGAGACTGATGTTAGACAATCTCCGTTCATCCCAAAGGTGTTTGATAGGGTTAAGGTCAGGGCTCTGTGCGGGCCAGTCAAGTTCTTCCACACGAAACTCATCCAACCATGCCTTTATGGTCCTTGCTTTGTGCATTGGGGCACAGTCATGCTGGAACAGAAAAGGGCCTGTGCCAAACTGTTTCCACACAGTTAGAAGCATAGACGTCACTCCACAGAGCACATTTCCACTCCTCCGGAGTCCAGTGGTGGCGTGCTTTACACCACTCCATCCGACGCTTGGCATTGTGCTTGGTGATGTAAGGCTTGCATACAGCTGCTCGACCATGGAAACCCATGCCATGAAGCTCCTGGCGTACAGTTTTTGTGCTGATGTTAATGCCAGGGGAGGTTTGAAACTCAGCAGTTATTACACAGTTATTACTCTGTAACTTTACGTGGTCTGCCACTTCGTGGCTGACTTGCTGTGGTTCAGAAACGCTTCCACTTTGCAATAATACCACTTACAGTTGATCGTGGAATATATAGGAGGGAAAAATTTTTACGAACTAACTTCTTGCAACGATGGCATCCTATTACAGTACACGCTCGAATGCAGTGAGCTCTTTAGAACGACCCATTCTTTCACAAATGTTTGTAAAGGCAGACTGAATGGCTAGGTGCTTGATTTTATACACTTGTGGCAATGGGACTGAATTAAATGCCTGAATTCAATGATTAAGAGGTGTGGCCCAATACTTTTGTCCATAAAGTGTTATTTTTTGTGTGCATTACAAAGTTAACATCAAATGCAGTCTCATGAGAAACCTACTGTGACTGTTGATAAAATATGATAACATAGCATAACATATGATTGCATAACTTAGGTATGTAACTTATTTTAAACAGTTAAGGATTCTCTAAGTTGGCCTCTAATTCTTATATTTTTTTCTATAGCCTATGTTACAATAGAAGTAGGGGAGGTAGAAGACAAGCAGGAGGCTGGAGAAGAGGAGAGATCTGATGGGCCAGGTTGGTCCAGAAAGAGACACTTGAGTGTCATTGATGGACAGACCCATCAACATCTATACCGTCTCTGTTGTTAGGGAAGCCTAGTAGACTTACTACATATCAATTTGTAATACACTGCAGACAACTCAAATTAATCTAAATATGTTCCCATGGCCTTGCAGGTCATGCTCGGGCACCACAGGTGAAAAGTAAAATGAGTTTGTATGTTTGTAAGTCTGTATGTTTCATTTCTTATCTTGGATCTTCCCGCAGACAACATCATCAAGAGGGTCTTTAACATTGTGAAGTTCACTTGGGTGCTGTTCCTGGCCATGTTGGACAGCTTCACCGACTGGCTGAACTCCATCTGCCGCGAGCACATCGATATCTCCACGGTGCTTCGTCTTGAGCGCTGCATGCTGACGCGAGAGATAAAAAAGGTAACTGCCCCAGAAAGTAGAAGTATGAAAGTCCTTTTATTAACATTCAGAAATGCGTCTTCCAAGTGAAACCGCAAAGCGGGGATTGAAAGTGACAAGAGCCATACGTGACCTCTCCTTGTTCAATCAGGGAAAGGTTCCATCGCAGAAGAGTATCCACGTCTACTACCAGAAGCAGATGCGTATGAATCTCTCCCGGGAGTCAGGGCTGGACGGTGAATACACAGCACCCTCCTCTCAGACAGGTCCTGGGAAGCTGCCTAAACCAAGGGTGGCGAGTCTAGAATCTACGATTTCCCATGAAAGCCTATCAAGGTATTTGAACAGGGGAGACCATCCTTGTGGAGACAAATGCATCATAACTCTTCCAATTAACTCCTGGGTACTATTATATGGGGGTGTCTTAAATCATTTATGGTTGGTTTTATTGGGCTTGAGTTACACAATAGCAAGCTGTCAAAGACAAAATGGCACCACTGCAAAAGTGAAAATCCAGTAAAATATTTACCATTAATATAGCTTCCAATGTCAGAGTACCTGATAGTTTGCAGTGGATCAGGTTTAATAAAACAGGAATCGTTGCCATGAAAATTATAAACTCAAAACTCTTGAAAAGCTTGAAAATAAAGCTTGAAACATAATTTATAAGTGTCCTTGAGCTATTCACACAATATGCAATCATACATAGCTACATATTCTCTATCCTCCCTATCTAATCTCTATCAGATTTGCATCTTTATCTGATCTGTTCAATTATTCACTCCTATTAGACTCTTAATTCACAGGATCCTGGGAAAAAAAGCTAGTATGATGAGACTTTAGTTATCAGGCTACTGCTGGACTCTGTCAGTCAAAGACTCTCTCTCACGTTAAAATTGTAATAAACTGCTCGAGACTCAGCTATTAAGGGTGACCTTTGAATTATCAATGTAAAGTTCCTGGCAGTAATTTTGCACTCCATAGATACATTTTGAGTTGAATCTGTTGTGTAATGCTTGAGGAGTATGCATGTTTATTTAATGCACCCTATTCTACCCTCCCCTAACTTTTCTATATACATAGTAGGGTAATAAGTAAATATGTGATAGAAGTGCCAACCAGTGTGTGGAAGTCTTTCCACTAGATGTTGGAACATTGCTGTGGGGACTTGCTTCTATTCAGCCACAAGAGCATTAGTGAGGTCAGGGTCGATACCAAAACACCAAAGATGTTAAATGGGGTTGAGGTCAGGGCTCTGTGCAGGCCAGTCAAGTTCGTCCACACCAACACAACACGACAAACCATTTCTGTACGAACCTCGTTTGTGTACGGGGGCATTGTCATATTTAAACAGGAAAGTGCGTTCCCAAAACTGTTGCCTCATTGGAAGCACATAATCGGCTAGAATGTCATTGTATGCTGTAGCATTAAGATTTCCCTTCACTGGAACTAAAGGGCCTAGCCTGAACCATGTAAAACAGCCCCAGACCATTATTCCTCCTTCACCAAACTTTACAGATGACACTCTACATCTGGCCAGTCAGCATTCTTCTGTAGCATCTGGATAAACCCAGATTTGTCTGCCAGACTGCCAGAACATGATTCATCACTCCAGAGAATGCGTTTCCACTGCTCCAGAATCCAATGGCAGCGAGTTTTACATGACTCTTGGCATTGTGCATGGCTTATGCTCAAATGCGACTGCTCCGCTATTGAAACTAATTTCATGAACCCCCCGACAAACAGTTATTGTGTTGAATTTGCTTCCAGAGTCAGTTTGGAACTTGTAGTGAGTGTTGTAACCAAGGACAAACGATTTGGATATGCTTCAGCACTTGGCAGTCCCATTCTATGAGCTTGTGTGGCCCACCACATTGAGGCTGAGTTGTTGTTGCTCCTAGCTGTTACCACTTCACAATAATAGCACTTACAATTGACTGAAGCAGCTTTAGCAGCTTTGTAGTGTATCTGTAAATTTACTAAAGTCATTTAGGATCAGTACCTAATTTACCAGTTTGATTTGAGGCAGCAGCCTTCTGCTTACAGGGCCATTCCCCTTACCACAACATCAGTTTTCTTTCCTCTCCTACATTAATCCTTTTCTATCTTCTCATGTTGTGCATGATGTGCGCTAGAAAACTCTAATGCTCTTTCATTTTGTGCTGTTTTTTTTTCTCCTTCCTCTTACAGTACAGTCCAATTGGACATTTAAGTCTTTGATATGTCTGCCTGTTTTTAACAAGGTAGTTTGTTCCTGTCATAAAATACTGAGGAATGCTTGGCTTCCTGGCTGAAGTATTTGCTTAATTACTTGTTTGGAGTCTGCCAGGTTTAGACAGCAGCTTTCTGATCTCTGAGACTTCTCGCCTGTAGGCTGAAGTTATATTATCTCCTGTTAGCTCTTTAAATACATTTCAGATGTTCTATTCCATTTCCTTCTGACGCGAACATGGGTCAAAACTTTTGTGGCTGTTGTTGTTGTTGGAGTACGTTTCCATGCAAACATTTGTTTTTGAAATTATTTTGCTATGCACTATTTATCAGCTATAAGAAGATCATCATTATCAATCCCAGAAGGCCTTTAAAAATATGTCAGGCCCAGCAAGACAAGAGGATATTATAAAGACAGTTACAGTGCCTATAAAAAGTATTCACCCCCTTGGATGTTTTTTATATTTTGTTTGTTTTAAATATTGAATCATTGTGAACTTCATTTGACTTTTTTGACACTGATCAACAGAAAAAGACTCTTTCATATCAAAGTCAAAATACGTGGTTAAGGAGGCAGGCTTGTAACCGAAAGGTTCCAGGTTCAAGTCCCACCCCAGCTGTTGTATTCTTAAGCAAGGTACTTAACCTGAATTGCTTCAGTAAAATATCCAGCTGTATAAGTGGATGAATTTAGAAATACCAGCTCTGTAAGTCGCTTCGGATAAAAGTGTCAGCTAATAAATATTAAACACAAATTAATTGGTTGCATAAGTAATCACCCCCTTCAAGTCAGTATTTAGTAGATGCAATTACAGCCTTGAGCCTATGTGGATAGGTCTCTATCAACTTGGCACATCTGGACACTGCAATTTTTCTTTGCAAAACTGCTCAAGCTCTGTCAGGTTGCGTGGGGATCGTGAGTGCACAGCCTTTTTTAAGTCCATCCACAGATTCTCAGTTGGGTTGAGGTCTGGACTCAGACTTGGCAACTCCAGGACATTAGTTCTTCACTATGATTCAATATTTAAAACAAATAAAAAAATAAAAAAAATACTTTTGAATTTTTATAGGCACTGTAAATATCCCATGCCAAGACAGATTAATAATAAGTATATTACCCTTTAAGTATTCTTAGCATGATAAAAAAAAAGACAGTTCAAGCAGAGAACGTAGTTCTTCCATATGGAGGGACTGCCACATTGTAACCATGTTGTTGTGCTCAGTACTAATCCCTCCATAACTCTCCCTATGATTTCTGCCAGTGCCTACACCGAGGCCACCATGCTGCTCTCCCATCAGTCCACACTGGATGACCCGGATGGGACTTCGGAGTGCGTTCCCAAAACCAGTGAGCATGCACGGCCTAAGCTACGCAAGATGTACAGTGTAGATGTGTCATCCTCGTCCGTGGACAGCGTCTTGTCCAGGTACCTGGCCTCGCCTTAATGCCCACGTTTTCCTTTAACTGTTGACCCTCAAGCCAAGCACACCTTAGATTTAGTTTCTTTGCGCAGATTCTTCAATCAGTCCTCCTCATTGTATCTCTGGAAGTTCATCGTTTGTAGAAACCAGCTCTCTCTTAGACACTGCCTGGCGGCAATGGTGGCCATACTGAAGGAGGCCAAATATTTAAAACACAAATAGAACTAGAAAAAAGGACATAATATTCCTTACAAACAACTCCCATATATCCCCTTAGGTCAAAACTTGTCGTTTCAAAATAGACTTTGGTTTACCACAGATGTAAACTCCACAATGTGGTATTGATCTCTGTTTTTAGAAAGTTTTTTTACAAGGATGAGGAAAAGTGAAGTTATTCCTCTCCAGAGGGAAATATTAGGGGGACAGTGGTTGTGTGGAGGACGCTGCTGCTGCCTCTTTCTCAGTTTCCACGCTGACATTGCCCTCTCAGCACTAACAGCCTTGTTTTTCAGAGGCACACATGCTAATTGAATGTTAGTGTGTTGAAAAGTATGACAAAAATCTGGTTAAATGCTGATCTGAGGATTATTTTGACACAAACTGTGATTGCGTTTTCCGGTTACTGTTGTGACTTGATGCTAATCTCACAAGAGTCAAACTCTGCTCTCTAGTGCCTTGCATCGGTATTCCTACTGTTCCCTCATTTTACCTTGTGAAACACAGAAAGTATAGCAAAACATTAAAATCATTTTAGAGTTGTTGTTTTTTTGGTCTTACAGTTTATTATGTTATGAATGTATATTATTAAGTAAGATATGTTTGTAGTTAAAATGTTCTTTTTAAACTTAAGGATGGATCTGAGTTTTGACATGTTGCTCTCCTGTTTTTGGTCCGCTAGTGAGCCCACACAGGTTACCATGATCTACTCGCGACAGGGTACCACTGAGACCATTCAGGAGGTGGAAGATGAGCAGGAGCAGGACCCGGGAGCTCACAGCGAGGAGACGGAGAGCAGACGGCAAAGGCCCAGTGAGCCTGTGGAAAAGGGTCTCCCAGTCATGGAAGAGGATGGACAGCAGGTACCAGAGTGCTGTAACTTTCCCAACGATAGGGTATCCCCTGCTTTCCCAGCAGACAAGGAGGTCCCGAAGTCCTACAGCAAGGCAGTCAGCCTCGACAAGGTCTCCCTCTGCTCACACGAGGATGATAACAAGTGCCAGGTGACCGTGACCCCTGATCACAGCAGGCTGAAGCAACTAGATGACACCATGCTGCCATCCTTAACCCATGAGCTGACAGCCAGTGAGCTGCTGGTCAACAGGTGAGGCCTAGGAAATCTGTGAGGCTGTTTGAAGAGATCACAATTTTTTTTGTTAGTTATTTTAGCTGATGCAATAACTGATTTCAGACAATCTGTACTAAATCCCAGTGACAAAGAAACAATAAAATACTTGTCTTTTGAAGCTTTTTGAAGATTAAACTAGTATGAAATAAGGGATTATAAAGCCGTTATACGCTGTCATCAGGATGTTTTACGATGAGGAGCTGGAGGATTCCGAGAGGTTCTACAAATCACAGCCCCAGCTCCTCCAGCTGTGCTATGCTCTGTACAACATGCTGGTGGCCCACTCCGAGATGGTCTGCTACCTGGTCATCATCCTCAACCACATGATCTCTGCCTCGGTTGCCACCCTGGTGCTGCCCGTCCTCATCTTCCTCTGGGCCATGCTGTCTGTGCCACGGCCCAGCAAACGATTCTGGATGACGGCCATCGTGTACACCGAGGTATCCTGCACAGTGGACCCCTCCACTCTCACGAGGCTATGCTATGCTATGCAATCGCCATGCATTCCTGCATACATGGATGAGCTGAAAGGCTTAATCCACAAAGCTTTAACACAGCAAACGTGTAAATATTGTAAAGGATGAATAGATAGGAATTTATTTTTACTAAAATTATATAGAGACCACCAAATTAAGTTTGTTCCTATGCAGGATTGTATCTGAGCTGAAGTGTTTTTTTCTTAAGATTCTTAAGATCAAGACCATTTACATAATCTCTGAGCTTGAAACTACTTATTATTGACAATCACTGTTGCGTAGCCAGTCAGTCATTCAAATTGTTTATAATCTTTACCCCTTATCAAACATGATTTTATTCACTTTTATTCACAAAGTAATGCTTTGTGCAGGATCACCTTGAAGGTTTTGCTAATAACCTCATTGTGTTTTTCCTGATTTTTTTTTTAGGTTATCATCGTGATAAAATACTTCTTCCAGTTTGGTTTCTTCCCCTTCAACAAAAATGTAGAATTGGAAAAGAGCAAGCCCTTCCACCCACCTAACATCATTGGCATTGAGAAGAAAGAAGGCTATGTGCACTATGACTTAGTCCAGCTCCTAGCACTGTTCTTTCACAGATCCATCCTGAAGGTCCTTACCTGCCTTAGATGCAGTTATACATCTTACAAAATACATGATATTGAATTCAATCTCTGAACGAGCTAGAAGGTTTAGGAGGTTGTTACTTTTTTACAGCTGAAACCTGATTATTAGGGATAGTTTTTTTGTGTGTGTGTGTGCTAGTGTCCAGCTAAAGTGTCCTTGTATTCATTTAAACGTTCTGCCTTCAATTGTGTGAAAAGGAAGTTATGAAAATACTTTTATTGTATTTATAGTGGTGAAAGTAGGATTTTGCTCTCTAGTCCCTGGTTTACTGCACTGAATACCTGTAATGCCTTCCTCCTCCTCACTTCCAACTTAGTGCCACGGCCTGTGGGATGAGAATGTCCCCCGAGGAGAGGATAAGTTCGAGGCCAGCCAGGATGTCCTGGAGGATGAGGAGAGGAGGGTCTCGGGATCCTCCATGGAGGCCATGGACCAGGACTGCGCCTCGCCGGATGCTGTGTTCGTGCGATTCCCCGGCCGGGTTCGTCCTCGGCACCAGAGCTCCAGCGCCGGCTCCCAGGTCTCACGCAGGTCCTCTCGCTCAGCCCGCTTACAGCGAGATGGGGAAAGGATACCCGGAGGTAGCGTTCCACTCCTGCTCTTACATGGCCAGTGCGAAGGGGAGCCGTCTTGCATTTTTACACACAAAGAAACAATATCTTGGTTTTATTCACAGTTATCTATCTACTTCAATTTTTAAAAAAAAACGTTATTTTACATGATGGAATTCTCTTTCATATGTTTGTATTCCATTTATATCGTCCTCTTCTGTCATTTTGACAGAACTAAACATCTATGGATCAAAATCTTCTAATTAAGGACTAATGTCTTTGACAGCTAGAACAACTTGCTCACGTTCCTTCATGTGTTCGTGACCCAACTTGTTCTGGGCATTCCTGCATGACAGACGCTGTGTGACTGTCCACATGTGAACCCCACAGGCAGCACGAGCACGTGGAACAGTGAGGGGAAGAGCAGCAGCACGCCAAGCGTCTGGCAGAGGGGTCGCAGGGACCTGCTCCTGGAGAAGCTGAGGGAGCAGCTCATCAAAGCCAAGAGATTTACAGTGAAACTGTAAGCATGCTCCAGAGTTTGCTCTTGAAACACATTCCAGGGGCAGAATCCTCTTGTAAACCGGGGGTTGTCATTCACATTCTGAGTCAGGTTGTATTGATCTAGTACCTTTGAACAAGATGCTTAATCGAGAATTTATTTAGTAAAAGTAGCAGAATGTGTGAGGTGACCTGAAATGGTCATCAGCTAAAAAAAAAAAAAAACTTGAAAAATATATGCCTGCTCAGATTGTTATTCAATTAATCAAAACTGTGGGATCTCCACAGGTCTCCTTAAATTTGATATAGTCACTGGCTAACATAATATGTCTCACAGATTTGTTAGAGCTGAATCAGGTTTTTAAACCAAGCATTATGAGTTTACATGGAAAATAACAATTTACCATTTAATATTGCTTTGTTGCCTTTTTTCAAGAACTCTCGAAATCTACATTCCCATCCGTCAGTTCTTCTACAACCTAATTCATCCAGAATACAGTGCCGTGACAGACGTCTACGTATTGATGTTCTTGGCAGACACCGTAGACTTCGTCATCATTGTCTTTGGGTTTTGGGCCTTTGGGGTATTTTCTAAATTTTCTTGTTTTATTTTTATCGTAAATTACTTGTCTAAATCTGGTTTATATATTATTCAAGGTTTGAAAAACTTAATCATGTATTGAATTTCCATTGTTTACTCTTAATATAATGTTTGTTGGTTGTAGTGATGATGTGGAAATGCTATTTTTCACCATTAATGTGGTCAGTCAGGAAGAACGAATGGAGTATGAAGCTGACAACAACATTTCAATCTGAACTAAAAGATTGTTCCCTTTTTCCTATTTATGCACAGAAACATTCGGCAGCTGCAGATATCACTTCCTCTCTGTCGGAGGACCAGGTCCCCGAGGCCTTCCTGGTCATGGTCCTTATTCAGTTTGGTACTATGGTAGTAGACCGGGCTCTGTACCTCAGGAAGACAGTGATGGGCAAGGTCATCTTTCAAGTTATTCTGGTCTTTGGGATCCATTTTTGGATGTTTTTCATCCTGCCCGGTGTTACTGAGAGGTATGGATATACAGATCACATGAAAATAGTCATAGTTTTTCATAGAAAAAATAGTGACCTGCGGTCCGGTAAAAAATAATTTTGCACCGTAAGATGCAGTAAAGGGATTGACAGAGTAGATTTTAAAATAAATATTACTGAAACCTGAGTTTTAAAAGAGCTGTTTGTGACAGTACTTGTGTCTACATTCCCAGACGCTTTAGTCAGAACACTGTGGCTCAGCTCTGGTACTTTGTGAAGTGCGTCTACTTTGGCCTGTCGGCCTATCAGATTCGCTGTGGCTATCCCACCCGCGTGCTTGGCAACTTCCTCACCAAAAGCTACAATTACGTCAATCTCTTCTTCTTCCAGGGGTGAGTGGACAGAGAGATATACGCCTTCATGATCTCATTAATAGCTGAATAGCAAAAAAAAAAAACCTGAAAAAATGCTAATACATTTCATCATTTGTAACATGGTAAAATACACTACCTGTATGATATTATTTTCATTTGCTAGTGTAAAGAACAAATATTACGCTTCCATATAATCTACAAACACCCTACAGCAATCCTCTGCAAATGCACCTTTAGATCACAGTATGACAATCATCGCTAAGGGACCAGTGTACAAGATTTCATACCTAAAACGAGCAGTTGTTGTACCTGACCTAGCGTATTTTGTCCAAGGTTTCGCCTGGTGCCCTTCCTGACAGAGCTGCGGGCTGTGATGGACTGGGTCTGGACCGACACAACACTCAGCCTCTCCAGTTGGATCTGCGTTGAGGACATCTATGCCCACATCTTCGTCCTCAAATGCTGGAGAGAGTCAGAGAAGGTAAGGGGTTGCTGGGCGGGGGCGGGGGGGTGGGAGCGTCTCTGTGTTAAAAAGCCGGTTGTAGCAAGATTCTAGCATGACAATATTAACGTAACAATATTACATTCTTTTATTCTAGAGTGAATATTAATGTTAATGTTAAATATAAATTCCAATTGAACTGTCTCAAAACCAGTAAAATTTGATAGGCTAGCCTGAGTAGTAAGCACTCTGTTGCGTGTTTTGGCCTTCCCAGAGGTACCCTCAGCCCCGTGGCCAGAAGAAGAAGAAAGTGGTAAAGTACGGGATGGGAGGCATGATCGTAATGCTGCTCATCTGCATCGTCTGGTTTCCCCTGCTCTTCATGTCTCTGGTCAAATCCGTGGCCGGGGTGGTCAACAAGCCACTGGACGTCTCTGTCAAAATCACCCTCGGCGGATTCCAGGTACGACCGCTGTTCATGTGGTCTGCTGTTGGTAAAACAATGCTGTAGCTATAGAAACATGGGTATTTACAGTCATACCTTTATTTTCATCATTAGTTTAAACATATATGGACGCTAATTATTGTAGGTGTAATTATGTTTGATGTCACATTAAAATAATACAACGTGTCTGTATAAATATTCTACAACTGCTGTTAAGACAGCAAACTTCAATCTGATTCATGTCGGACAATTCCAATATTATGCACATTTGAATCTCTACAGCCGATCTTCACCATGAGTGCCCAGCAGAATCAGCTTAAGGATATCACTTCTTCAGAGTTCACAGAATTCATTGCTTTGTATAAATATACTCCAGTAAGTATAATCACAATACTTCTCAGATAAAACTGTGAGGTTTCTCTGCTGTACATCACTTTAATTTACTTCCAGTTAATTCCAGAAAGTTCCACTTTCCCCTGATAGAACCATACTTCTCTACTTTCGTTCAAGCAGAGCACACTGAGATGCAAGTTTGACGGAGAGACCTTTACGTAGTATTTAACTACAAAGAATAAGCACAATTTAGGTGTGTTAATTTCTGATTTGGGCTTGTAAACATTTTTGTTTTCAGAGTGCAATGCAGTTTCTGGAGGCTTACACGTCTGAAGACGTCACTGTGGCAGAACTAGAGGGGAGCTCCAATTCTCTGTGGACCATCAGTCCACCCAGCAGGAAAAACCTGATGGAGGTTCTGAGCAAAGAAGACCAATTTCCTGTCACCATGTCCTGGTCCATTCAGAGGTACAGCCAGAGTTAAAAGTAGCTCCACCAAGCCTGCCTGATAGTGACCATTTTGATGTTAGGAGACAGGCCTGTTGATAGCACAAGTATCCTTCCGGTTACCAAAAGTGGTGCTACTGAATGCTTAGGCTAAGGCTATTTGCATGTTGATTGGTGATATTATGTGCCTAATAACAAATTGCACTCTTTTAACATACTTCTGAAATGAAAACGCCTTTTCCTTCTGTTCATCTCAAAAAGAAACCTCAGTCTTGGGGCCAAGGCTGAGCTGGCATCAGATAAACATGTCACCCATCTTGATATGAAAACAAGACAAGGGCTGATAGATTTGTTGAACGGGACAAGAAGAGAAGCTGTGTAAGTTCCAGTTAAACTCAACTTCACTTTCAAAATGTTGAGGTGAAGATAAAACCATCTATGGTCCCTTTTTGTCTTCTTTTCTCTTCTCATTCGCAGGGTAATTGCTGGCATCTTCCCATGTTTCATCAGAGCTCCCAGTGATTCCAATGCCAAGCCTATTGATCAACTTTATAATGGTAAATTTATCCAATTGTTAGCATGGACAAAATGTTGAATCTGTTTACTCATTAGGGAAATGGTAAGAGTTGTTTGGTTACTGATGGTAATCTGTCAACAATTCACTCATGTGAAAGGCCTCATACATGCAGAACATTTGTTTTAAACATAGCAAGATTTCCAGTTCTCCATTTATTCTTAGTTGATGGAGGTTAAGGTTACATTTAATCATATCTTATCTAGTAACATTGTCAACAGTCTTTGTGGCTAATTTTGAGGGACCAAATCTTTTCTCTAGACAATGAATATAAGGACATCACACTTGACCTGGAGAGAACTCATAATGACACAGGAAAAATCCAGGAATGGTGGATTGTTGACCAGCCTTCAAGTGAAAAAATAAATGTGAAAAAGGCTAAGAAAAAGCTAGAGGCTGGCCTAGAGCTTTATGTGTTCAGCGACAAAGTCAGCCCCCCCAGTTTGGGCTTCTTGGCAGGATATGGGTGAGTAGTGATCACATGTTTGGATGACTGTGTTCCAGAGTTAGGGTTTAGCTCAGACAGTGTGTAAAATCTTTAAATTTTGTAGGATTTCTAGGTGTCTTTTGAGTGAATTTTGTAGATTGGGATTACTGTAACCACAAAACAAAGTAGGTCCTGCCTTCGTTAGGGATCATTTAGGTTTTTGTGAGGTTACTAGGGCCTATACATTCTTTTGTATGAGTCAGCTAATTTTTTGCCATTCTTACCTGACAGGATCATGGGTCTGTATGCCTCTGTGGTGCTGGTGATAGGGAAGTTTGTGCGTGAATTCTTCAGTGGGATCTCCCACTCAATCATGTTTGAGGAGCTGCCCTGTGTGGACCGCATCCTCAAGCTCTGCACCGACATCTTCTTGGTGCGGGAGACTGGAGAGCTGGAGTTAGAGGAGGACCTATATGCCAAGCTCATCTTCCTCTACCGCTCCCCAGAGACCATGATCAAGTGGACCCGAGAAAAGGCTAAGTGAGAGGGCTTTCCCCACCAAAGGTGTAACACTGAAAATGAACCAACCGATGACTGTGGAAAATCTTTTTTAAAAGCACAACCCGCAGAGTTAACGGCAGCATGTGGTAGGGGCTGGCAGTAGCCAGAGAGCTCTCAGCTGCAGGTTCCCACTGCTTTGTTCGACATAGGCCGTTCCCTGGTAGGACTCTGCAGTAACCATGTTGTTTTTTTATTGTTTGTGGTGGTCTTCTTCAACCACAGCCATCCGCAGGTGCATTTAAGCTCTTGTGGACGGGCTAACTTGTGAACCTTGGATTGTGCAATATACTGTCCTGATAAGGCAGACATTTTCCACAAGCTAATCCTGGAACAGTAAGGGACAGCGACACTAGCCACTTTTAAAAGACATTTTCTCAAACCCTTGGCGCTACAAGAAAAAAAACCTTTTGGACACCCAGGTCTAACAATGACAATCTGAACTTGCCTTATTTAGTTTGTTGCCAATTAATCAATACTTTAACCGTGACAGATGTTTTATCTCAGGAAAAGATACGAATCATCTCACAGAGAAAAAGGGTTTCCTTTTAAATACGAAATATGAGCCTTCACTAATAGGTTATTCCCCTTCAAGAACCCCAGAAGTCATATAGAGTCAGAGGTCAATCCTGATTTTCTTTCAGACATAGTTGTGCTACACAGGCTAAGTACTTTGTATTTATGCATACTATAGCCTTTCAATAATAATTTTTTTACGAAAATCATAGAACGACATGATTGTTTGCATGTATTTGCTTGATATTTAGAGAGAAATAGTGTTAAAAGTTTGTATACTTGCTGGCCCTTCAGATTTTGTGTGTATGTGGAAGCCTGTGACTCGCGTAGCCATCCAGAGTCTACCATTCAATTTACATCTTCATTTTCGCGCCTATTCTACTGCTTTTAAAACTTCTTTGTTGTGTTTAGCGATTGTTATAAGGAATTGTTGAATGACTTCTACGCGTTTTTCTCATGAGAAGTATAAATTCAGTGATATAGTCTGCATGAGGCAGACAAGTTTCTTTTCTACTTCCCGACTGTTGGGCCCACTGTCCTGGCACTGGCATCACCTGCTGACCTCTCCTTGTACTCCAAGGATGATGCTTGTTCTGACAGCATAAAAAAGGTGCTTTACTGGCCTGTCTTGGAAGCTATAGTCCCGTTCTGGAGGCGTACCAGTCCAGGTTGCTGGCTTTGGGTATGTGTGGGTTTAGCCTCATTTAGCTGAAGGAGCTTTAATTTGTTAACAGGCACCAGCTTAAGCTTATCAAACTGGTAATGTAACGGGCAGCTCTGGTGGCATCACACCGTCAGCTTTGGCTCTCGCAGGCTGCCAATAAGTCGTGTTCCAATAAGTCGTGTTCCAATAAGTCGTGTTCCAATAAGTCTTTTCTCCTGGATGCACCCATCAGGCCAAGCCACGCTTTCGCCCCTGCCGTTGATAACCTTTTACGTCGATCCCAGGGGACCAGGGAGTTCTGGGTGCTTAGGCGCTAAGTCTGCGAAGACTTTAGTGAATGACACCTAAGCAATGGCCTAATGCACTTTCAACACAGGGTGAATATCTCACCGCTTGGTCCATGCCGGTGATACTGCAGTCTTTTTTTGTAGATCAAGGGGACAGGTGCTTGTCCGGGTGAACTACACGACTGCGGTGTCCCATGAAACCACCAAGGTAGCATGAAGTTACCTGGTCTCCAGCAGTTGGTGACCAAGATACAGCTCTGCCCACACATGTCTCTCTTCTCCATCCTGCTATTTAATCTGCCAGGAGTTAACAACATGACAGCTAATCAGCTCTCAAGAGGAGGGCTAGGTAACACTGGCTCCGAGATCTCTTTGCTCTCTCTTTCTCTCGACACGCTGCCCCCACTGGTTCTGAATAAAGAGATGCAGGGTGTCTGGGGACAGCCATGTTGGCACATTGCTGGTCGTCATGTCTCCTCTATGCGTTCTCACCGGTATCGCTGCTTCCGCATTTCCTCAGAGAAGATTGGGCTGGAAAGTGTCTTACCTATGGCCCCACATTGGCCCTGGAGACCTTAGTCAGAAGCTGCTCCTTTGTTGCCCCCCGTGGGAACTGCCTAATGGCTGCAACCTAAGTAATGCCTTTATCTTTTAAAATGGCCTTTTTTTTCAATCACTTTCGCTGAATGAGTGAATTTCTGTCGCTATCAGTGTTATTTGTCAGCTACGGATGGCAGTCGAAGGGTCAGGACCTGTCCAGAGACCCTGTACGCCTTACGGCTTACAAAGATGGTTAAGATTGCGTGCAATCTCAGCGAACTATGCCCCCGTCTAAGAAGATCAATGGCCATTCCACAACAGGTCAGATGACGTTCCAGAGTGGATCGGTTACCAGCCTCAGTAATGCAATTGTCTGGGCAGCTCTCCACACGTTCACCAGATTCTACCAGTTGAACGTCGTGGATGAAAAGCGGCCTGGATTTTGGCCGAGAATATTATAAGCAGCATTTGGACACGAGCCCTCCACTGTCATCTGAGTGGCGAGTATGAATGCTTTTGCATACGTGTTAATGTACATTGTAATGCTCAGCATGTGCAGAGATGTACTGCTGTCTTCACAACAGATGGGAGTGTATTCGCACCCATTAGTGATATTTTCATATTTCGTATTAGAAGGGGAATCATTTGTTGCATTTTTTATAATGCAATCAAGCTGTATACGTTATCTGTTGAATATGAGACTTCCACTAGAATTATGGCAATTAATTGTGAGAGAAAAGTAAAAAAACTCTTGTAATTCTTTAAAGGGGGCTCAGGGATTTCCCATAAGGTCCCAAGAAACCACACCTTGAAAGAAATGTATATATTGTACAGCATCCTTTTTTGAAAATTATTCTTCCAACACACTTGAGTTAATTGTTTCTAATGCAATAGTTCTGTTTTAGTGCAACAAAAACAGAAATTAAATTTAAAACAAAATAAAAACTGCCTTCATAGGGGTTCCAAACAATGCATTAGTAGCATGAAACGAATTATTTCAGAGTTTTATTCGACTTACATAAATTTATGAAATATTAAATAACTTCCATTATAAATTTGTCTATGTTTAAAGTTTATGTGTTGTAGTTGTGATTTGAAGACAATAAAAACTCTGGGCAGGTTGTATGGCTGTTTAACTTTTTAACATTTAAAAAAATACTGGTATATGTGCTACTTCATTTTTTAAATCTTGGGTGAGGTTTCTACAGACAATGAAGAGACGGACGGCAAATGCTGGAGAAAGGTATTTTTGGTGGGAACTAAATAGATTTCCTGGTAGTAGACAACCTTGAAATACATTTCAGTCATCTTGCTGCAATCTTTTCAACACTTCTTTAAAAACAAAAAGCAATACAAAATCCCAATAATCCCAGTATGTCTTCCGAGACAGGTTGATTTTGATGGTTGCAAAAGAGGTATGTCACAGTGCAATGGCAAGGTACAGTCCTGGAGTTTGGCAGACGTGACTAGATCATTTTCCTGCGTTTGCTGGCACTCCCTGGGGGCTGGCCCTCTTTCGAGGGTGCGTTGGTTTCAGGGCACGGTGGTGACGCCAGCTGCAGCAGGGCATCGTCTGTGGCCCATCCGAAAAGTGCCAGCAGCAGGGCCACCCCGTAGCCGGTGGCCCGTTCGCCCTGGGGAATGCAACAACGTCCCGTCACATCCTCGTCACTTTCGCTTCTCTAGTCCTTGCAGTCAGCAAGGTTTTCAGTTGCCTCACCCTGGAGTTATTATTTTAATCCGTTTAATCAAGTTCTCCCAGCTTTTCCACAAGACAACGATTTAGACTAAATTTAGGGGTAGCTCGAAAAACCAGCAGACCTCTGCGTTTTCACTTCAGATCTATAAAAATGTCTAAATGAGAGCTGTTTTTAAAAAACAGCTGCAAATACACACAATCTAATATAGAGCACTCAGTAAATACATGTAATGTACACACCATAAATTGTGAAACTGTGAATCCATAAACCTCCTTGGTGAAGGTAATATTATCGCTGTATTTTAGTGAACCAATCTTAACAGTCACCACTGATCACTACACCAGAGTCCCCATGCCAACAAGACCTGCTCAGTGAGGCACTTACGTTGTAAGCTGGGAAAGCCATGTCCACGTGTATCCACGCTCCGGACCAGTTGAACCCAAGCTGAGCTCCGACAAATAGGCCGGCACAGGAGCATGGGGCATTACTACGCTCCTGAGCGCACAAGAGTCCATCAATCAGAAGAGGGCAGATGACAACTTAGGACAGTCAAGTAAGCGCTTTCTCTCTCCCTCTTTGTTTTGTTTTTGTCCAGATGGAAAGAACAATATTGTGTAGAGACAGGCAGAGCAATGATTTACATCCAGTGCCCTCAAGAATGATTGACACTCTATGTAAACATGAACAAAAAAGCTGTGAAAAAAAGTAATTGTTGTTTATCAGCTTGATCTTACAATCAGAACATGAGACCTTTAATCTAACCTTTAACTGTGTTAAAACTGATTGCTGAGAACCCCCAGATGACAGGTCCAGGGAGGGTAGGGGAACGTAACACATGCGTGCACAAACTCGTCACAAAATACTTGAACAAAATACTATGAAAATATAAGGGGAATTTATTTGACTATGGAAGTATGCCCCCACAGACACAGTATGAGAAAAGGGGCTGAACGGTACCACTGAAATGACAGTATAACAAAACTCTTAGTGACTCTTAGTGTTTTTAAACAGAGATTACCTAAAACTGGGTCATTGTTGGATCTTCTAGCAGGAAAACAATCCAAAACATACCTCCAAATTCACACAAAGAATCCACCAGCAAGGACCAAAGACTTTGAAAGATCTGGAGAGTTTCTGTACGGAGGAACGGTCTCAAATCTCTTCCTATGTGTTCTCTCTCCTCATCAAACATTATGGAAGACTCCTCAGTGCTTTTATTTTGACAAAGTAGAGGTTGCACAAAGTTCTAAATTCAGGGGTACCAATAATTGCAACCACCACGTCACATTTCAACTCAACGAAAAGTTAAACATCTCATGTATTTTTTCACAGCCTTTTTTGTTCATATTTACTGGTAACTGGTACCTAAATCCAACAGATTAATCAAGTGAAATAAACCTCCGCCTATGTGTCCCGGTAACCAGATGAAAGTGTGTGCGTATACAGATACACACATACATAAATACACATGCATAAAGATGCCTAGGTTAGAGCCTTGAATTGGGGCTGGCTACGGTGAAACGCGCACTCACAAAATTCTTCATGTCAGCCATAGCAGATGAGAACTCACTGAAGTGCAGCTCAGGGGAGTAGACCAGGGGCTGAAGGAGGTCACCACTGCTCTGGCCTGCCGCAACACAGGCCCTCTCCCACTCCTCCTGGTTGGTCAGCAGGGCCGCGTGGTACCTGCCCGTCACGATACCCTGGAACACACCAATTATACTTTCAGGCCCATTCTGAATCGGGCACGCCAACAAAGTTTTTATGAAAGAAATGGCAAAAACGGCAAGGAAGAACTACACAAAATACAGAGATGGAAACAGCTTCTTTACACCGATTTGATTCATTTCGAGTAAACAAGGTGACAAACGTGACAACTCATAGAAGAAATATTTCTGACTCAAAACAAATAACGCACTAAATACAAAACTGAAGAATAGTGGATGAGCAGAAAATAAATAAGACCGATACACAAGATAGTTTAAGTGTGACCTGAGCGCCTGTGAGGGTAGCCATGTCCAAGATGATGTCAGCTCTGAGGTCCCTACTAGCATACACCACCCCGTCAGCCAGGAGGAGGCGCCCATCTGCGTCTGTGTTCCGGATCTCCACTGTCCTGAAGGGGGCGGAAAACACTAGGATGCTTGCGTCTCCCCATCGCTGCCGGGGAAAACCTCCGACTGATTCACTTCAATAAACCAATGAATTCACTCTGATCAATCATGATCAGCAGTGGTCAAAAATAAATCTGTCTGTTGCGCCCTACTCAGAGTTACATTGAGTTATATTTCGGATGCTTAGTCTGTCATTGCTTCCCGATGGCTCACCGTGAACTCTGCAATCTTTAAACCATTGTAACTGTAAACAAAAAAATTTCATACGGTGTATTCGTTCTAATTGAAGATGTTATATACAACGTTTGTTTTCCCATCTTTAATAAGCAGAGTTCTTGACAATAAAAAAAAAAAAAAAACTTCTAAGTGCTCCAAGTGACTTGATTAAATCACTTTTTATTTCATATAGCCCATTTATCCAAAAGTATTGTCAAAAAGCGAAAGTTTTTGGATAAATGGGCTATGTATTGGAATGCCATGTATACAGATAGATACAAACATTTGTGATTACGGTTAACAAGGAATTAACATTTTTGGGTCATGTAATATTTCTGTTAAAAATTGAAAAAGAGAAATGTCCATAAATAAGGCAAATTGCCATAAAGAAATAAAAGGAATCTTCTGGTAAGGCAGCTGTAGGAACATATTCTAATTTTTTGAGATGCACCTGTATGTCGTGGAAAAATATTATTCTAATATTTTGAGATACTGGACTTTTGATTTCCATGAGCTGTAAGCCGTAATCATCAAGATTAAAACAAAAAAAGGCTTGAAATATTTCACTTTATGTGTAATGAATCCAGAATATATGCAAGTTTCACTTGAATTAAATTACAGAAAAAACTTTTCCACAATATTCTAATTTTTTGAGATGCACCTGTATGTATATATTACATTTATACTTTCATATAGATCTTACTCACTTTCCTGAGTACAACCGATGAATGTCGTCTGGTCTAGTTGCCTTGGGACCAAATGAGTTTTCAGCCAAGCAGAAAATGGCATGAAGATTTTCTTTGAAGCCCTAAATAATTATTGCACAAAAAAATACCATGTCCATCCATATTACGTGTCACAAAAATGTCAAAACCAAGAAATCTTCCATATCTTGCCTAAGTCAGGAGACCCTCGCCATTCGACGATTTATGACTTGAGAATTTTATCCCAAAGGAAGCCATCCCTTTCCCTGACTCTCTATTCCTGGGAGGTGCCATAGGTTTTCTAAACAGCTATGTCTCACAACGCTCTCATGGGACACCAATGACCAAGAATGCTTTACCATTTTAGTATTAAAATCACTGTATTTTCATTTCCTTTTGAAAAAGTAGTGCTGCACATGGGTGGCTCACCTGTTTGACGGCTGCACTGAAGGCCCCAAGCACAGCGGCGGCGCCAGCACAATCCCTCTTCATTCCCGGCATCTGCATCTGCAACGGCAGCACGATAAAAAACAGGGAGTTGTTTGCTCAGACACTGCTTAGCAAACCCAAATCACCCATCATAATCTGTCATGGTGATAAGCCGCTTGCAAAGAGTCGAATCAACGCAGAAAGAGAGCAGTGGTAAATTAATCACGGCCATATAGTCTTAGGTAAACATAAAGACAAATGAATATTTTATGAAGGGACTACAGAGTCTCATTTCTTTGACACCTTCTCAAAAGGGGGCGCGTGCTTCAATCAGTAGTCCCGAAATCTGTCACACTGAAATGTAACAAACAAACCGGAAATTGGCGCGACGAGAAGACCCCTAAATGTTGTGGGTTTAAAAAACTACGCATTGACCAGCAAAGGAATACAGGTTAATTAATTTCCAGACGTCTACGGTTGATTTTAATAACTGTTCTCCAAATCAAGACTAGACTCTGCACTTACTTAGCCGTGCACTTACTTTCCCCTTGATGATCAGACCGCCCGTGTCGTACACTACACCCTTTCCAACCCAGGCGATGGTCCGCGTGGCACCAGGAGGAGTGTGACTAAGCACGGCCAGCATGGGCGGGCTCACTGCTGCTCTCCCTACCCCATAAATGCCTGCAATAGACACACACTGCATCAAGCCTACCATTCCATTACAGACCCACCTTATCATCATCAAGGGACAGAGCTACCAATTATCCATACAGACACAGATACTTTTCCGTATTGGTTTAAAGCTTTCATTAGTCAGCAGAAACCCAGGTTACAGAACGCACAGCCATTTCTACTGAGGTTTGGTGATCTCTTCTTGTTAACTATATTCAGTTAAACAAGGTATAGGGGAATATGTTACAACACAAGACCACTTCACGTGATTGACTTTGTCATTCATAAGTACTGACTATTTGTACAATTGAAAGAAGCCATAAACATGACAGAATTACCGCCAAAGCCTCTCTTGCGCAGTTCCTCCCCTTTGATAACGATTGGAGTGATCCTCAAATCAGAGCCCACCAGTTTCACCTCCTGTCCGATAACAACATCCCTTCAGAAGAGCCCTCTTCATCCTCTCCGCTAACCACTTTGCCACATCATTTAGCACTAATAATATACACTATTCATAGTATTAACCAATTTAATGCAAGCATTTCATTACTTTAAAATCTAAACATTTTGCTCAAAACAAATCTCAAAACTTAGTACATAAGGCTTATTTATTTCTGAGTTACGTGTATGCATGTACGATGACTGTATGTGTGTCCTGTATGAAGGAAGAGGAAAACTACTTGAAGGAATTGTTCGGTGTCCATCTCACTGCAGGGCGAGTCCACTATTCGAGCAGCCAGCCTGATGCTCTCCGCCACGTGGGACAAGCACTAGAGTGTTAAGCAGGAGCACGATGAAACTCTGCTGCCCAACTACTGACATACCACAAACAGAAGTGTGCATGTTTCCACAGCAAGTGTAAAGTTGTACATTGCAACCATACATTTTCATTACAGATGCAAATTTTCCAGTGTGGCAATTCATTTATTTATTTATTTATTTGTATGTGAAATCAGGCCAGTTGTAGGGTATTCGCAGGGGATGTTTTCTAAATATCCTGGTGAAACGTCAAAGTCCCTAAGTCAGGAAATCAATCATACTATCTGCACTCTACATAACCAAATACTTTTGCATTACTTTGAATTTAGGATGCTTTGGTACGTTAGGAAGGCTTTGAAAGAGATACCATTCAGGAGGAAATAGGAGATAAACTTGCCATCAGCGTTGCAGTGCCAAGCGGTTCCTCATCTGGTTTGATGGAGACAAACTGCACCGTGACCCTGGGGCCATCCCCGAGCTGGTTGTGCTCTGATCTCCGAGAGAACAGAGGAAATGCTCTTGCGATTGCACATGCCGAGGCAAAGACAGACGTCTTTTCACAAACTACCTGGAGCAAATGCACAGAACAGGTTTTTCGCCTGCACTACTGGCAATACATTTACAGTCAAGACTATCTTAAGCATATTCATTTTTAATGTCACAGTTTACTTATTTTTAAGCTACATAAGCTTGCCATTTATTTACAATTCCAAGGAAATTTGCAGAATTTTAACAATTGATGCTGGCTTACCATACACGCTGTAACATAAAATAATAATAATAATAATAATCGAGTGCTCACTAATATGTGTCCATGACGTCTCCCTGGAAAGCAAGTCTGGACCAATCGCGTAAGGGCGTGGGCAGAGGACGGTGTGTTATGACGACTAACTTTTGCTGGGAGGGCAGTTACTGTCATCAAGTTTAACCAAAGTGGACATGAATCCGTTGGATTTGGCTTCAAAGATTTAAGTGCCGTTTTCCACGTCTGCAAAACAAAGATGTGTGGCAATGGTATAATAACAAGAGCGCTCTTCTGAATTGAGCCATTACAGTTTTTAAACGCTTCCGAAACAAAGCCTTGCTCTATACTGAAAAGGCTGCTTAGCACTGATTTACACGCCCTTGCACCGGGACTATCTGCTCCCGTTTTATAGTGTTGCATAGGCTCAATTCACACCATAGGATCGGTTTTTATTTATTTATAGATTACAGCCGCGCACATAAACAACCTCATATTTTGACCCTTCGCACTTTAAAAAGTTTGGATACAGTATTCTTTATTTACCATTGCGAATGTAAACATATCGGTTAAGACCTAATCACAGAAATGCACTAATTAATAGTTCCAGTCTAACACAAAGCACTTACACCTCTTAGCTTTCGTGAGAGTCGGTGAACCAGAATGTAACTATGCAATTGGTTACACAGCTGAAGAAGGTGGCTCTGCGAGTGGCAAACTATGTTGTTCACACCATCTACCAATTCGCATTTGTACGTCATGCGGATCTGGACGCTTACAACTGTACTTGCCTCATTGTCAACTCGGGGCAACAGTATATCCTTGACATCATCCCAGGCCAAACATTGTAAGTGAGCCAGCTGACCAATAATAAGCACCGTTCTGTCCGTCTTGTCACTGTCGCCGCACCCTTGACAGAACAACAGCTCTACTGCAGCCATCTTCACACTAACACATTCCTAGTGCCTTAACCACCTCCTTGGCTGAGTTAGACCAATAGCATATCCGAGGCTGAACCAATAAACTACACTTCCGGTGCAGTAATGAAAAGAGTAAAAAAAAATTATTATATCGCGCATGCGAATCCATGCATTCTGGCAACCCACGTGATACAATCTGGTTTAAAGTGAAATCCAAATAAACTCCTCCAGCAGTACAGTACAGAGCGCGATACACTCTTGATTCAGTTTTACCATCTAAGCCACACTTACCTATTTGAAGAAATACTTTTATTTTAAAACATAAAACAGCGGTTAAACGTTAAACTGGAATAGACGGATACTACACGCAGATTTATATAGTTTATAGCAGGGGTCGCCACCCTGTTAACTGAAACATAGCACCAATAGAAATGGGTCTATTACTTGTGTGTGTGTTATATATATATATATATATATACACACACACACACACATACATACACACCGATCAGCCATAACATTATGACCACGTGCCTAATATTGTGTAGGTTCCCTTTTGCCACCAAAACAGCCCTGACCCATCAAGGCATGGACTCCACTATAACTCTGAAGTTGTACTGTGGTATCTCGCACAACGTTAGGAGCAGATCCTTTAAGTCCTGTAAGTTGCGAGGTGGAGCCTCCATGGATCAGACTTGTTTGTCTGACACATCCCACAGATGCTCGAATGGATTGAGATCTGGGGAATTTGGAGTCTAAGTCAACACCTGGATCTGGTTGTTGTGTTCCTCAAACCATTCCTAAACCATTTTTGGTTTGTGGCAGGGCGCACTATCCTGCTGAAAGAGGCCAATGGCAACAGGGAATAGGTAGTACGTGTCAAAGTAACATCCACATGAATGGCAGGACCCAAGGTTTCCCATACTGCAACCTGGTGCCATGTGTTCTCCAGGTATGCGACAAACACGCACCCGGCCATCCACGTGATGTAAAAGAAACCGTGATTCATCAGACCAGGCCACCTTCTTCCATTGCTCCGTGGTCCAGTTCTGATGCACACGTGCCCATTGTAGGTGCTTTCGGCAGTGGCCAGCATGGGCACCCTGATACGCAACAAACTGCGACGCACTATGTGTTCTGACACCTTTCTATCAGAACCAGCATTAACTTTTTCAGCAATTTGAGCTACAGTAGCCCGTCTGTTGGATCGGACTACACGTCCATCAATGAGCCATGGCTGCCCATGACCCTGTCGCCGGTTCACTGCTTTTCCTTCCTGGGACCACTTTTGATAGGTACTGACCACTGCCGATCGGGAACACCCCACGAGAGCTGCAGTTTTGGAGATGCTCTGACCCAGCCGTCTAGCCATCACAACTTGGCCCTTGTCAAAGTCGCTCAGATCCTTACGCTTTCACATTTTTCTGGCTTCTAACACATCAACTTTGAGGACAAAATGTTCACTTGCTGCCTAATGTATCCCACCTACTGACAGGTGCCATGATAACAAGTGTTCAGTGTTATTCACTTCACCTGTCAGTGGTTAGAATGTTATGGCACACACACACTTTTTTTTCCAAAATCGCATAAAGTTACAGGTGGAAGAAAACATCCCCCTCCTCTTTCCAAACTGAACCGTGGGTCTCCAAGAATCGCTTTGAAGTGTATGAAGTTGGTAATGATATGGTAGCCTCTGCTGCTGTATTTTGTACCAGGACAAAATAATACTTGACTTACAGTGCCTTGCAAAAGTATTCACCCCCCTTGGCTTTTTACCTATTTTGTTACATTACAGACTTTAGTTCAAT
>JAOVYW010000001.1:6444959-6460209 GCA_025775045.1 Hiodon tergisus
TTTCTCAGAACAAGAATAGACGGACGAGTTTCATATGAAAGTTCTTTGTGTCTGGCCGTTTTGAGTCTGTACTCAAACCCACAATTGCTGATGCTCCAGATACTCAACTAGTCTAAAGAGGGCCAGTTTTATTGCTTCTTTAATCAGCCCAACAGTTTTCAGCTTTGCTAACATCATTGCAAAGGAGTTTTGTAATGCTCAATTAGCCTTTTAAAATGATAAACTTGGATTAGCAAACACAACGTGTCATTGGAACACAGTTGCTGATAATGGGCCTCTGTAGTCTTATGTAGATATTCCATAAAAAATTAGCTTTTTCCAGCTACAATAGTCATATATAACATTAACAATGTCTACACTACAGTATCTTCTGATCAATTTGATGTTATTTTAATGGACAAAAAATGAGCTTTTCTTTCAAAAACAAGGAAATTTCTAAGTTACCCTAAACTTTTGAACGGTAGTGTATATCCAATTATTTATTTTCTGTCTTTTTGTGTTCTGTAACACATTAGGGCTGAGGTTAAACTAAAAGGAATTGAATAAAATATCTAATTCAAGAGTGTCCCACTGTTGATCAGGTTTTTAATTGATTAGAAACTCCAAACTGTGAATCTTAATGTTTTAAACCTTGTTTTATGAATATCTTCAATGTGTATTAATGTATTCAATTACATTTAAAGTTGGACAATTTATGATTTAAACATCCCCTTTCAAAGTTGTCCTTAAAAATGCAATTGTAATAAAAATTTGAAAATGTTATTGAATACATTGAGTTTATTTATGATTAAAGTCAAGCGTTGATACATTCAGATCTTGGTTATTAAAGTCAGTAGTAGTATTCAATATTGCCACAAGGCGTGTGTGGTTGAGCGTGATGTGTATTTTCTGGTCCTCTGCGTGCCCTGTAGAAACGCACTGATTTGTGGGAGAACTACTTATATCCAACTATTGAATTTCAGTGTCACCGTATTTCTGGTTGAAGAGAAGGTGTAATAGTTGATGTAGGTACACTAGTTTAAATACATTTCGACCTTTCTGTTTGTAAAATGTTTTTAAATCGTAGATGTGTTTAAGATTAGCTCCTCTAGTCTTTTCGAAATGTGTTTTAAGTCGTCTTATCGGTATCGGTCAGTGCGTAGAACAAATTTAGTAACGGATTGCTTTTTGACTCGTTAACATGGCGTAAAGTGTATAACAAAACGTGCGTTTAATTATTATAATAACATATTTGTTTATAAGACGAGTTCGATTTTGTCTATGTAGGTATATTGATATTGATTGTTTTATTTGCAAGGGTCGACCCAGAAACGTGGGTTTCTCAAACCTCATGTTCTACCGTACGGAGTTCACGTGCCAGTGACTGTTTAAATAACACGTTTGAATGAAATGTTCACCGCCTTGGCAGTTTTGCAAGATTTAGCAACGTTATCAAATTTGTATGCAGTAAGGTGTTTATTACGCCACTTAAAATGACTTGAGAGCTTGTTAGTTCACCATGTGGAGTTTGTGCTAAAATTGGTAGCTAGCTATCTAGCTAGTGGTTTACTATTCGGTCAGGAAACGGTTTCTAACCTGCCTTTCCAGAAGCACCAAGCTGTTGCTACCTCGCTAACTTTACTGGGGATACATTTTAAGGATATCGCCACTATTGCTAGCTATATGACATATTTACAAATATAAAAATTACACCCACGTGGCAAAAAAGTGTCGCATCATCAGTATGCTTGTTTCTCTTTCAGATACCGATATGGCAGAATCAAATGAAGCGACTCCTCTCGAAAAGAAAGTGGCGGAACAAATTGAGGTAAGTTTAGGCTTTATGAGAATGATTATCAATGATTTAGATTTAGTAAAATGCTAAATTAATGTTAACTTCTCTTTCCTAAGTATTACTTCGGTGACCACAATCTTCCACGAGACAAGTTCCTTAAAGAGCAGCTGCAACAGGATGATGGATGGGTGTCACTTGAAACTATGATCAAATTTAACAGGCAAGTTAAATGAGTATATCCTCAATGTTATGAAAAATGTTTTGAATGGGTATGCTGCCTAAATTTAATGTTTATCCAAAGGGTAGATTTAATGACATTGTAATAGTGCAACCTACATGTTATGGCACTCTGGATCCCTGATGGAATCAAACCCGGGTCCCTTAACTGCCACAAACACCACCACCTCCAAAAAGTGACACGATTAGCTTGTTGAGCTAAAGGCAGAAGCACCTAGCTCAAGGAAGCGATCTCACTCCTGTTTCTACTCGTACCGAATGAGCTTCATTACAATAGCTTTGGTAAGGCTGGATTGGACATGTTTCAAAATGCACTAGCAAGTGTGCGTTTGCTTGTCATCTCTGAAAAAGCCAAACATTTTCTTGCTTCTATTTAGGCTGAGCCGCTTAACCACAGATTTCAACATCATTGTCGAGGCGCTGAAGAAATCCAAAACTGACCTTTTGGAAATCAGCGAGGACAAGACGAAAATCAGAAGATCTCCAAGCAAGCCCCTCCCAGAAGTGAATGATGAGTACAAAGATGCTCTCAAGCACAAATCAGTCTATGTGGTAAGGTTTGGGCTTTGCATCCTCAAATTTCAGGTCTCTGCAGTTGGGAATAGAAAGTTTCTTTGTTGCTTATGTTTTCATGTCTCGATTTTCCAGAAAGGTTTCCCAATTGAAACCAATCTAGATGCAATCCAGGAATGGTTGAATGGAAAAGGCAATATTGAAAATATTCAAATGAGGAGAAACCTTCAAAGGCAGTTCAAAGTAAGTTTGCATATTTGATATTTATGGTTTGGAATGTATATAGATCAACTGCTCTTGACAAATTTGCCGTTTGCAGGGATCCATATTCCTTGTTCTGGACTCTGAAGAAGCAGCTAAGCAGTTTGTTGCACGTCCCGATGTAAAATCATTCAAAGACAATGACATGATTATCCTTCTGAAGTAGGTTGTTTTAAGAGTCATAACTGTATCTGCTTTGAGATCATTCCTTTGCATAATCCTGAGATGTATTAAGGAGCGTCCATTCGTGTGCATTTCAGGACTGATTACTATGCAAAGAAGATCGAGGAAAGGAAGCAGTTCCGAGCAGAAGCAAAGGCCAAAGCCAAACAGTGAGTGTCCTTTGATTTTAAACATGCTTTTCTAAAGCAGGGGTTTCCAATCGGAACCATTGTTCTAAAGCAATGCAAGTCATTGATGTGGCCTGTGGATGTGTTATGATAAAGGTTTTTGTTTGACCATTAGTGTTATGTTGAGCCTTTCAGTATTTGGTAATGCTTTTAACTAAAAAAAAAGGGAATTATGACGACATGGTAAATGTGGCATTTGGTAAATGTTCAAAGTGAGATAAAACAAGTCCTCTCTTTTCTAGAGAAAAGGAAGAGAAACAAAAACAGGCTGAAGATGAAGAAATGGTAATGACTGACTATAGACCTGTTCTTGGAATTATTTGCTAGTGGTGTTTGAGAATGATTACATTGTCTCCTTATTCTGTAGAAATCTCTGGATGAACAGATTGGCTGTCTTCTCAAGTTTTCTGGAGATCTTGAACAGGTCTCGAGAGAGGATTTTCACGAGTTGTTCTCTGCGCATGGTCAAATCAAATGGATTGATTTCACTAGGGGTGCCAAGGAGGTAAGCATTAAATTGCGCTGAACCAGTGATTGAGAAGTATGCATTTTAGGGTGTATAAATGTGTAGGAGCTCCTGAGTGTGTCAGTCAGAGGCACTTACCTTGATGCAGTATAATTCAGATTGCTGGTGGGAATCTGCATTATGTCATCTGCCACCTGTGACCAGGAGTCTTAATGGTGGCAGTGCACAATTGGCGGAGCGTTACTCAAACTCGGGTGGGTTTTAAGCTGGTGTAGGCAAACTACAACTGTTGTCACTGGCACTGGCGTTTGTTTCTGGGACTAAAAGTGTATTTGGCTTCTTTAAAAAAAATATTTGATCTGAGCATTGTGTTCACAGGAGAGATGATATAAATGGGGAAGGTGACTGAGGCAGCAGGTTCTTTATTTCTGAAATGTTTACAACTCTGCTTAGTGTCTTAGTATTTTTCTTGCATGTTTTTCCATAGGTAATTAAACATCCATCACTGTGGGGCTAAGACTTAGTTTGGGGGAGTTCTAATTTTACAAGAGGGTAGTTTAAATGTGCTTCCCATTTTCCTCCTTTCTGAGTTTAGTTACTGGTGTGTGTTCTAGAATTCGCAGAATAGCACTTTCAGCTAGGGTTGGACGATAATGACATTGCAGTTATCAATTATCGACTGTACATAATCACGATTATAGGCTTAAAAAATAACATATAAAATGTCTTGCAATAGACCAAATTTAAAACTATATATACTTGAGCAATATGACAACTGCCTCTGAGGATAGAAGAACATTGTCGAACTAGACAACTTAAAAAAAAAAACGGCATCTTTAATGAGTTTTGAAGCAATGTTTGATTCCAAAATGCACATAAACAAAATGTTTTATAGCTTTTCAACTTTTGGAATATATGCTACTTGTTTTTAAAAAAGTATTAAAATGGGAAATTGCAATAAGAAATATCAGCTTTTGAACAGTTTGAGCACTGAAGAGGTTAGTGGTATTCCCTTTGCATAGCATTTATTTTTCCAGACGGGCCTACACCTTGCGGATCACTTTGTCACTACGAAAAACTGCCACATGGGGCTGATTATTTTTTTCTAAAATCTTATTGGGAGGTTTGGTAGCTTTTGGAGTTGCCATCGCCATTAGCTCAAACGTTTGCCATTACTCTAAATTTTACGTCGCATATTACAACTTCCCTCTACGCAGTGTGCACAGATCACGTGTTGTGCCTCACGCAGACAGTTAAGTCCTGCATCAATGCAGAGTTAGTGTTATACACAAGCATGTCATAGTGGGTAACGGATAATAAAATGATTATCGATAATTGTATTGCATTGAAATATAATTATTGATGCAAAAACATTGTCTATTATTGATCCAACCCCACTTTCAGCATTGCTATCCTTGTCATTTGTTCATCTGATGGGAATGTAAGTTATTTTTACTCCAGGGAACTATTCTCTTCAAATCCAATGCCAAAGAAGCTTTAGAAAAGGCCAAGGAGGCCAATGGAGGTAACTTGCAACTGAAAAACAAAGACGTTAACTGGGAGGTGCTGGAGGGAGACGTAGAGAAAGAGACACTGAAGAAGATAGTGGAGGACCAACAGGAGTCCCAGAACAGACGGCGAGGCAGAGGTTAATTTCCCACTAATGAATGGATATGTGTATTCTAGACCATTGGGGCCACTCAATTAAACGCTTCGGTATTTACATTTTTTTCCTTCAAGGTGGCCGAAAATCTGGAGGACGAGGGAGAGGTGGCAGGAGAGACCGGGGTGGACGAGATCAAGGGAAACTACACTACCAGGGCAAGAAGACCAAATTTGACAGTGATGATGACGATGAGAATGGAGGTAAGGCTTGGACTTATCTACTTTGTAAATGGATAATCATTCCTACGTTGGAAAAGCCATGGAATAAACTAAATCACCTTGGTACCAACTTTCAGTACTCAAAATAAATAGGGATGTGACGATACACTGAACACACAATAAAATATAAATCACGATACTGGGCACAAGAGCGATTGGTACTACATCAATAAAAATTTATTTTATTAGTTAAAATTTATTATTCATAAACAAGAATAAAAATAACCTAACTGAAGAACCTTCAGTGGCCAGGTTTATTGAAAATCAAACTGAAGGGAAACGTACATTTAATTTTGGCCAAAAAAATACTTATCGTCACGGGCAACGATATTGAAGTATTCAACCGGTATGTTTGAATCTAAACCATATAAACGCATGTATCTTTAAGGTAGTTATCTGATGATCCATAATGCCGTATTTTGAATTTGACTTTTCTTAGTTGGCAATACAATTAGATTTAAGAATGCTGTTTTATGTCAACTTAAGACCTTTTTTCCTGTTAACATCACTTTCTTCCACAGCGCCTTCCAGCCCTAAGAAGAGAACTCTGGAAGAAAAGAACGGAAACGACAGCGGAGAACCTGCTGCTAAACAAACAAAAACGGAGAACGGCTCTGGGAACTAAGGCTCTGTCCCCCTGCGTTTCATTTTATTAAAAATAAAACAAACTCCAGAAAAATCCATTCCAGGAAAGGCCTCATGTTATAGAAAAGTAAATGTCGGCCTATAATACACTTAAAATGTAAGGACTGGTTTAAGCCAAAATTTCCCATAACCTATGTTGACTACATTCAGATATTGTGCATGTTGAAATGCAAAATGGCATAGAATGCTTAATTGCAACGTTTACCATGTTTGGGTGGTTTGATTGGATCTACATTGTATGATTAAGAGTACGCTTGTTTTTTCAGTCTAGAGCTCGGCATTGCCTGTTTGGGTTTGTATCTCGATGGGGCTGGAGCTATGCTAGTAACTTTTTATTTTAAAACATCCATCACATGCGCTGTATATTTCTGTTGTCTACTGCCTTTCAACAAATGCTGTGTTTGCATTACTTTTTTTTTTTTTTAAACTTGTGTTCATTCTAGTAGAGCTTTATGTTCTCAACACTGCCTTTTGTTCATAGCAAATAAAATCTGATTTTTAAATTTGTCATCCTTGTATGATCTTGCATTTAAGATGGGGAATTACATAAATTATATCAGTTGTATCTACCTTAAATTTGTTTATAACTTCTATGCTAAAATATATTTTGCAGTACTGATGGTAAGGTGTTTGTAAATGGGTTGTAAAAGGAATTTTCAATTCTGTGGACGACTTGTTTTGTGTTTTATGTGGTGAGACTAATGTTATATGTGCTGTTACTTTATTTGCCATTCACTGCATTTGAAGAATACCATGTGTAAGGCTTAAAGGCGAAATATATGGTGATAACTGAAAAAATCTAATGCATAGGTGTGTTGTTGCCAGGTAGAAAATCCAACTTATGGTTTCCTGTATTTTTCTTCCTAAGGGAGGACACATGGCATTCCTATCACAGCCCTCTTGCATTTGTTCTTGGTTCTAGGGAAAAGAAACCAAAAACCGACTAGGTGGAAAGTTTAAACTTAATTAGAACTAATGCATTTTACACATTTAAGTGTAACGATGATATTTTTTATAAATCTAAGATTATTTTGCAGCGTTGTTACCAGCCTGTTTAAACCCCAGGTCTAACAATTCGTTCTCAACTAATTGTTGACATAGGAAGTTTAAAACGAATTAAAACTGACAGCTCCTTAGCTGACCGTTTCGTTCAACTGTTTCTTTTAAACCGGCGTTCTATTTCTCTAGATCATTTGAAGTGTTATATGTCGTCCGTAGAACTTTGGGGGATAATTTGAAACTTAACACTTTAAATACAATGTCCCTAGTTGTTCCGACTGATGCGGACACTAAATGTTTCATAAATGTACAGAGTCCAATGAAAAACCTTACAAGCTAGGTGTTAGAAATAACTAGCTAAGTTATCAACCTATAGGATAACTTGTCGCTGCTATTTACGTTGAGATTATTTGTTTACGTAGAAAAAAAGTGTTATTCATATTTAAACATTTATTTAAAAAAAAAATTTTTTTCTCAGCCACTCCTCATCTTAACCGGTCACCAGTTTACAGCTGATAACATTTATTTATATCGATTTATTGCAAACAACGTTATTAGTAAATTAAGTTATATATATATATTATAAGTTGTTTACTGTCGATAAACCACAATATCTGACGAACGGAATAATGTAATTATCATCATAATTTCGTTTATTTTATACTTCTTGTAGAAAAAAATACATTTATATTAGAAACGTGAATTTTCTATACTTTTATCTCAACATGGGTAGCTCGGTTATCAGACTTTATTACCACACATTTGGGATCAGATCCAGTAGTCGTGCAACTTAGTCCATGCTGACATGACATGGAGAAACTTGTCAGCTAACCTACTCTTATAGGGCTAGCTGCAATTCTAAAAATAACACGGTTCAGTCCACTAAAATGTTTGGTCACACCAGATAAGCGGCACAAATCCAAGCTAACGTACAGCTAGCCGCCCTTAACGCGAGGCATATTATCGAACAACCTTGCGTATAGATATATCGCGAGAAAAACCGAGAACATAGAAACAAGACAACAAAAATAAATTTTGGACAACAATCCACAGTACATGATGGCGGCGTCGCTGCTACGCCGGGATAAGAAACCTACAGCAGCCCAATTGAAGGCCGACCTCAGCCGGACTGACAACAGTTCTGGTGTACGTCAACTTCAAGAATTGCTTCAAAGTGTTCTGAATCCAGAAAAACCACCGGGCGATACCGAGGCCTTAGACTGGTGTAAATGCCTTCTTGCGGGAGGGGAAGGATTCGAGGAGTTCTGCAAAACGGTCCGGTCTTATGACAACGCTACTTTGTGTGGCTTAGTTTGGACTGCGAATTTTGTAGCGTACCGCTGTCGTACCTGTGGCATTTCCCCTTGCATGTCACTTTGCGCCGAGTGTTTTAACAACGGCGATCACACTGGTCATGATTTCAATATGTTCAGGAGCCAGGCCGGCGGGGCCTGCGACTGTGGAGACAATAATGTCATGCGAGAAAGTGGGTGAGTATGGCAAGAACATTTTTATCAAGTCGGATAGCTAGCTATGTAGGTACTATGTAACTACTGCTCCCCAACAAGCCATTTGGATTAACTGTGGCTAGTTACTGAAACAACAAAAATGGCAATGTCCGAACCGGTGTCACTAGGTGAACGATGGGAATCTTTTGCCACTTAGTGCAAAGTGTAGTTTATTTTTAACTGAAGTCACAAGTCATGAAAGGCAAGTTTGTACTATTGACAGGTCTCGTACTGCGTTTGTTTACACCTAGCGTTCACTTGTACTTTAAGACATTTCAGTTATCACGTTAGTAAATTATTGGGCAATCGCGATATTTAATAGTCATTTAAGATAGACAGGGCTTGCCAGAGTGGTATTTCGTGATCGTTTTCTGTTGTAAACGATACATTTTTACAACGTGACGGTAAGGACGGCGGATTGGCCGTGTATTTAAGAGCAGAAATCAGAACAAGTCGTTGTTCCATTTCTTTTTTCTTTTGGGAGACCCACTACACATATCAAGCAGCAGGTGCGGCTTAAGAGTTTATATATATATATATATATATATATATATATATATAGACGACAGTCTAAATAAAGTTTTATTATTTTAATGTGGTTGTACCTTTTTTCCCTCCGTGTGGTGAGGTCTCCTACTTTAGTGATCGTGCCATTCAGAGACCTTTGCTGTGGAAAGGAAATCGTCTATATTTAGCACATGGAAGGAAGTAAAATGAAAAGTCTATATAAATCATAGCAAACTCTTAAACTGCCATTGGTTTGGGTGGACTGACCCTGGTTTAGTTTGTTGCTTACAGGAAAGTGGATTGTCTGAGATGTGTTGACTTGCGGGGCATATGTAATGGACTAAAATTCGACGTTTATACTAGAATTAGTTTCAGCACTGCAACGTTACGTTTTGGGTCATTGTCTACTATTTTACGAGAATGAACGGTTTACCGTTTCCCGCAGCTGGATAACCTTTCACGATTAGCCAACAAATGCCGAATTTAAGCCAATACCCCATATGTATTAATTGTAATATTTAGATTTTGTTGTTGAAATAATTTTCTCTATAATTTTTTCCTTAATATTTTACATGGGGATTGTGAAAGAATAAACAAAGTAACCAAACAGAGGTTGATCTGCCCTCTCAATTTGAGTGTTAAATTGGAGGACCAGAACGAGACTTATGGGACTTAACAATGCCCTTGTTTTTGTGGCCTAGGTTTTGTGGACAGCATCGATTAAAAACGGGCGAGAATGTTCCCTCGGTGCCCCGAGACCTGCTGCTGATGTCCGAGATGGTTCTCCCACGCTTCATTATTTATTCCGTTCAGTACTTAAGAGAGGGATACACTGAACCAGGTACAAAAGGAACAGAATCACGCCAGAGCTATAATTGCCCCTGATAACTTGGAACCATTGGGTCTGCAGATTAAAAAAAAGTGTTCTGTGAAATCGCACCAATGGTTATATTGAACCATAGCATTATTCTAAAATGACTTTATTCTTGTTCATGTCATTTAAATATTTCTGTCCTCCAGTTGTAACTTTTTATTTACTGTAATGTATGTTTAAGTACACTGTCCTGAAAGAGCTCGTAGGTAATGTGACTGATTATTGCATATGCCCCCTTCAGACACAGCAACAGAGAGGGGACTCCAGAAGGTTCTGCAGCAGCTTGAGCCCCAGATCTCTTTCCTGGAGGAGTTAACCAAAATGGGCGGGGCCATGCGAACTGTTCTCACAAAAATCTTAACCAATCCACAGACGTTTAAGGACTTGAGCATGGGTGATTGTCTTTTATACTTTATAATTCTTTGGTTCCCCCCAACCCCCAACTTTAGAGAAATGGGAAGCACTGTAGTTTCATGAAGTCACGCAGAAATCTGAAATGTGTCCTTATCACTGAAAACCGTTTTGCTGTTTGTTTTTATGTTAAACCAGTTCATTCCGTTGTTGAACTACTAGTATTACTTTAAAGTGTGGATAGTCGTATAATGAAATCGGTATTTTAGAACCCAAAAAAAGATTTGGAATGGAATTTTGTAATGAAATCCTCAGTGATTCCTACCTGTTTCAGATAGAAAATGAATGTAAAAAAACTCTTTTCAGACTACTCCTTTGGTGCATTTAATTTTTATTCATAGAATTCAGAAATTGTAATCTATGTGGATGTGCATCAGAAACGGAACATTTGAATACCTTTTTTTTTCCAACTGTATTATTTTAGTAGCTCAAGACAGTATCCTCAAAGGCTTATCAAAGTGAAAAGAATGATCATATTTAGGGTAATTGAGCAGTTCCTCAAAAGTGAATGTTTCTTTATAAAGAATTATCTTTAGGTACTGTCTGTGGAATTAAACAGTTCAGTTCTTCATATAGACGTTCTATCATCTTATAATGTTGTTCTTCTCGAGTTCTGTTACACTGCTTATCAAAAACAAAAAACCTTGAAGACTGATTGGGGTGTGCCTGTGCCCTGCAGGGCAAGAGGAGAACGTATATGCAAAGCAGAATTATGACAAGTATCTGTCAGCGCTGAAGAATTCGGGCCTGGTTTCTGCTGAAGATAAAGTGTCGGTCGGTCCTGATGCTGCGGAACTTGCTGCTGGGGCGGGGGCCCTTGGTCTGCAGGGTGAGACCTGCTGTCCTCCGTGGGGGGGCGGAGGGGGGGGGCGGCGGGTAACGTCGTATCTGCTCAAGTCCTTGTTGGGACAGAAATTAAAATGCTGAACCCCCCTGACAGTCATTTAAAACAAATTGCTGGTAATGGCATCTTGTTGTATTTCTACACCAAGATGGTAATTGACTCATCGTAATGTCACTTCTTACTGAAAAAAAAGTATCTTAATGGATTCAGCCTGGAATTTCAATGTCCATAAAAGAGAATTCCTTTTGTGTGAGTTTTATGCTCAGCTGATGAGTTTTAAATGGTATTTTCCTTAATGAGGGGTCTAAAACACAACTGTTCTGACTGGGTTGTATGTTTTTTCCCAGGAGCCACGGCTGCAGCCTGCCCTGATGAGTCTGCTAAAGAGGTACGTCTGTAGCCACAGAGATTGTTTTTAATGTTTTTATATCCTGGTCAGAATTTGCTATCATGATGTCAGCAAACCCTACACCATGATTTAATTTCCTTCACAAGTTATGCCTAAATTCTTGCTTTTAAAGAGCATTCATAGTGTGAATATTTTGATTATTTTTGAGCATATTTATTTTGCTGTTGAATAACTTTGAAAGATTATGGTCTTGCACTTAACACATTTATGAAGCTAGATGTTTGCCAAAATTATTCAGATTGAGAACCTTTCTAGGGGGTATGGTGGCAGCTCTCCTCCTTGGATTAGATCCGGAAACCTTCTGGTTGTTCCACCTGCTTCCCTGAGATTTTCCCTGTTTTGTTTTCCGTGTACAGGAGGAGCAGGATGCAGGCCAGTGTGTTGGACAGAGGAAAAGGGTGAAACTAAGCACTAGTGCCAAAGGTAAAGAGTGAATAAAAATGTACCCCCTCTGTCTTTCCCCTGAGAAATCACCACTGTCCTAAAGCATCACGACTCTCTGCATTTCCCCCTACAGATCCAGCCATAATGGATATGCTGAATCATAAATGTTTTTTAGAAGAGTTGCTTTTTTGGACAATAAAGTACGAGTTTCCACAGAAGATGGTGACTTTTTTACTCAACATGTTGCCAGATCAAGAGTATAAGGTATGTTGGATCATCCCACTCATCCAAGACAAAAGCTCATGTAAGGACATGATTGCCACAACGCTGGTTTATAATTCTGTTAACTTTAAAACTTAACTGAAACTCACTGAAACTGTTCTAAATAGATAGAAGTGTAATCAGTCCATATCTGTTCAATAATTTTTTGCTGTATATCATTTTTGTAGTTTGATTTGTTCTTGAATCCATTCACAAAATGAGACAAAAACAAGTCAACATCAGTTGTGAGCTGGTAGTTTCTATTACAGCAGCAGCGCTTTGAAGTATATTCTTTCAGTTATCAAATGCTATATTGACTTTTTTCCCCCCGTTCCTTCTAGATCGCTTTCACTAAAACGTTCGTACAACATTATGCATTCATTATGAAGACACTGATGAAAAGCCATGAGTCGGACACCATGTCCAACCGTATCGTGCACATCAGCGTGCAGCTGTTCAGCAACGAGGAGCTGGCGCGTCACGTGACCGAGGAGTGCCAGCTCCTTGACATCATGGTCACCGTCCTCCTCTACATGATGGAGAGTTGCCTTATCAAGAGTGAACTTCAAGGTGATGTGCAGTTATGGATGGAGTGTCACAAAGCACGTAGGGGTAACAAAAATATAATGCAACCACAGTGCTATAAAAATTTACTTTATTTAAAATTTTAAGTTAAGAAACATTAAAAGGAGGCATTAAAATGTATGTTGAAAAGATCTTTTCTGCTTTTTCTTGCATACGTGTTTCCTCTAAATTGCTCATGAACTGCTAATTGGGCTGGTTGTAGTTACTTTTCCTCATGAGGGAAGACTGGCAGTTCTATGCCATGAAGAAGTGTCTGGGCTGTGGCTCTGTAGTGAGGAATTTGGAGGGAGGACAAACTGCTTTCTTAGCCTTTTTAATTAGCCTCGGATGGGACTGATGTCCTGTTGCCTCCTTGATGGCATGCGCTCCCTGCAAGCCGCTCCGGATAAGAGCGTCTGCTACATAAATAAACTGTTAACAGTGATTAGTTTAAAGATGGTTGGATTACCAGTGGGGATTCTGTGATGGAGGCGAGCCCTCCACCATTGAAAAAGCCAGCGGGCGTGTACTCCAATATAGGGCCGTATCCAGCTGAGAAATGGCACTGTGTCATGACACTTCTGCTGTGTTTTTCAGACGAAGAAAACAGTCGCCACCTGGTGGTCAACTGTGGGGAAGCGCTGCTGAAGAACAACACCTACTGGCCTTTAGTTAGCGATTTTATTAATATTCTCTCACACCAAAGTGTGGCGAAGAGGTTCCTGGAGGACCACTCTTTGCTCATGCTGTGGATGAGCTTTGTGTCCTTCTTCCAAGGTGAGACTTGCCATGGATACGTTTTCATGGTTGATGTGAATCTTTTTGTTCGTCCCGACAGCCTGAAAAACAAACCCCCGACCTTTCTCATGTGCAGTGACCATTTGTGTGTCAACCTTTCTTCTACGTGCCTGCCACAAAGGAAAATTTCAACACAACTGAATGTTACCTCCCTACTCTATGTCCTCTATAAACCTAAAAATACCCTTAGCCCGACTAGTTTAATGTGGCTTGCAGTGTCCTGTTACCGAATGGAAGATGTAGGCCAGATTGACCCACTGTCTTTGAATTAAGTGTGATTTATTTTTTGATTCGGGGGTGCGATGAGGGCTACCTCACTCGGTGTGCTGACTGGCCACTGTTGTGTGCTCAGGCATGAACTTGAACAAACGAGAGCTGAACGAACACGTGGAGTTTGAGTCCCAGACTTACTATGCAGCGTTTGCGGCCGAACTGGAGGCCTGCGCACAGCCAATGTGGGGCCTCTTAACCCACTGCAAAGTCAAAGTGAGTCCTTCTCCTTTTTAAATCGCTGTGTTTTAGATCACTGGCAGGTTGTTTAAGTTCTGTGCCTTTAAAGTTATAGGTAACGTGGGGCTTTGGGATTTCCTTATCAACAGAAGTGAATTGGCTACGTTTTGTATCCTGTTTCTTATTCATGCACTGTTAAAAGAGGTTATGATGTTTTTTAGTTATTCTACGTCGATTGATCTTGGTATGAATGTATTTACAGGAGACCCAAGAGTACACAAAACGGGTGGTGCGGTACTGCTTGGAAACCTTGCAGATGTGGTTCGACGCCATTGGGTTTGTGGATGAGGTACGCTGTTATGTGGTCAGTATGGGCGTTTACATGCCGGTACACCCAAAAGCTTCCTCTACTGTTTGTGAATGGTCACGTGTGTGTCTCTCTCTCTTGCTGCAGCCGGCCCCCAATCAGGTGACGTTTCACCTGCCTCTGCACCGCTACTATGCCATGTTTCTCAGCAAGGTAGGTATCCGGGGTTACTTGCTCCTCCCCAGCCAGGCTGGCGAAATTATCACAGAGTAACACAGAGAATAGATTTTTTCAGTGCCATGGGGATGCGTGGCCAAATGCTACGATCTCAATGACCTAGTCTGTTTTGATTTATTGTCCCTTTAACTAATGAAATGCTGGAGAGCGATGCTAAAGAACTAAACAAGATTTGAAATGTAATAGAGAGGGTGAGAGCTCTGAAGTCTGGTTCGAGTCTCCAGGCAAGCTCTCATTACTTCACTCCAGACATGTTTTGTCAGTAACCCAGACTGTTCTACAAATGGCACACAGTGCCATTTTGAGTTTTGTCCAACTAAATCTACACCACTGTTGTCATACTCAGTGGCACCCTATGTTTTTGTAAAACTGAATGTACCTGCACTCTCTGACGTAGCTGATAAGCGCGTTGAGGTGTTCTCCTTCCTCTCTGACGTAGCTGATAAGAGTGTTGAGGCCGTGTTCTCCTCCCTCTCTGATGCGTGTGGAAGCCGTGTTCTCCTCCCTCTCTGATGCGTGTGGAAGCCGTGTTCTCCTCCCTCGCTGATGCGTGTGGAGGCTGTGTTC
>JAOVYW010000001.1:6461948-6472857 GCA_025775045.1 Hiodon tergisus
TGTGTGCGTGACTGAAACTGGCTGTGAGTGCGACTGGTGCTGGCTGTGAGTGAGCGTGCTGGAATGTATAGTGACCTTCTGCTCCCTCTGTGACAGGCATGGCGGACGATGAGATCCTGAGAGCCGAGATGGTCTCCCAGCTGTGCATGAATGACCGCACTCACAGTTCCCTGCTGGACCTCATATCCTTCAGTCTGGCTTTTCCTCAGTCAAATCGGAGGATGCTAACAGTTTAAGTTCACCTGATTTAAGTCATTGTTTAGTGGTGTTTGAATTTCTACTGTGAGTGTATTGGAACTACATTGAAATCGTATGTAGTCGTTCCGAGACAGGCATTTTTGACATTTTGTGCTATTAGTATTGTTGTTTCTTATACAAACTTGAGAAAAATATTTCTGAAGCGCCTGAAAATCAGAACATGAAAAAGAATCAAATCTAGGTCATAAGCTCATTCAGCCATGTTTAAACTGCACAGTTTGAATAAGACCCTTGTTATTGTGGACTCTTATGAGCTTGTGCACAGGCATGAAGACGGAGCTTGTGTTAGCTAGCTTAAGACTGTTCGAATGTTTTATTCTTTGTGGTTTTAAGAAGATTACACAACACAGCATGTCGGCTGAACCAAGTCACCTTTCCCCAGTTAGATGTTCAGACAGCCTCTGAGCACCAGCTTTCTGAGCTGAGGCCAGGGCCGCCTGCATGCTGAGAACGCTCATTTGCGTGCGTCTTGCAAGCATTCAGACCACCATACAGATATTAAATGTTATCACTGGACAGAAAACCGTTTTAAAGCATTGGAGGATTATATGAGGGTATGTCCTTTCAGCTGATGGGGGGGGGGGAATGGCAGTTGAACTACAGGCCTTTTATAAGAATAAAAAATGACTTCCTCCTTGTGGCTTATGGGCCTTAAAACAATCAATTATACTCAAGAGAATGGTGTAACACATTAAGAAGCCAATTAATTGGATCTTTTTGAAGGTACAGGTTTTCTGAGTAATCTTTACAGCAATTAATTTATTAGTTTATTACTTTATTCAGATCACTTCTGGAACTTTGGTGCTATGGCCCTGTATATCCCAAACGAACAAAAAAGTAGAGAAGTTCAAGGGGCGGTAACGGCTTTTCTCTGTGTGGTGAGACAGTTTTAGTTGGCAGTGGTATGAAGTCGTGTGAATGTTTTTATGCAGGTACATGAAGGCCGTGTGGTTGTGGTCAGGGTAAGTAGGAAGCAGAACTGTGAAATGCTCCTAGAGGAATGTTCAACACCAGTTGCTGGGTTGAGTTTGTGATAATGTTGGCGGCTTAATACGTGCATTTCTGGCGTTTTTGATGCAGTCATTTTTCCATTTCTTTAATCCATTGTGACAATATCATTGTCAGTGATGATTATTAGCGTTATTGCTGTATGACCTTTAAAGCTGGGAAATGGTATTGGGTTACCTGTCCTCGCGTACCACCCAGAAGAACGAGGCTCTTTTCTTAACCGCTCCTCCACATTCCTGAGAACCCCAACCCCAAGAGCGGCGTCGTCCCGGGCAGCTGCAGCTTCGAGGCCACGCTGTCCTCCGTGGCCGACTTCAAAGCCCCGGTGTTCGAGCCAGGGGGCGCCATGCAGCAAGGCATGTACACCCCCAAAGGTACCTGTATGCTTTATTTAAACTAGTTTTTTAACAAATGTATTGATTTATTGTGTATGTACAAATTTTATTTTATTTAGGTGTATTGTTTTTGGTGGTGACCCGATCTGTGTGAAATGTCACCCATCGGCCTCTTGGTGGCGCTCTTGATCCTCGGCAGTTCTAGGCAGGGAGTATTGGCTTAGTGTGCAGAGTGCCGTAAAGCTCTGTAACTCTGTTCTCTGAAGGCTGCGCCTCGTAACGCATGTGGCTCTGTCTGGGAATGTCGGACGATCTTAGCACCTCATTGGGAGCCACAGGTGTGGATGTTGCATTGTCGGTTCAACCTTCTTATGATCTCAAACCACAAACTGATACAATTATATGCCTTCTCTTACATGCATTTAATAAGTTAACTGGATCTGAGGTTCTGTACAAATAATTTTAGAATGACCTGCAGTTCTATAATTATTTAGTAAATTCTAACTTAATATTAGTGTCATGTGGCATTCTGAAAGCGGTGAGTAATCGAAGTGTAAAATTTCCCTCTTTCTCTCAAGCCACTGATATCATGGATGTTCTTGGTTTTATTTCAGCTGAAGTCTGGGAAAAGGAGTTTGACCCCATCATGGTAGTTCTCAGGACGGTCTACCGCCGAGACGTGCAGTCGGCGATGGACAGATACTCTGCATTGTGAGCTTTCTGTCTCTCTCTCACACGGGCACAGTGTCATGGCTGCTCTGCGCATCACAGCATCACCCTTTGACACCAGCACAGTGTTACTACGTATCACCGACTCGGGTTTGCAGATACTCAAAGTCAAAAATCTTTGAGATTACAGAAGAAAGTGATAAACAAGAGACTGGTCCTCGAACCGGTGAAATTTGTATTTTTGTGGTGGTTTTTAATGGCTGCCGTTTGTCGTTCGTGCCCCCATCTCCACAAAAGGAGTGTAGATTTGCTTTGAGGTTCTGTAGGGAATCGATGCCTACACCTGCCCTTGGAGAGGTGCAGGACCAGGGTGAGATGGCGACAGTTCGGTTAGTTCCCATTAGCTCCATGTCAAGCACAATCAATATTTCGGAGATGACCCTTAATGGACTGAGGGAAGCCATTCCATGATAAAGGCAGCCCGAAAGCACCTGCAGACGGACAGATGGAGGACGGAAAACTGGGCTCGGCTCCATTTTCCCTGGTTGTCTAGGAGATGGGAACTCGCTGATATGCACTTGATTGCGTTTTTTTCCCCACACTTGATAAAGCGTTTTGACGGTTAAAAGGACATCCGTGTATTGGATTTATTCCAATTGTCAGCTCTCTGAGTGTGTGTGTCTGTGTGCGGTGTGGGGTAAATGAGCGCCATTATTCAGTTCTGTTTTTAATCGATGCATGTTCTGAGGAATGGCAAAATTGTAGAACTGGTGATACAAAGTTGTCGTGAAGAAATGCCAGCCGGAGCCTGTCAGCCTGTGTTGGAAGTGTGATGGATTACCTGTCACGCTGACTAAATACCACTGCACCATTATGCTTTATATTCTAATGGAGATCTAGTCCCCTGAGTCCTGTGGATGCGTAACTTATACTGTAATATCCGTCCTGGAGGATTATATTATGAATGCTTTCCATTTACCTGGACTCCAGAGACTTGTACTTGTACTCCCAAGTAATGTTGGCAACAGATATTTGTTGGTTAGCATATTGTCAGATTTGGTATAGATATTCATATTTTACATATACAGCCTGTAGGATGCTGTGTTTCAATTGACTAGGTCGATTCTTTCCAAGGGCGCCGCAGTGTGATTGTTGAAAAGGCAAGGGGGCCAGGCCAAGTTTGTGGGGCAGGTCTTCCCGAAGGCCTCTAGTCTGGGTCCTAAGCACAGTGATGGGTGAGCAAAGCATGAGGTCTGCGCTATTTGTGTCCCCAGTCTGAAGCAGTCTGGGATCCACTCAGGGAACCCCTGGCCCCCTTACAAGGAGAGGAGCCCCCTGCACCCCTGTTACAGAGGCCTCGTCAGACTGCTGCACTGCAAGACGCTGCACATCGTCATCTTCACTCTCCTCTACAAGGTCAAGCCAATGTCTGCTCCGTCCGCTCTGTGACCGTGGCTTTCCAGGTTTATACTGAATCGCAGACCATTTTTACCTGTAGGATTAAGTCCAAATATGTTCACATGATGAAATGACATATCGGTAATGATGGCCTTAACAGCCATGTGTTGTTTCTATTGTCATTGTTTGTCTGTATCCCTCCCCTGATGCCGGAGATGCTGTGTGTTCCTGCTCAACCTGCCCCTTGCATTGCAGATCTCGATGGACCACCAGAACATGTCTGAGCACGTCCTGTGCATGGTGCTGTACCTGATTGAGCTGGGCCTGGATAACCTGGTGCAGGACGAGAGGGAGGAAGAGGTACAGTCTTGGTGCTCCGGGGGTGCTGTTGACCTCAGGCAGCAGATTGGGAAGGCCACAGTACACCTTTGTTCAGCAGATCCGTACAGCAGCTATGCTGGAACCGTGAATGGGATGTTTAACCCCTTCTAAAGCCTATATTCGCTTCCCCAGGAATGTGTGGCCTCAGGAAAGCTCTCCCATGTTTTGTGGTTGCGTCGCCTCAAATGTATAAACGGATTGATTGAATGGTGCTCTAGAACAGAGGTTTTCAAACTGGGGTCCTTAGTGACTACCTGGGGGCTCTGCTATTAAGTACATTTTATACACTTTTGTCAGTCAGTTTCTCAGTAGGGGTCCTGTGATTAATGTTTGAAAAAGGGTCCGTCGACAAAAGAAGTTTGAGAATCCATGCTGTAGAATCTGCTGCTGCTTGCAACCTGATGGGTCTGAGCGGGGCAGTGGGCCCTGCTGGACACGGCCTGTGGGAACGCACAGCTCAGTAAACCTCTCTACCTAAGCGCGTGTGTGTGTGTGTGTGTGTGTGTGTGTGTGTGTGTGTGTGTGTGTGACACTATTACAGTTCTGCTTTCACTGAAAAGGTCAGTTATGTCTATAGGGGTTTAGAAATTGACTTTGAAGATGATGGCCTGTAACTATTGTAACTATTCTTTTACCCGCTTTCTTTCTTCATTTTTAAGTGTTTCAATTTGGTAGTTTTAATTAAGTCTCTTAATCCTTATTATCTCCGGTCTGTGCTGAAATTGCTTTCAAACCTTGGGCTGAGAGGAGTCATTGGTTACATAAGCGATTTGTTATTCAGATGGGTTGACACTGGGTTTGTGACAGTTGCTGGAGGGAACCGCTCCCTCCCCCCTCCTGAATCCCATGAGTTTTGACAGCTCCGGGGAGTCTGGTGCACAGCCCTGATCCTAGCAGAAAACCCTCCTTATTTACAGTGCCTTTGCATCTCGAGCGTTTTCTGCTGATTAATTAAATGAAAATGCACTGACGTGTGCCTCGTCGTCCTCTCGTGGGTTCTGTACTTCGGATAATGTGGTCTGTCTGGAGGGGAGTGGGCAGTGCTCTGCTGGGGTGTGGAGTGTGCCCCCTGCTGGCCACCTGGCCCTCACACTGTGTGTCCCACTCCCCAGGAGCCGTCCATCGAGGAGAACTGCCACGACAGCTGGTTCCCCAACACCAGCCTGCTCTCCAACCTCCACCACGTCATCAACTTTGTGCGGGTGAGGGTGCCGGAGAGTGCCCCTGAGGTGAAGAAGGAGCCCCCTGCCAGCAGCAGCACCGACGCCCATGCCGGCGAACAGGTGGGTCCGTCTCCTCCTCGCGCAGCGTCACTGGGTGGGTCCGTCTCCTCCTCGCGCAGCGTCACTGGGTGGGTCCGTCTCCTCCCACTCTCGACAAACGCACAGCTTCACTGGGTTCTAAGCACTTTTTCGGGTCAGCTTGGCCAAACTCACCATTGTAGTGACCCATTGTTCTTTACACTTGTTAAAGATGTGCTTCTTTTTGGTTATCTGTGTACTTAAGCACTGCTTGTTGCCCTGCTTTTCTGTTTCACAGGGTCCCAGGCGCCCGACAGGGAATTGGCGGGAGGTATAGGTTTTTGTGTGATGTGTAGGGCTACTCGTAAACGGAAAATCTTTGCGTTCTTTGCTCATGTAATGCAGATATTCTCAGGCCTTGTGGGGGCACCATGCCCCCGCTTATATTCCGGTGCCTAAATGCATTGAATGTTGACCGCTTCCTTTGTTTGAGACCCTTCTGATTTGAGCATTCTTGTTCAACGCTGTTTGCACTTTAAAAACTAACACAGGGTCGGATCTGCATGCCAGATTAACGTGATTTCACCCGTTTATATAAATTTTACAGCGCTTGCTTACTTTGAGCGTCCCCTGGAGTTAACGCAGTCATATTAAGGTTTTCTCTTTGGGCTGCTGGCTGATTTGAATGCATATGAATGTGGGGAGTAGTGTAAATGAGTGCTTTGGGGGGGGCGATGGGTATGGATTTGTGTGTTGTCTTTGGAGACTGTCAGTGGGCATTTCATTGCCTCTCTTCAGAACGCAGTGTTTAAATGTATTCCATGTTCTAGCCTCTGGGAAATGTATAGCGTAGTGACGCTTCCTGGGAGAATACTCTCACAGTGGCTGTTTATTCAGTTTGAGTGTGAAGTGGGTAAAGTTCTACAGAACAAACCTGATCACCACTCAATGTTAGTGTGAATGGCTTTTTACAGTTTAAATTCAGGAGAAGAGGCTAACTATTGGCTAAATCTCCAGTAGGTCTGTGCAGTTGGTGATTAGCTGTTGTCTGGGTCTTTACCCGACTGGGCTCCTAACTCTCTGTGTTTTGTTTGTCACTGAAGAACCTGCGGGAGGCGCAGGTGTTTAGCCTGGTGGCTGAGCGGCGCAGGAAGTTCCAGGAGATAATCAACCGCAGCAGCCGGGAGGCTGACCAGGTGGTGCGTCCCAAGTCCTCCTCCGCCCGCTGGGCACCGCCCGGCTCGCCTGCGCCCCTGGTGACCGAGATCCTGGAGGTGCGGGAGAGCATGATCTCCCTGCTCATCAAGCTGCACCACAAGCTGTCGGCCCGGCAGAACTCCTTCTCCCCGGAGCGGCTGGACGAGCCCGGAGCGGCGCGCCTCACCCACGGCGACGGCGTCACCGCCATTGAGCGCGTCCTGGCCAAGGCCGCCACGCGCAGCCGCCAGAGCCGACGCAGCATCCTGGAGATCTGCACCAAGACCGCCCCGCCCGTGCCGCCCAAAAAGAACAGCGCCACGGACAAGAAGACCATGGACAAGGAGGAGAGGTGAGTGGGAGGGGAGGTCCAGATTAGAGCCCCACGTGTTACACTTCACATTGCACTCGCATGCGGCTTTAAACCGATGCCAAACCCAACTGCTTAGGCAAACGCGTAATTGAACTATACTGTAACGCGACAGACGTAAATCAATTACAATATTTTTGGGTCTGAAAATAGTGGGGGAAGGAAAATAACCTGTCCTAACCCTGTGAACTTAGGGGTCTTAAGGCTGTCGGTCATTTTTAGGAGAAAAATTAGTTTTTATGCCAATGTCCAGTGCAGAAATTCAGTATATTTGGCATGAGCGCTCGCTGGCAGCTGGACCCTGACAGTATTTGAAACAATGATGAATCCGTCCAGGTCCACACACGGCACTCTGGGCCGGCTCGTTCCTCCGCTCCGCGCCCATGCTCTATTCACTGCTAATGAAGATGGAGCAGGCTGTAAGTACTCCATTATGAGCGGGGCCTTTTTGGGTGACCCGATGCACAGACAAAGGCAAAACTGGTGCTTTGCTGGATGGGCTGTCACCATGGCGACGACACAAGAGGCCCCTCGAGTATCTGGGGCTCTGCCTCTTTGCCGCTGAAACCATCAGCACAAATTAGCCAGCCACTCCACTGCTGTCAGCGTTTGTTTACGTGCTCTTATTAAGTAGACTCTATTAAGTCTTGCCTGCACCCTGGGAGCCAGTGCTGCAGGCCAAATCAGCCTGATAATACCAAGATAAAATACAAATGCTACAGTAAATATTTTTGCATAAATGTTCCAGAGACTGGCAAGGGAGATATATCTGTATGGATTAGCTAACAATTATAGCAATCTAATGTGTGTTTTATAAAATGCTTGTGGAATTTAAAATGCATATTGTATGGCCACGATTGGGGAGAGTGAGGGTGGAAGGATGACCATTGGTTGCATACAGGGAGTGTTTCAGGGGAATGGGGATTGGTCAAGTTGACAGGGAGTGTACCAGGAATATGATTCTGTATCTGGGGTGTGAGACCCCATCCCTCTCAGTGCGAGAAACGACTCTTGGGGCCTTTTAAATTTATTTTATATATTCATCAAACCGTGACCAAGACTGACAATCGATCAGACAGACATACAAACGGGCAGTTACGCAACCCTTCCCCACCCACAAAACCTTGGGGGGCATTTGAGGTTTTCTTTAGTGCGGGTTTCCCCAAAAAGCCTGAATAGTGTAATAATTGATCCAAATTTTGATGTAGGTTTCTAAGAGGAATTTTAGAGTGTACAGTAAGATATAAGCCCCTAAAACCTGTAGTGTACCATATTTTCCTCTAGGGGGCGCCACAACACTGGGACATGTATGTGATGGACGTAAAATAAATGACCTTAAATAGAATTTGGAATTGGGAAGTCCTTGGCCACCTGAATATTTTTCACATTCTATCAAAGAGCTTGCCAATACTCCAGACACGGAAACTGGGTTTAAAAATTCACCAGAATAGGTTAAAAGTATAAAACGGTAATTCCTTAAAATGGCAATGAGACACCAAAACCTTTCTGCCTCGCTGGCTAGCCCAGCTGAATTGAAATGGCATGCTTAACTGAGGACATGCCAGTGCATAGACTAGTTTGTCAACAAATTGATTGATTAAAGAATTGATATAAATGACCTATTAAACGTCTAACAAACAAACAAATAAAAATGTTTTCTAACCAATGTGTAATGAGAAGGACTTCTCCTTCACACGCTGTAATGTGAAAAATTAGATTCATGGACATTTACCCGTCCGGATACATTTATCCCTATACCCAGGAAGAGGGGCAAGGGAAAGCACTGAGCTGTAAAAATGCATGCTCTGTTGTGTTAAGCTCGACAGTGCGGAGACACACTGGAGTTAAACTGGGCCTATCCGGGTGGGTCTCCAGTTTTAAATATGCGGTTGGTGTGTGTGTGTGTGGTTTTGTGGTGGATTGTAAGGAAGGGTAAATTGGCTACGCTAGCTGTTCAAAATGCAGTACCATGGGAACATTTAGCGGTAATCTGCCTTTTTCCATGGTTTCTTTTTTCTCTCTTTCCCCCCTCACTCTCACCCACAGTGTGGTTGCTATGGAGATGAATATGGGTTAACCCTTTCATTTACGATGTTACCAGCCATTTTAAGTTTATTACACAGATGGATGCTTATTACACAGGCAGACATCCATGACAAATACACATTCATGGTGTTACCCTTATGAACCTGAATTGAACTGTGTGTGTTATAACTCCTTGAAAAAAATATGTTTTGCTACCAAGCCACCTTTCGATCGCTTTCCCCTGATATCTCAGGGTGTTTCGACCTACGGAGTGATCATTCATGTTCTGGCAACGGGTTGGCGTGAAAAGGCAGCCGTAACGCTTTGCCTGTGATCTGCATGCACTAGCCAATCGAAGTTTCACTTCCTGCTTCTCTTGTTCATCTTCTTCCCCTACACAAAGACCATGAAATCCAGGCACAAATGAGCGGTACAAACCGTGTGCTATGCAGCTTGTCTATGAAGAGATTAACAAAAGACCTGCTGACTGGGGAACGCGCCGAATCAAACAGATTACTGTAGTTGTTATCCACTCCTCGGTTCCCATCCGAAAGTGGTTAATGAGCAGAAAGCCAGTTTCATGTTGTCAATTAACAGGAGTTATCTAATTAATATTAATAACTACTATAATAATATTAATATCAGGATTGCTAATACGGGGTTTAAATGGGGAATGGCGGAAAAGTGGCGACACATGCTCTGTTTGGATGGGGAGCTGGTAAACGTTTCTATTTATTAATGTGTTCATTTACAGTCAACATAAAGTGGATCCTGTGCAAAAGTGGGAATAATCCCAAATATTGAAATGTTTACCCCCATGATCCTCAACATAGAAAGTTTTTATAGCATAGAAAAATGTATGGTTTGGCATCTGAAAGTTTTCCCAGTACTGACTTGTGAATTGGGACCCACATCTGCACGATAACGAGGAAGTAACAACCCGTTTTGTGCGCTATTTCCTGGTGGCTGTCCAGCAGTTAATGCATCTGTGTGAACGCAGCCTCGGTTCTTTGAATCCATCTTCCGCCATGCTACATTTCAGACGCCAGAAGGCCAGAGAGAGACAGCAGAAGCTGCTGGCCGAGTTTGCCTCCAGACAGAAGAGCTTCATGGAAACGGCCATGGATGTGGGTGAGTGACGGTCCTGCTGCTTGTTTTGGTTTGTCTGATCTCACGGTGACCTCTGAGTATGGAGTGGGATTGGATTGTGTATGCCTCTCTTAACCAAAGCAGTTTATAGAACTGCATTTTAACCTACCGTATAGAGTTTAGAGGATTTTTAGCTTTAATTTATTTATGCTAAAATGCTACTAAATGCCTCCTTCAGAGATGCCATAGGTCTCTTGTTGGCCTCCCTCACTAGTCCCCTTCTTGCACGTTCACTCAGTTTTTGAGGACGGCCTGCTCTGGGCAGATTCACTGCTGTGCCATTACGTTTCTTTATTATGGACTTCACAGTAGTCCATGGGATATTCAGGGACTTTTTTTCTTGTGTCGCTCCCCTGATTTATGTTTATGAATAACCTTTTTGCGGATCATGGTGGTGTTTTTCCTAAGAATGAGCTCCATTTAATTAACTGAGCTAATTCTAAAACCAGTTTGTTGCACAGTGATTATTTAGGTGAGCTGCATTAAAGGGGGGGTGAATACTTATGCAACCAATTATTTTGTATTTAACATTTGTTATAAATTTTATACCTTTTTTTTTAATTGGTAGAAATGTATTTGGACTCTGATATGAAAGTCTTTCTGTTGATCAGTGTCAAAAAAGACAAATGAAGTTCACTATTATTCAGTATTTAAAACAAATAAAATATAAAAACATGCAAGGGGGTGATAACTTTTTTTATAGGCACTGTATATATGTATGGAATGGGTAGAGGATAGTTATGATGACCTGTTTGTGTGTCTCTGTGTGTCTGCACTGTGACCCTGCTGAATGAAAGTGACATCCTCAACTATGCCTTCCGGCACATGACATTATGTAACTGCCCTGCACACAGTCCCCTCCTCTCCGCTCTCTGCCT
>JAOVYW010000001.1:6502587-6515816 GCA_025775045.1 Hiodon tergisus
TCCTTCATCCCCTGGTGTGCAGGCTGGGAATGTCCCTCACCCCTGGTGTGGAGGCTGGGACTGTCCTTCATCCCCTGATGTAGCAGCCCAGATTGAGCAGGGCTTTAATTCAGTGGATGGTGGATTTTGATCAGTACTTCTAATGTCCCTATCTTCTTAATGATCCTTTCAAAAAAGGGGAGACTTGATGAATCATCGTTGGTTAAACCCATAACCACAGTACCCAATTAACTTCTCCTGGATCTCTACACTTCAGAGGGGTTGCTCTCCCTCGGAGTGTTCAGTAACTAGGCCTTTCAGGCGGTTACTCTTTTGGCTGTTGAGGGAATAAGGACTGAAAGAAAGAAGAAAATTTTGTGCATCTGTCTCTGGCTCATCATTCCGTTACGGTTTTGCAGAGGATGTTGCATTTTGCATGGACTCCATTGATGACAACTGATAATGACGTTTAGTTTAAAACTCTGGCTCATAAGGAGTGCATGCCAAAGTTAAGATGTTTTTATTTTCTGCAGTATTCCCATTTTTCTGTCCTTTACAGGCTGCTTAAAACACAGATGAAGATGACGCACAGCCCAATAAAATGGGAAATTACATCTGCCATTGCTTTGGAACAATGAGGAAAAAACAGATGTTATGGCCTCTAAGATAAAGCTACTTCAGATTAGAATGCTTCCTGTCAAAACAATAATTTATTGGAAGCATTTATGTCTCCCATGCACATGCGTGCCTACATACATGCACATCCACATAATTCCATGATCTTCTCTCTCTCAGGTACTATTACTTGGCCTTCCGGGCTCATCTTATGCCAGACACCAGCAGAGAGAATGCCATCGCTATCCTGAAACGGGCTAACCTAGATGGATGGGTGCTGGGGAAAACCAAGGTAAAGGAAAAACATTATTTGGCACCATCTCCTTGCATTCTCTTTGACTCCTCTGTATTCTCTCTAATTCCTCTGCATTCTCTTTGACTCCTCTGCATTCTATTTTACTCCTCTGCATTCTCTTTGACTCCCCTGCATTCTATTTTACTTCTCTGGGTTCTTTGACTCCCCTGCATTCTCTTTGACTCCTCTGTGTTCTGTTTGACTCCCCTGTGTTCTCTCCTATTCCCCTTCTTTCATTTTGTAAAAAATATATAAAAGTTGCCCAAATCTGTATAAGTGGTGTGTCGCTATAAGACACTGCAGTGCATAGAGGTGATTTAGGCGGTGTCGCACAGGTGTTTCTTAAGTACTACCATGTGGAGCAGCTGAACCTGCTACTGAGAGAGGTGATTGCGCGCGTGGTGGTGATGCAGGCCTACACCAAGGGTTGGCTCGGTGCACGCCGCTACCGCAGAGAACGGGGGAGGAGGAACCAAGGCGCCATTGTCATCCAATCAGGTGAGGGCAGCTAGGTGACGCCTTCAGCTCTCCATTCCCACACTGACACTTTATAAAAAAATATAAAATATAATATTTTGTTTTCCAATCAGGTTAGGCAGTTTAGAACACAGAAATGACAATAGTCTTCCAGTCTGTACCCACGGTGTTTATGAAAATTCAGAGGAGGTCATCTGGTTTTGTTTCTGCTAATAATAAAACCCTGTTCTGTACATGGTCTGTGGGTTGCTTCCCTCCTATTGATTTCCAGTCTCTCTCTCCCTCCCTCCCTCCCTCTGTAGCCTGGAGGGGGTACGTTGCCCGTCAGAATCTCCGGCTAATCAAAAAGGAAAGGAAAGATGCTGCCGTCCGTATACAGTCAGGTAAATAATTGAAAGATATTGTTCTCTCACACCACACGGCACACAGAAGACACAGTTTTGACAAAAAGGGTATGTGTTGTGAGCAGTCTCAATCCCGACTTGTGTGCACTCTTGGTTTCCAGTGAACCGGCTGGTTAGAGAGACTGTTATCTGCAAAGTTTGATGGATGGATATTCTCTCAGAAAACCTCAGTGAAACACTGCTAATTAATTAATAATGTATGAAGGAAAGCTTTTGAAAGTTTCGGGGCGGCATTTGGTATCCATGTTTCAGTAGAATGGCGCGTTTGAGAACCCTCTTTTCCTTTCATCTCCTTCCCAGTAAGGAGCAACAGTGGGGCTTATCCCTTCTGTTTCCTCTCAACTTCCTCTATGGCACTCTCGGCCCGCTTAGGCACGATCGCACACCCCAAAACAAGATGCCTTTTTAATATCGTCAACCTTTTTATCTTGAATGCAAATTAATTTGTAGTTGGTGTGTCTCGACCGAGATCAAAGCAGGGACGGTAACCTCCATGCCGGCCCCCTTCGGAAACACTCGGTGGAGGACAAAGGACGAAGGCAGGGGGCCTTAGTGCTGGGGCTCTGTATTGTTCTCTATGGCTTTCCTCCAGGCAATGCCTGCAAGGGGGCAGCGCCAACATCTCAGCCCGCCCTCATTCCTGCTGTGTACCACTTCCATTCATTCCATCCCTGGAAAATAACGCTGTGGGGTGGGTGGGACTCTTGGCTGAGAGAACAACTTTTCCTGACAGGCCCGGCTCCCCCACCTGGATGGGGGGAAGGTGTACATTTGACAACCCCGATACCCGTGCATTGCGCCTTTAAGGTGGACTGCATCTGAATGTTTAAAATAAACAGATGCCTTTTAAGATGCATAAGCATGGTGGGCATTCCAGGAGTATTAAATCATCCGCTGGAAATGGAGCTGATTCCCAGAGTTCCCTTCTCTCGTGCGCAATATTGTGACATACACATGAAGCCCCTGGATGGCGTAAGGTGTGCCAAGCAGTACAGGTGTTTTGGATACATGAGTATCTGTGTAAATTTAACTCCACTATTCATTTGCATTTGTATTGGTTCATTCTGGTCATAATAGCGCCAGCGAATTCCAGAATTTGCAGAAATTGCGGCATTTAATTTGTGAAATGATTTCTGTCCAATTACTAAAAAGTTCCCTCCTCGTGCTTCGTCAGTTTGAGCTGTGGGCTTTCCACCAGACCCTGAGTGAGGAAAACATGGTTAAACTTGAAGATTGTGTTAAAAAATAAAACCATCAAGGTGGAGTAAATCTTTTCCACATTTTTTATTATTTTAGATCTTTTACTGAATGAACAATCTCTGAATTGTAATCTTCCATTGCTGCTAAAATTACTCAGTTACTTTTTATGTCCTGAAAACCTGCTAAACGTTGTGATGCATCAGGTTTTTGGTGCTGTAAAATTTAAGGATTTACATATATATATATATATATATATACACACACACACACACACACACACACACACACACATAAATGACCAGTGCTCTGTGCCTTCAGTTCAGTTGTGCGCATCTGTTGCTAAGCAATGCTTCTGTTAGTGTATGCAAGTGTATCAATCAGACACCCCCAGGTCGCCATGTCTGTAAAATAGTCAAACTTACTCTTAAATTCTCTTTAAAGAAGTTGTAGGAATCAGTTATTGCAGCTTCACAACAGTGTTAATAAAATGCATTTCCAAAATTTATCTGCGGATTCATGCCATCGGAGGTCTTTGTAGCACAGAATTTGTGACTGAATCTGAAGATAATACATTCTAGGGGGGATGCAGCAGAAGAATTAAAAAGATGAGTATAGCGATTGTGACGATCTGTCTCGCTGTGTTTAGTGTACAGGGGGCACAGAGCCCGTAAAGAATATGCCACCTGCAAGCACAATGTCCACTCAGAACCCACAAACAGCAAAACCGGGAAACAGGAGGAACCCAAGGGGTGAGTTCTTCATCCTCTTCCTTTTGTCTGTGACTGTCCGTTTCTGTTTGTATGTGTGCCCTAGTGTCGAGTCTGAATGGAGGTTTTTCTGTCTGTCTGCATTTGTGTAGGTGTGTCTGTCTGCATATGTGTCTGTGTGTGCGTGCCCTGGTGTCGAGTGTGAATGGAGGTTTTTCTGTCTGTCTGCATGTTTGTTTGTTTCTCCAGCCGTGATGGTTTAACACATGAAAGAACTCCGCAGGTCACAGACATCCCAGCATGCTTAGGATCCCCTCAGAGTTCTTTTCTCTGCTCTGTTTTTATTCTGCCATTTCAAACAGACCACCACTGATAGCTGTGAGACCCCCCACCCCCCAGCACACACACAAGGAACCTTCTGCCAAGGATCCATTGGTTTAGCATACCTGTCACTCATATAGTTTGCTCTGTAAATGTTTTCTTGTTCCAGGGGTTTTTAAAGATGAGTTTAGAAAAATGAACAGCTACTGAGGTAATGTGTCTGTGAGTTAGACTATAGTTATGGTGACTTGATGGAACAGACAGTAGAACAGAAATGCGTTTTTTCTCAGCAAGTGGAGGACTCCTTTGAAAAATACGTGAAAGCAAAAAATATACCAATCAACAATACCAAAACAGTGACTAATGTGTAATTGATACTCCACAATCACTATTGGGGGTGCTTGCAGGAAATGATCCGAGAGAATGTCAAAGTTAAAAAAATTTATCTTTGCCAAGAGAAGTATCTCTTTTTTTTTTTTTTTCCAATGTGGAAAATCTCTTTCTACCATAAAGAACCCGTTCTGCTTGTCAGCCCTGAGAAAGCAAATATTGAAACTGGGACATTGGAAAACCAAACAAAAGTGCTTCCTGTTGGCAGAAGTACACAGATTTTATTTAGTGATACTTTTGTTGGCTTGGCTATTGCAAAACCGTTTCTACAACCAACAAATAAAAAAAATAAAAAAACGTATATAAGAAATATGACTCTGAGATAAAAAATAAAATAAATTAACACCATGCTCATAACCATATTACTGGCGGAGAGAACCACATTAAAGTTTTGTTTAATCTGGTTTAAAATCGGCAAACGTATATTTCTGAATTAGCCCACAGCCACATCATAACTAATGTGTTCCGTTGACCAACATGATAAAGTTTTCTTCCCATAAGTCAAGAAAAGCTTACATGCGTCTTTAAACAGATATCGGTGATTGATATGTCTAACTGCGTAGCTGCACTGGATTGTTACGTGTTTATAAAGTTGACATGGCGTAGCAGAAGATTTTCATCTGAGTGATGTCAGCCTACAATCGGGTTGTGTGTCACATCATTTAGAGCATCGTGCTAATTCTCATACCTCTCCCCTCTGATTCCTTAGACATGCCCCCGCTTACGGGAGGGACCAACAGAACAAGAAAAAGGTGAGCTTGCTCTGTTTCTTTGCCGGAGTTAGGGTTAGGAGCTGCGCGCCACTGTTTTTCACATCTAAAGGTTAACACCACATCCATGGCTCCCCAGCCAAAAGGCTCTCTTTTGTTTCCCTATTTGTCTAATCAGCGCAAAATTAACCTTTACTAGCTTGCCTGTTTTGTCTCTGCTAAGTTTAGTTTTCAAACTAAGCATCTGCTGCTGGTAACTCCTCTGCTGCAGATCAGCAGCTGGTCGCGAGAGCATGAAATTATTCTACTGAGAGCGCTAAAGTCCTTGAGACAAAAGATTGCGCTGGCTCCCGACTTCAGCTCTGCAGGGAGACAGGGTGGTACGGCGAATAAAAGAATCAAAAGAGTGGAAATTCACGGCTGAGAGTAAATGCCTTCAGTTCCCCGAGGTGATTTGTCTTTGCGCTTCTCTTTCTACAGATGTTAGACCCCTTTTTTAGTAAAGACCTGAGGTTCTTTGGTAGTACTTTGATATTCTGCTCGAATTCAATATGTGAAATAGAAGAGTCACTCTGTGACTTGGAGCACATCACAGTCTTTGAAGTCTGATCCAATTTTTGCTGCTCACCATTTGATGTTGAAAGGATGAAATGAAGAAAACGTACAGTTTTTGCCAGTAACTCTGCTGAGCATATGTAAGATTAAAAAAGCAAAATCCTTTGGAGGATGTACTTCGAAATGTTAAGCAGATTAATACTTTCCTATAGCTCTTTTATGCAAAGATAAAATTAAATAGGAGAGGAAGTCTGCATACGTGTTATTTTCACCCTGACAATGAAGCCAGCACCATATGCACAAGAGGTAGGGGCTGGAGCATTTGCATGTGATTATAATTGCAAAACACATTAATGGGCTCTAGTGAGAGTGGCCTACTAATAAATGGATAAATAACTGATAATGTAATCCCGGTTTGACCGAGAGCTATATGAGTTCCATGTTTACTGTCTGTCTTGTCAGGTTACCGTCTCTATTTAGAGTCGTTCAATCCAACATTCTTTTAAAGGTTGCCCCTCAGAGTCAGGACCGACGGGTTAAAGGCGATGGTCCAGACAAAGGCAACACAGAAAGCCCTGCAAAGATGCCAGTCGGAGCGCGGGATTCTCAGGGTAAACAAGGTAGGTTACTCAGGGAGAAGCAGGTTAAGGCTAAGTTCATAATTTTTACAACGAGAGTCTCTTCTGTCCCTCTCATGGCGTTATTTTGCAGAATGTATTAACACAGACCCTGTCAGGGGCGCTTTCAATGTGCCTTTGTGGGTTTTTAACATGGTACCAGAACCCTAAAACCACGGCCTCACGCACACCCGGCCAGTTATCAACAGACCCTATTAAGGTATCCAAATAGACCCGCGTCAAAACGGTGGCCCAAAAACACATAACCCTAGATTTGTCAAACACATATTTGGTTGGTGTGTAGCCCCAGGCGATGAATGAAATGAATAGGGCCTGTGCAAAGGCTGCAGGGGGTGGGTGTTGGGGAGGGGTGTTAGATGGTTTCCATCAACGTGAAAGGCTATGAGGACCGGGGGGGCTCATTAATGGCATTAGGAGTCGGAGGTGAGAGACAGGGGCGGGATGCTGTTTAGCAGCGTGGTGGAGGGATTACTGGGATAAGGTGTGATACTGTAACACAGACAGGGCTCTGTAGCAAGCCTGGGATTAGTGTCAATGCCTCAGCAGGTCTGGGTTAGATAGTGGTTAATGCTGTGATGCAGGGTGAAGTTGAAGTTGACCCTCTTTGTGAGCCCCTCAGTAAGATTGTGGCTCCCTGTTCAATGCCACTCAAGCTCAAGTGGAGCGCTCTGCTTCCCTTTTTAGTCCTTTCCCAATATATATATTTTTACAAGAGTCCATTACATTGATGTTGGAAGAAGGGGGAGATTGCGGAGTGTTATGTCGGAGTTCAGTTTTACTCATCAAGAGAGAAGTTCAGTCTAGGTAACATAGTTTGTTTTTCGTCTCGTTTGTTTTGACCCAATCCATTTTCTGCCATGTTTTCTAATGTGAGAAAGTGAAGTAAGTGAAGTGCATGAGAAAAGAATTGTTAAATCCAAGGAATTAAAGTTAAGTCCTTCTATCAAAAATTTAAAGGTGGACCATAGATAGTCCTCTCAGTCTGGGCCAGTTATGAATTGTAATTTGCAGAAATGTAAGGTAACTTGAAGCACAAGGAAAAACCTGGACATTTTTCATCTTGTCATCAACATCATACCTATCCCTCGAGCCATGGGCTATATTAGTGCCCATTGTATGGACAGAACATTTAGGGTATTTATCTCCTCTCCTACGTCAACCATCCTTAGGTTGCCGACAGCTCACTTTCCTTCCTCGTCTCGTCTGAAAATGTACGTGAGACCACAGTGGTTTAGGCAGCCGGGGCACCCTTTGATCCTCTCAGATCGGTAACATGTTTGGTCCTGAGCAGGACTGAGGACCGAGGGATGATCTGAATTGAGGGAATGATGTGGACTGTGGACTGAGGGAATGATGTGGACCGATGACTGGTGTGGATGAGGACTGAGGGAATGATTAACTTGTATTTCAGCAGTATCAGTCATAGATTATTTTTGGGATGTAATGGCACCCCTAGGCCCGAGATAATTATTTCTTCTATGAATGTAACATAAAAAGGCCAGAAGTCTGTTTTGGAATTTGATGGACATTAAGTGGCTTAAATGTGTTTCACCGGAGCCTGCAACCAGGTCTCCTGGACCCACAGGGCACAGCGCAATGAGAGCAGATTAAAGTCCTAATTCAAGGAGGGGTCTGGGTTTTACAGGAGATTGGAGTACAGTCCTCCAGAGTGTTTTACAGGAGACTGGAATACAGTCCTCCAGAGTGTTTTACAGAAGGTTAGATTACAGTCCTCCAGAGTGTTTTACAGAAGGTTAGATTACAGTCCTCTGGAGTGTTTTACAGGAGATTAGATTACAGTCCTCCAGAGTGTTTTACAGGAGATTTAAGTACAGTCCTACAGTGTTTTACAGGAGATTTAAGTACAGTCCTACAGAGTGTTTTACAGGAGACTGGAATACAGTCCTCCAGAGTGTTTTACAGAAGATTTAAGTACAGTCCTACAGAGTGTTTTACTGGAAATTGGAGTACAGTCCTCCAGAGTGTTTTACAGGAGACTGGAATACAGTCCTCCAGAGTGTTTTACAGAAGATTAGATTACAGTCCTCCAGAGTGTTTTACAGGAGATTGGAGTACAGTCCTCCAGAGTGTTTTACACAAAGCTATAGGCCTCCGGAGTGTTTTAAAGATTGGAATACAGTCCTCCAGAGTGTTTCACACAAACCTATAGGCCTCTGGAGTGTTTTACACAAAGCTAGAGTATAGTCCTCGAGAGTGTTTTACAAAAGGCCAGAGTAAAGTTCTCTAGAGCGGGCACTGCAGCCCAAGGCCAGATTTCAGAAACTGTTTTGCTGGTGGGCCTGTGGTGTACCAGTTAAGCTGTTAGAGTAGTGAGTAGGTTACTGGTGCGCATCAGAGAGTGACAGCTGGTGTGCTCTTGAGAAGAACACTTCATCTGCATCCATCAGTCAATATCTAGATATAGATTTAACATTTTAGGGACTAGCAGCAAGTCCTCCCTACTCATTTCTAATGCCATACATTGGTAAGGAGGTCCCCTGATATCTGTGGGACCACAAGAAGGTCGCTTAGTTCTCTTATAGCTGGAATTGGCCCTTATCTAGATGTTCAAATTAATGAATCATGAAATGGTGAGCCATTCTAGATGTACGGGTCACCTAAGCCCGTATATATAGAGCCAACAGCAAATATTGCGTTCTTGTCCGTTTGATCCCTTCAGTGTCAGTTTTTAAACAGAAGGTGAAAAGGTTTGAAAAAACAGCAACACAAAAGACACATGAACAGCGACACCTTTCCTGGTAAACTCAGAGATAGGATCAGAAGACTGCCACATGCCCCTCGGTGAGGTAAACAGGATAGCACACAGGATCAGCCAGCGCCAAATTATGATTTATGAAAGCCGAGCTACTTATGCTAACAGGCTTTCTGAAGATTACGGCCCTGGTAAACATAAACGTCAGGAGTAAGACACTGACAAAGAGGATACGAATGGCAGGGACCAATTATGGCCACATCAAGGAAGGCTTTCTCTGAACATGGTCTCGAGAGCTGTGGAAAAAAGAGAGGAAGAGTTCTGAGGTGGGCCCAGCTATTTCAGTCACTTCTGACTTTCTAGCTCTCCCATTTCTCGTGATGTCTCTTGTATAACATAACACGACAGCTCATTATAATTAAATCTTTTATTGTTAAAATGTCAGTCCTTGAGCCATAATATTTATTTATTTTTAATCAATTTTGTTCACTTTATTTTCTTTACTGTGGTTCAGTTCAGGTATAAAAAACAACAACATTATTTCAATTTCAGTTTATTGGCTCTCAGGACCAAAAGTCTACTGGACCGCACTTGAGTACTGTCCCTCAGATCGGACTGAGGGTTTATCACTAAGCGATGATGGGGGTCTGTATGTTGCTGTTCACTGAGCCTGTGGTAGATGGACTGAGTATCACTGACAAGTGTGTCCCAGGTATGGAGTCTTGATGCTGCCAGTTTTCTGCAGGGACCTCAACTCTCTGTGCCCAGGCTTGCGGAACCCCCTTCTTTCCTCTCGCACCCGACCTGCACTGAAGGCCCAGAGAACACTTAACCTGGAAGTTGTCATTTCCTGTGTTGCCATGGAGCTCAGCTCCACCAGTCTTGTTACCACACATCATGGCCATTACAGCATACATCTGGGGTTGGGCACAGTGTACGCTACAAGACAAAAAACACGCCCCCTTTCTCTGTTCTCCAGACACAGAACCTCTCTTCCTGCCAAGCTGCCTAGGCCTTTGATTTATCCGTCTGTCTCCATTCATCAAGGAGCCTCTGCTGGAAACCCAACACACAATTTCAGTGTATGGGAAAATTACAGGCCAGGCTGGGGAGGGGGACACCTAGGGTGGAAGGAAGACTACTCAACAGGAACACAAACTCTCTTTTGCAGCCTCCATAATCCTCTTAATTTTGGGGAGAGCAGTTAACAGGATGTGCTTCAAAACCTCACTTTTTCTGTCTGAAGTTTGTTGTTTATCACTGTTCTTACCGCTGTCGGGGGAAGTGCAGCCATCAAGTGTCAGTCATCTATGTCTTAAGGTGTTGTATAGAGGGTTATCAAGCTCTGTAAAATTTAAGAAATGCAAATTGATTATGGTTGGAGTTCTTCTACAATGAATAATAATATTGCTATATGATAAACATAAAAGCAAATGTTCCTGAAAGATGAGTTCAGTTTTTTCAGTGATTTATAAGGAAACTATGCGGCTAATGCCTGGGAAGCTTAAGTGTAAATGAATAAGGTGACTGTGGATCTCGGGTGGCTGTCTGGACAGGCACCGGCCCCAGCGCTGACTGAGCCCTGTGATTCAGATTAATCTGGTCCATGTCATTTGTTGGCTGTGACCGGGAGTACCAAGTAGGCACATGTAATTTGCTGAGCGCTCTTCGAGGTAGGGCCGGCTGAAGTCGATGTGGGTGGTTCTCGTCTGCCAGTGAACTGCCACCTCTGTTGAACTTCGACCTCTCCTCTGGTCAGTAACAAACCTCAGATGCAGAGATGTGTGACCTGCAGTGTGTAAAACGCAGATGATTAGATCTGCAGTGTGACCTGCAGTGTGTACAATGCAGATAATTAGATCTGCAGTGTGTAAAACTCAGATGATTAGTTCTGCAATGTGACCTGCAGTGTGTAAAACGCAGACGATTGGGGGTGGTTTGGAGGAGCCACTTGTGACTTCCTTGTTGCCCCAAAGGGCTTTCTGGGGCTTTCTGGGGCTTCTATGTCTAGAACTCTAATTCTATGTTTGATTCTATGTTTTAACAACAGATAAATAAATTGATTGGAAAACCATTTATTACAAACACCTCTGAGTATACTATTGAATATAGATTAATAAGAAGCATTAAAAAAATTGACATTAGATGTAAGGATTTAACTTATTTAGAAGATTTAATCTGTGAAAATTATATAAAACTGTTGTCTAGTTACAGATCAAAGTAAAATGGCAGCCCTCATTCTTCACCGAGACCAGATCAGACAAAATAATTTTTTCCACAGTTTGAATAAATGTTTTGTAAATCTGTTTTTTGTTTCTTTTGAAGTTCCTTATATTTATGGGCGAAAGCTTAATTTTAAAAACTCACAACAAATTGTCATATTGGTATCCTGTGGTTTGATAGTGAGAGAAGCCAAACCCTTTTAAATGGTTGTATTATCTTTCAGTGTGTGGCCCTTCTGACGCCTGAGTGAGCTCACAGTGATGTGAATCAGCCCAGCATGGCTCAATTCCTAGTCTCCTTGTGGTTGAAGGGTGGCTCAAAGAGTTTGTTGGATTTTTCCACCCAAGTATCTGACACAGGCGTGGGATTAGGAAAGGTTTTAGCCATTTCCCTGACAGCCTTGGTCCTCGGTACACAGATTCAGCTGCCCTCTGCTACAATTTCTGGAGAACCTTTGGATTTTTCTGGTGTGCCTTTTAATTCGAAGCACATGAGTCGTCATTTAACAGCAATGTCTCAAATGAAGACATTGGTCATAAATCACAGGAACCCGAAAAAAGCTCTGGGACTCCTATTGAAGTTTGACCTTTCCTTCCTCCAGAGCTTTTAGTTATTCTGTTTGCAATAAACAGACTGTGCGCGTGCATGTTCGTGTGTGTGTGCATGTGCGTGTGTATAAATGTGTTTTAGAAGGAGAAACAGACTGTGTGCGTATGTGTGTGCAAGTGAGTGTATGAATGTGTTTATGTGTGTTTGAGAGGGAGACACAGGCTGTGGTGTGTGTGTGTGTGTGTGTGTGTGTGTGTGTGTGTGTAAGTGAGCGTGCCTATGTATGTGTGTGTATGAGCATTTGTATGTAAGTGTGTGAGTCTGTTTAAATGTGCTTATGTGTGTGTTTAAGAGGGAAAAATAGAGGTCTGGGCTGCACATGCCTCATTTAGGCATCAAAGAGTTGCAGTGATGATTTTCCCTTACAGTCCTCTGCCATCTGAATAAACAAAGCCTGACAAAGTGACTGACTATGGTCTGGGAGAAGTCAGGTGATCTTGAAACGTGGTCCACAGAGAAAAACTGACGTGTCTCTAATTTACTTTGCTAAAATCCATTTTACCAGGTCTTTTATGTTTCCAAGAAGCATGCTGGTTTTCAGGGGATTTGAAACTGGTAATTTGAGACGTACTGCAAATTATCGGCTGCCTTTTGAAAATGAAAGAACTACCTATCTTAAAAAGAATTTTAATCCTTTTTATCTCAAGATGCAAACATTTACAATATGTGTGTATGCCGCAAAGAATAGCAAACTTTTTTTGGTTGTTTTGTAAAATCAATAAATCCTGAATAGAAAGGCCATATGTGTTTTTCTTTGCCTTGTATTACTATGTGTCCCCATCTGATTCAGTAATGCCCTGGGTACTGTAGACATCTGCGGCATCTGGCTGTGGTCTGCATTTACACCTGACCTCTCACCAGCCCTGGGTGTTGGAGGCCCAGCCCCTGTCGGATATCCGCAAGAGTCGTTTTCTCCTGGGACTGGAGGGGGTAGGGATGGGGGGAGGTGCGGGGTGGCTCAGATGATGATCTTGGTGAGTTCTCAGAACAGAAACGGAAGCTAGAGGGTCGGGGTGGTCCTCTGAGCAGCTCTCTGAGCAGTCCTCTGAGCAGCTCTCTGAGCGGTCCTCTGTGTAGTCCTCTGAGCGGTCCTCTGTGTAGTCCTCTGAGCGGTCCTCTGTGTGGTCCTCTGAGCGGTCCTCTGAGCGGTCCTCTGTGTAGTCCTCTGAGCAGCTCTCTGAGTGGTCCTCTGTGTAGTCCTCTGTGTAGTCCTCTGAGCAGCTCTCTGAGTGGTCCTCTGAGCAGCTCTCTGAGTGGTCCTCTGAGCAGCTGTCTGAATGGTCCTCTGAGCAGCTCTCTGAGCGGTCCTCTGTGTAGTCCTCTGTGTAGTCCTCTGAGCGGTCCTCTGTGTAGTCCTCTGAGCAGCTCTCTGAGCGGTCCTCTGTGTAGTCCT
>JAOVYW010000001.1:6527986-6547209 GCA_025775045.1 Hiodon tergisus
TCAGTTCTGTGTGAGAGGCACCCTGTGGGTGAGGTAGAGCGGTTGTGGGCTTTACACCCATCTCTGAGCCAGGTCTTTATTTCAGCTCTGTGTGAGAGGCACCCTGTGGGGGAGGTAGAGCGGTTGTGGGCCGTATGCCCGTCTCTTAGCCAGGTCTTCATTTCAGCTCTGTGTGAGAGGCACCCTGTGGGTGAGGTAGAGGGGATGTGGGCCGTATGCCCATCCCTGAGCCTCTGTGTCCTCTGTCTCCAGGGTGTTTTTGATATTCTGGCAGGGAACAAGCCTTTGATTTGACAAGGGCTTTGTTCCACCCAAAGACCCATTATATGGCTAGAGGGGCTTCTTTGTCCCCAAGAAGCAACAACGGCAAACAGACATCCTCAGCTGAAAGAGAGGACAAGAATTATGTGCTGTTTATGACCGCATTGCTGTACGCCTTGTCAACACTAGTACTACAGCAGGTTGATTGGGGGAAAAGACAACGACACCTGACTTGAGCAGGCTACATACACTGATGGCCGTAAACTTTGTCCCTCTGCCTTAAAGGCTTTAAATAATGTTTCCTTATAACAATGAGCCACTGCATTTATTTATCAATGACTGTGAAGATTAAACACATATTGAATGTATATCAATTATATAGGTAGATGGTAGTCAAGTTTCTTATCAATAATGGGTAAAATAGCCAAACATCTAAAATCTTGATACTCTGAAAAAGCATAATTATCTGTGAGGTAAATCATTCTAAAGTATGTTCATGATTTAACTAAGGCTTTAAAGTAGCATGACAAAATATTTAATAGTTATCTTCAGGCACATCCTGATATCTAACTGGTATAAATGTGGGTTAATACCATAGAGGAAAACCTGAAGCTGTTTATTTCCCTCGTTTTCCACAGCAATGCAGGCTGTGACCCTCAACTATTTTTAGGGCAAGGAGTGTTTAATCTTTAAAGGCAGAACTAACACACGGTGTGCGCTGAGCCAGGGTGAAATGACCTATTCCTCTTCGTTTGACCCCAGGCCATCCAGCACAGTGGCTGGCCTTGGCTCTTAAATATGCAGACTTGCTCAGTCTCAAGGGTATGGGGGGAAAAAAGAAGCGTGGTATCGAATTGCGGGGAAAATCTCGAAAATTAGACAGACCAAAGCTAAAGCTCGTCTGTGTCGGGGGGCTTGGAACAATGGTAGCTTTCTGCCAGAGTGCAACTTCAAAGGTCTGCTGAATGACTCCTCTGAGTTGTACTTTGTTGTAGATGACTGAGGAAATTCACAGATGTTGTTCTCATACGAGACACCATTATATCGGTTCAAGTACCCAGTAGCCCCCAGCGTCTCTATCCGTGCAGACGCTAGTTCGAGACACATGTGGAACCTGCTCTCTCTCTCTCTCTCTCTCTCTCGCTCAAAGTCCAGGGAATATAACTTAAAATGAAGTGGGTACTCTCCATGTTGCCCTCCAATTCCTCAAAGTTGCACTTCACAGTCTCAATTAATTTAAATCGCATTTAGGACATGATTAAACCCAATTTTAACCCATCAAAGACTTAAACCCATTGCAGTCAAATCTGTATTGCCTGTGCCTTAGTGGCCCTGGCATTGTAAAACCAAAAGTTATTAGCTGGTGTGTTACCACTTTGTTTTAACTCTTGTCTCAAATTTGAATATCAATTGATTGTGATCTGGGATCTTCATTAATTATGTATTTCGTAGGTTTAACAAAAGACTTTAGACATAATTGTTGTGCGAGGAAAAAAAATGAATGAAATGTTGTCAGTTTGCACCATACATATTTAATTTGAACAGGATTAATGCAAACCAGTTCTGAAACATTAGTGTCTGTATTTAATTTTTTGTTGTTTTCTTAGCCTGTCACATTGTCTCTAGGTGAGAAAAACGTCACATGGTGCAACACTTTGATTTGCTATTTAATTGTCACATGTACTGAATATCTAGCAGCAGTAGCCGACACAAGAATGTGACAGTAACTTGGTGCTAGAAAAACTCTAAATATTCCTGCTGGACTAATTAATTCTCATTTTTAAAATATATTTTAGATATGTGTGTTTTTTTATTTATTAGGTGTGAGAATAGTTTGATTGTTCTTATCAGAACTTCTCCTTTTATTGCAGTCTGCCTTCAGAAACACAAGCTCTGCCAACCACGGAGGGGATGAAAACCAGTGCTTGTCTCCAACAGAGGACTGCTGGCTTATCGTGCAGGAGACTGCTGTTAAAACTGCTGTAGGGATTGTGAGTTTATGGTTTTATAACCAAAATCTATTGTGACTTTTCTCAAGGAAGTTGTAAATAAAAAGGTCATTGATGTTTTTAATTTTACTTTCCAGCCCAAAAAATACCTATCCTTTGCTACATGTAAATAGTATGAATGAAGTTTATTGAGTGGTTATTCTGTTTGAAGATGCCTCTGCTTTGCTTTTTCTCCTCTCTATATTACTTTCTCTGTTAATGCAGTTACAACGGAGCATGTGTTTTCATGCATACAATGTAGTTTGTTTTCAAAAATAAAATTATTTATTTATTAGTTAATTTATAACATCGTAATAGTTAGTGGTGTAACTGTATATCAATATTTGTTCTGTTTCTAAATGAGTAAAAGTGGTCCATTCTGTACTTTGCAAATGGTGGTCGCATGTCCGATTAATCACGTATTTATTCAGCAGAAAAGCAACGAAGATAATTTTTTCCTGTGGAGTCACTCTCTTTACAGTTAAATTGCCGTATATCTGAGGCTCTTCCACAATTGCATTTTATGATTTGTTCGGTATAATCCTAATGAGGTTTTCCAGATTATTACGTTTTTATCCTAATAAATGTAAAGTAATAAACGTTTCCATGTTTCTCCAAAATCTATTCAAATAGTTTATCATTGTGGTCGTTGTTGTTATTCGTCGTTTGTTTAGGATAGGAAAATGCATGAATAATTAATACAATTTTAAAAGTACCAAAGAGCCTCTTTCTGTTGCATATTGTTTTGCTACGGCCTCATAAGAAAGTCGTGTGTGGGTCGCTTCGCGATTCTGTGCTTCCCGAAGTCAGAGCATTAAAAGGCGGTGTGCCAAATCGTAAACAAAAACGAAACCTTTTGTGTGCTATGTAGGCTACTCCAATAAGCATTTAAATTAAGGGATAATTGTTGGGGTTTTTTTCACGATGAAGTCAGACAACACTATTTTGGAAGTTAAGCACTAACTGTCTCCTTTTGATTCATGCGAGCCGGGATGAGCGTGGCCCAGCAGGTATCTTGCTTTCTCCCCTTGACTCTGTGGAGCAGTGGGAGAGGACTCAGCACGTTAATCCCATCAAAGAAACCGATCTCATTCAAAATCTGCAGATCCCAAAACCGTCAAGAGGACAGTGATTGTTTTAACAGGAAATACAGATAAAGATCTCAGTGTTGGATTAAGTTGCGACAGGGTTTACCTTCACTATTACTTCACTGTTCCAACTCATTCTAGTTATTTTCATGTCTGTTTTCAAGCATTTTGTCTGTTTGTTTTTTCCATTTTACAAACCAGTTACAAACCAAAATAATTTACACGTCGTCACGTGGTTTTTTATTTATTATTTACGTGAAAATGTATATATTATATATTATTTATATATATTTTCAATTCCGGTTGTCATGTAGTGTTGGCTGGGTTGTTGAGATTTCTTTATCAGTTAGATGAAGGCCGAAGGCGCTTAAGGCGGAGTAACAGGCGGGTGTTTTGAAATTGTTTCCACTTTCTTGGGCGGAGGTGGGAACTCCCCTTTAGCATTCCGCATTGCCGAAACAGTTTTAGGAAACATAACAGACAACTCCATCAAATTCAGACACCTTCAGATGAACGTTACCTGTAATCAACAGTGAATGAATAAGATTTCTTGTCATAATCATCACTCTTAAGGCTCATTTATCAAATCAAATGTTATTCATTTTGCGGCTTTTATGCCTGTTCATCCCAAAGCGCATTACAAGCAGATGCAATATACAGTAAATTAAAGAACTCAGAATAAAATTACAAAAAAAACATAAGCGAAAAAGAGATATAAATATAGACGATAGTTTGTAAAAACAGAGAGATAAACCAATAAGTCCCTTTACCTCCACAATTAAATCCTAATGTTCGATTTGATCAACACCGGTTTCTCTTTTACCTTCAAAACTAAATCTGACTTAATTTAATCAAAACTGGAAATAGGTATAGACAAGCTTGTTCTTAAAACCGTGTGATTTACAATTTAAAACCTGATTAACAGCTGAGTGGCTCTAGCTGTTAGTACAGAAGAGTGAAGTAAACAGTCTTCAGATCAAATGCATAATTAAAGCTTTAACTCCCCATTCTGTCTATAAAAAAAGGATGTTAATTTGCATATTGCTGCATATAAATTATCGATATTATATAGTTGTAACTCTAAAAATGCTGTTATATCCTTAGTACTTACCACACAAAAAAGTCAGACTACTTTTTAATAACCCAATTAAGCAAATTCAACAGTTTATGGAGTACAAATGAGACGAAATTTGTGTCGGGACTCTTTATTTGATCCATTTAGTCTTTGCTCATTGCCTGAACTTATCAACTGCGACTGGACTCGAAGATCTCCAGAGATAACAATGTCACATTGTCACACGAGACACTACTACAAATCCTTAATTACAAAAAGGGGGATCAGATGACTATAGCTTCCAATAGTGGGGTCTCCCGACGACATGGGCGTCTTTGATCAAGAAAATCCAATTATTTGTGTATATACATTTCTCACATAGTGATTACTTCATTAATTGTCCCGCCTTTATCTCCTCCCTTCCCATCCCCCTAATAATCAGTTCTTTTATCCAGACCAACAAACACACCATAGGAGCTTTGTGGATTCAAAGGATTTGCTTCCCCTTCTCAAAGAGCCGGTATTCTTTGATGATTGGGCAGCGGCAAACTTCAAAGTAATAAATCTTATTTCTGACTGGCTGGCGGCCCACCAAAGTCCTTATCAAATTCTAAGAAGTGATCCTTCACTCTTCAGATAGTCCAAGGATATCTCGTGGAGAAGGAGCGCAGACGAGAAAGACTTCTACATGAAGACACTTTAAGGTTCCTTTAAATCTCTTTAAAATTGTTTTTTCGATTAAGAAAAGAAGAAACAAAAAGTTGGCCATGGCAGCAGTAGCCGTACTGCGGAATGATACACTCCAGGCTTTCCTCCAGGTTTGTTCACTGCGTTTTCCGTTGTTGTAGAGAGTTGCGAAAACGAAATACCTCAGCGTTGTATATGAGTCAGTCGTTAAAAAACCAGAGCTCGTTTTATTCTATTTCTTCGATACAGATTAAATATGCAGATGTAATAATAATTAGAAAACTTCCTTAGTGGATAACACATAATTCCATGAACGTCGTACATTAACATAAGCTCTTATGGTAACATTAGTGAACTAAGTTTTTTCAAATGCCATAGTTTTTGAATATACTGCATTTTAAATAGAGCATATCTTTGCTTTTGCCCGACATGTGCTTTTGACGATTTTTCTTAAGACGCGTCGTTTATTATCTTACACTATGTACAAAGCTGACGCTCTAATCTAGAACAAATTTGTTTACGTCTTACATGTCTATAACTGTGTATGTATATTTCCTGAAGCAATGCGGGTTAAGTATCTGGTTTAAGGGTACGGCGGGTCGTGTAAATTCTGACCTGGCGCCCCCTCTATATTGTCTTAGACCATCAGCAAGTAAACTGCGTAGAACTCTACTAACCGTTTTTTTAAATCGTTGTTATTATACAGGATCGCACTCCGAACTCTTCACCTGAGACCACCAAGCACTCCCCATTGGCGCTTCTAGCGGCCACTTGTAACAGGATCGGCCATCACCATGGAACAAGTACGGCAGACTTCCTCCAGGTCCAATATGATACCACCCTCGGTTCTCCTTCACGAATTTTTCATCCTTGGAGTAATGATGGAAACCCGCAGGTCACTCTTCCCAGCAATTCCACTTTGGGAATATCCCACAAAGCACAGCTATCTGCGCACATTCCGTCCTCCTTTGGATCCCACCATGAGCTCCCTCTTACCCCGCCAGCGGACCCGACCTATCCCTACGATTTCTCCCCTGTGAAGATGTTGCCATGTTCGATGCAATCGTTACAATCGAGCTGCCCACCTACATACGTCCCCGCGGTTACATACGCAACACCAGCCCCCATTGCGCCTGCGATCCCAGGTTTTGTTCCCGCGCATTCTGGCCTCATACATCAGCAGCCGAGGCAACTATCTCCAAACCCAGGGGAGGACATACCGTGGTGGAGCCTTCAACAGGGAAATTCAGTAAGTCACCCCTCGTCACTTGGATCCCATCGGTTCCCTTTACAGAGAAGCTTAGTGCTTGGACATTCGGATTTTGCGCAGTATCAGACTCAAATAGCTGCTCTGCTTCACACGAAGTCTCCCCTCGCCAGTGCTCGAAGGTGCCGAAGATGCAGATGCCCAAACTGCCAGTCCTCGAGCTCAAATGACGAGCCGGGAAAGAAAAAGCAACACGTCTGCCACATTCCGGGGTGTGGAAAAGTTTACGGAAAAACTTCACATCTCAAAGCACACCTCAGGTGGCATTCGGGAGAGAGACCGTTCGTGTGTAACTGGCTTTTTTGTGGCAAGAGTTTCACCAGGTCCGACGAGCTTCAGAGACACCTCAGAACACACACTGGTGAGAAACGGTTTGTTTGCCCTGATTGTTGCAAAAGGTTCATGAGAAGCGACCACCTGGCCAAACATGTCAAAACGCATCAAAACAAAAAGAGCAAACACCACGACAAGACTGTAGATCATGTCAAAAGGGAAGACACGAGAAACGTATAGCCCGTGAAAAAAAAACTTTCCGTTGAATTTCCGGTAAAAATGATAGTTGGTGCAATATTTCTTCCAACAAACATGTAGCAGCCCCAATAATTACCCAAAGGAATATGCGTGGTGCGTTTACGAATGAACGTTTATCCTAAAGATTCAGAATGAATATCATTCACAGGGTGACTGAATGCACATCTTCAATGGGGTAAATGTTTCTGAAAACATCCATAGGGACCTTGCAGAACTTTTGTCCCGCCAGAGGGGTTTCCCTGTGTACATCGTGTAAAGGAAACAAGTTTCTGAACCTGGGTTTTATGCTTGTCTTTGGGGAAAGATTAAACTTCTTTGTAAATAGTATTTAATAGCTTTTGTTGAATGAAAGTGTCCTGTTTCCGCCTGATGCGGGGGTCGTAGCATGCTTTTGAAAAGAAATGCTGGTGTTAAAATGACCCAAATGCTATGTGAAAATAAAGACTATCCTTTTCCCAAAGATTAAATATGTGTTTTTGAGTTGCAAACTAAAACACCTAGTGATCTGTGGGGTTTTTAAAGTTTATTTATTTTTATTTTTTTAACCTATTAGAGAGTAGCCCATGTATTTCCGATTAATTTTGCTGATAGTATATTTTGATTTAAGCAGTTAATGGAGCGCCAAGAAGCGACAAAACGTCTCGACGGCGTTCAATTGAATACAGAGGCACGATTCTCTGCTTGAAATGAAGAAATTATAACTTTTAACGACTACCTCTGCTGAGGACGCAAACTCCAGGTTAACTGAATTTCAGTATTTCTCAGCCAGTCCGACCAAGAGTAAACATTACAAATACATATACATGTTATAACCATTATTTTAAAGACGCTAAATGTTTAATGCTATTACCGTATATGTGCATGTTTTAAACTTCTTATCTAAAGGCGTCTGTATGAAGATATTATTTAACATTTCTGTCACTCAAATGCTTATCTGATCAGGGTTTTATTACTTTAGATTGAATAAATCAGTATATTCAGGGCTTCAGAATGATCACAATCTGCACTAGTACATTATGGATTTTTATCCAACAGATAATTAATTATTATTGAATTAATCTTATTTTTATCACTGGCAGAACTATAGATCAGGGTTAAGTCACTGTAATCCCACACAAATAAACTTGAATATTTAAATAAATAAAACTCTATTTAAAGTTATCGTAAATTAAACACTTTCATAAGTCATCCTTCCACATTTAACTGTGCATTACAGAGAAAACGAGAACAAAAAGAATAAAACATTATTTTACTTAACTGCATTATATATACCTCTTTTAGGAAATCATTTTGGATCAGTCACAACAGGCAACAGAGCCTAATCAATGGCCAATGAGGAGTGTTATTGGCTAATGCCGCAGGCACTTCCACACTTAAGACCGGAAGCGCTGTTAAACATGGTTTCCTTACTCTTCAACTGCGTTGGTAATTAATCCTGGGCCTGTAAGCAGCCATTAGGCCAACTTGTATCGGTAGATAAACTTGTGAGTCATGACCCTTCAGGACAGAAAAAATAACCTATTGATACAGGGGGTTAAACGTATGCCCGCTCATTTTGGGAAGTTTAATGCTGATAAAAGGTTCAGGCTAAATCAATGGCCAAAAGGCAAGTTCCTTTGGCCTGCTGTGTCTGAGGAATTAAGCGAATTTGCAAAAATCACCTAAAAACCAACCTACATCTTTTACACATAAATTGTAAGTACTGGACGTATCTAGGAAGTAATTACATAAATCAACTTTGGGTGCAAGGGTCATATTTCCATTTTCTGAATTTCTGTTTTGAATTTTCTGTTTGACTGTTTTTATATATTTTTTGTAGATTTGTGCCAAGAAATGGCCACTGATAGGCCTTTCAGTAAAAAGGAGTTACATAGAATAAGCAAATGGCATTAACACCTTCAAATCAATTCCAGAATTAAATTTAGCTTTAACTCTTACGTCACCTGCGAAGTGATAAAATCAACATCAAACGTGAAGTTAAAAAAATCAATCAATGAAGAAAGTTAAACCCAAACCACTTCCCTGCAGAACTTGATAATGGTGTAGTAGCCAATGAACTTCTATTGTTTACACACTTTGAAGAAACCTAGTACTCATGCTTCACATTTTAGTCTTATCACAGAATCGTCAGTTCACACAGAACTGAATAACAGCTACAACCTTCGAGTAGACACCATTAACAGTATGTTGGCTTCCTTGCAACAGCGCTCCCTATTGTCGGCCGAAAACTACAGAACATCTTCAAAGCCTGAATACATGTACGTCACAGTAACTTTCCTGGCCAATGTGTTGCCAATAATTACTTTTGTATTTAATATTTTATTTTTAAACAGATACATTGTTTTGTATATTAATTAACAAAGACTGCTATGGTGCGAATTTAGCTACATTTACCAAATTAGAACTCAAGGTATTAGGAATAGTTTCCGGAATTTCGAGGTAAGGCTTTCCTAACCGATGAATTAAGTAAAATATTTTGAAATAGGTCTCAAACAAATAAAAGAATGCATAAAATGCAGAAATTATATATCAAATTATTTAGCCTGCCTTTGATTTTGGTTTTTCAGAAATTCCAAATAAAATTATTTTGTTATTTTTTGAATACGAAGAATGTATTTATTATTTTACAAGACAAACCATGATTGTATTAAATCGATATTTCAATGACTGTGGGTGCAATAGGGATTGATGCGTGTAGCTATACCTAATTTGCCAATTAGACCTTACATTTTATTAGCTGCCTAATTGCTTCCATCCTAACTTCAGTGCACTCTGCAAATCACACATCAGAGTCGATCTTCATATTACGTGGATCAGATCTTTGTCGACACCGCAGAAATGACACCCGGATAACGAAAAATACGTGTATCCTCGGCGTTCTGGTAGAGTGCTGATACAATCTAAAAAAAGAAGAGCGAAGTGAAAGGCGGTCGCTTCAACGAGTTATTTTGTTTCCCCCCGTTTTCTTTTTGGAGTGCGCGAAGCAATGCAACAATGTTACTATGGTGATAGAAAGCTGGTGAGTCGCATTACAAGTACAAGTTCTTCACAGCAAGCCCAACGTAGCCTTCCTCTAATACTTTGAAAATCGTTTGCCAGAAATCTAACTGTATCGCTGACTTTTAGCCCTCAAGTAATTTCAAGCTGTTAAAAACACAACTTGGATTGGATACCGACGAAAAATGAACAGGTGCATTTGTTAATGTTTGGAAATTACAACGTGCAAAGAAATGTATCTTAAATTATGTTTAAGCATAGATACATAAAGGTTATTCGTTTATATTTATTTATTCTAATGTTGTTTGTACTCAGATTAGAATGTGTTGGAAAATCTCCAAAATATTCACCTACGGTATGTTGGTTTTCCTTTTCGTGTTCACATTTAAGATGAATTCCGGCATGCATTCCTATAAATATATATAACCAATAATTAGGGATCATTTGGGATCATCTGTGATCTCATTACATTTGACTTTGTCCTCTAATTATATATTGAATGGCAGGCCATGGGACAGCTTGAGATCATTAGCGCTGGAGGTGAGTTGACACTTGTGTTGAAATTTTAAAAAATCTTCTTTCCCAGCCTTTATGGTTCATCCTTATGACATATTGACATATGCCGATTGCCCGTTAGGATGTTGAAGGAATTTTATTAACGGATAATATTCATCGTTTTATAAACTCCTTGGATCTTTGTTGATTCTAGGTCTTATTACCCTAGATAAAACCAATACATTGACGTAATAAATTAAAACAAATGTATTTAAAGTTTCGATTTTGATATCATAATATTGCGACCAATAGACGATCAATCCTGGTTTTCAATCCTGTTCTCCAGGTATCCCTGTGCGTTTAGGAATTTTTCCCGCACTACCGCTTTCATAATTCGAGTTAACTCTGGCTTGAGTGAGGAATTACTTAAATGGTTTGGCAGAACAATTCATTTACGAGCTTTTCTTAGTTTTAAAGGTACAAATAAATTATAAGCATAGGTGTATTAATGTCAGCCTTTTACAATTATATATATAAAGTAAGGTATTCGACTTGTGCAAGGACAACAGCAAAATAACAAAAATAAATTAATCGACACACCTTGACTGTGTCCCATCCACATTATCTCAAATTTAGTCAATCTGGAGGTGAGCCCTGACCGAATCACTTTATATTTAAATTATTAACTCAAGGTAAGGGTAAATGACCACATTTTATCCATTATAGAGCATTTTAGTGTCATATACATGTATAACAAAAATGGATTCAAATTAAAGTCTGCATTAGGTCAGCCTTTTAGTAATGCCCGGAAGGGTTAGGTTGTCATTGCTGAAGCAGAATATTAGGCAGATGCTTAGCTTTTTCTCAAAGCTTACTACAAAACTTGCTACTTAGTTCACTTGTTTTATTTAATGGATGTGAAACTTTCTCCAGTTAAGAACTCTGACTCAGGGGTACATTATTTGATTAACAACTCTGCGGTTATTACCCTCGACAGGAGGAAGATGTGTTGAAAATTGTAGGAACCCTGGTGACAGGAGACCTCATTTGACTCTAGTAGTCGCCACTGTGCTGACCAAGCCAAGCCATATTTTCCCTGGCAAATCGTTTTAAGACTTAAGAGGGAAAAAAACCTCAGCAGTTAAAAAAAGAAAAAGCATGCTTGTTAAAACCCAGAACCTTAAAAGCATGCAGAGGGTAATTTATTTAAAGTGGTTTATTTTACGGAGCTTTGTGAACACCCTCTGTGGAACAGTTAAATCTCCCCACAGTTTTCATTCTGAAGGAGGAAATAGCAACGGGGTATCACTCTGGAAGGGTGCGCGTAGCAGGGATTTAATGTCGCAGAGAGCGAGAGTTACCTGCTAACCAATAACAAAACCTATATTATTTGGAATGGATTTCCAGGAGATAAATACCAGCATCCTGATTGACCGTTATTATTCTAGCCTTACAGAACAAGCTTAATGATTTGACCTTTTTACTAATGTAATCTCAAGGTTTTAATGTCTAAATCATTAATCAATTCAATGACTGAGTTTTTCTTTTTTATATACATTTGTGGTTTCAGTCCTAGATGGAGTCCAGTTTCTTGAAGGAAGGTCACGGTGAGGAATCCAAGTTTATTTAATGTGCCGATATTTTAAGTTTTCTTCTTTATTTCCATTTATATGCAAGGAGATTTTTTTTTTTTTTTTACTTTAATTTCCAGAAAAGAATCAACTGAGCAAGTGGTAAAGGTACGTGCTCAAAATGCAGAGCCTGAAAATAATTTTTTTCAAGACATTTAGTCTATTCAGCCTTAATGTTTTCGATTTCCATCCAGGAACATGCACATGGCAGGTTGCCAGTGGTGGGGTGTGAAGGTAAGACCCTGACGGAAACAACCAAAAGAAGTTTTCATTTTCTTTGACTGAACCAGAGCCAAAACCTGCTTTCACATTTTCAACATGACGATGCACTGACAAATTGTTCGTTTTTCATCTGCAGAGCCTATACCAAGTGAAGCTGTAGGAAGCACATCACGGTAATCTCACTGTTATCAGACCCATGAGAAATGTGGATGCTAATTAAGACTCATCACATTAATCACTTTGCACAACTTATACTTTGACCATCCAAACCCAATTGGTCATTTTCAGGGCCAATCAAATTTCAGTGTTTGTCTGTGGTCATGTATCACAATGTAAGTGCATTTGATAAAAGGAGAAGTGGAAAAAAAAAAAGTGGTGCTCATTTTTGAAGTGTTCACTATGTGAACTTTTAAATCCAGACCTCAATGTTATTATCCTATTGTGATTAAAGAACTTCTAGGGATGTGTACAAAGCAACCGTGGAATCTGCTAAATAGCAGATGTGGGTTTTGTCACTCTCCGATTGGCTTTAAACCTTTCCAGTGAGCCATAGATATTAAACGTTTTACATCCCTAGAATTATGGAAGCTGTTTGGAGTGCAAGCATTGCTATAAATAACAAGTGCCACAGTTACAGATCAGTACTTTTCCTTTCAATGTGCTGTGAATAAAAAGACTATTGGACCGCCTAAAATACCCGTTAACTGTTTTCAAAGGAGTATTTAAATGTTGTTTGCAGGATTTAAGTATTTCAACCAGGAATTTCAATAACCAAAAACAACCTGTCATTTTAAAACGGTTTCTTCTACCAGAATGCATTTAGGATTTCCTGAATTAACTAAATGAAAAACTAAATTTTGAGGCAAATTTTAATGTATGTCAGCCTCCACTGTACATATTTATGAAGTTAATTATTCAATATAATGTGCACAAAGTTAGATGAGTACTTTTAAATAATTTTATATTAAATTCACGAAATATGTTCTAGCTAAAACTGTTGTTGATTTTGATATAGCAGTGCTTATTGATGTTTTATTAAGAATGAAAAAATTTATTTTAGATCCTGTAGCTCTGGATTCCAACCAAAATATGTTAGAAGAGGAAGTGTGAGTCCTACCAAACATGTAGATCTGAGTGCACCAAAGGTCTGTCTCAGCAGGTAAGGCTTGTTCTACATAACCTCAGGACTCAAGGGCTGGAATGACTCATTTTAGGTCTGAACCACCATCAAAATGAATGTTCAAAATACTGTTACCATTTGAAAGTACAGAATTTTAATCACTGATGACTATACAATAGTTAGACTTTTCACAAATCCATAGTATAAAGGAAGGAAATACAGTATGGAGGCAAAGATCTCTGGATAGCAATGAAACCACGCTGATTAATGTTTTATCATTATTATTATTATTATTATTATTATTAGCTCTGGATTCCCACTAAATTCATCTGGAAGAGGAAGTAACAGCCCTACCAGACGCATTGATTGGAGTGAACCAAAAGTCCATCCTAACAGGTAGGTGCTTCACATACATTTTGCCAGGTACCTGCAATACACATAGAAGTCAAAAGTATCTCTCTGTCCTGTAATTTGAAAGCATTGTGGCAGGTTTGTGTATGGCTGTCTGTTGCAGCCATTGAAACTACCCTTCAGAGTTATTTAATTGATTTTGGTTTCTACCGATCCCATACAATTTTGGATGGGGGTAGTGTTCATTCAGTTTATAGCCTTGTGCAAAGGACTGAAGGGCCGGAATAGCCCATTCCAGGTCTAGACACCATAAAAATTAGTGTCAAAATTACCACATTCCATACAGCAGACCGTCGAGTGTACTAAACGGGATGGTGTATTTCTCCTGGAGAGGTGTCCTAAGGGTTAGGGGTCAGTGTGAGGCCTTGTTTTGCCGTGACCGATGAGGTGAATTGTGTGGATGATGCTGAGGTTTCACGTTCCATCTCTGACGTGACTCACCGGTGTCTCTGCATTTAACACTGTTAACATGACAGTGTGCTTGTAGCTCGTTGGTGGTCTTAATTATTGACAATTTATTGAATATAATTTCAGGATTGTTGAAGGACCCCCCATTGCTGATCGTCAAGTCCTAATGACTGCCATTAAAATAAAACCAAAATGGTCTCCTCCCAAAACTGCAAGCACTGAAGACCTTTCGCAGTTCCGTCAGGATACCTCTACTGCTGAGTCTTTAATCTCTCACAAAGGTCGTACTTTATGTTTATTTACTGATAGTTAGACTCTTGTGTGGCTTAATTGATTTCCCGACACATTTTAGAGTACAGTGATCACTGATAATAAGCAGCATACTATGTTTTATGACATGATATAGATTATGCACTTGCTAGTCTTAGCTTTTGTATCATAGTACAAAAGCTAATAATTACTAAAAAATAAAATTCAAAATGTCTGCATGCTATACTCGCCCTGGGTGAGTATGATCCATACCCTTGTGTCGTGGCAGAGAGGAGGGGGAACCCCGTAAGTGTGGGACAGGCCAGGTCTGGATCCTCGCAGCCCACTGTGAGTATAGTGTCTATGGATGAGTGCACAGAGGAAGAGGACGGCAGCGACGATGTTGCACACAGAGCCCCTCTCCAGCTATTTGCCGAGGTAAAGGAGCTGTAGGGATTTAGGGAAAATTATTCTGACAATGAGAATTAGTTAGTTTAATCTAAATAAAAGGTTTAAAGCAAAACCAAACATTTTAAAATATAATGAAGCGTTACAATTTGCACCGATTGTACAACAGTAATTTTGTTTCATTTTAAATATTTACTGGGTTCATGTTGGTTTTCAGGTATGGCTTCAATGAATGTGCTTGCTAAATCACAGGAACATTCTCCTGTTACTGCATGTTTATGAGAACACTGCTGAATCAGCACTTTAAGATTTGCATTCAGTTTCTCTGAACAAATTTAGTTTGAGACTTGTTTTTACATGGCTCGTTGCTATCTGCAGCATAATAATATGATGATAATATTTCTGCACATTCTGCAGATAAATTCTGTATGGAATCTAAAATAATTGTATCTAAATAAATTGTAATGTTTGTTTACACCTCCAGGCAAAAATTGATGTTTAAATGTCATTCCTTTACAATTTTTAAAACCTTCCTTTTGTGCTTTTAATTCTAGTTTTTGAGCTCGGTGATGGGGAAAGATTATGTCCTTGCAAGCAAACTCTGTCAAATGAGTATGTATGTTTATTTTGTCTAACTTTTTCCATTATTATGTTTTTAATCATTGTGGTCAGTTCATCCACATCCAAGGAAGTAGAAAATTGTTTCATGTTCATGTCTGCCATTTATTTAGTCTTGAAAGGTATTTGGCAAACTCAGAAAACACACTAAGCACTTGGGTTAAAAGCCTAAAAAATAATGGTTTTCATTTAACCACATTATAGCTAAATGTATGTTTCTATGTTGAAAGGAAGTAATTATGTATATGGATTGATATAGTCCCATTAGGGTTTACTTTTACAATAACCCAATGCCTACAGCTATCCAGTATAACAGTAGAAACAATGAGTCGGTCTTATTATTACGGAACAGTTTAGACATGCTATATAATCACTTGTTTACACAAACAGCACAACAGTCACCTGGCATCTTTACGCTGCGTTTCTGTCTTTGCATATCACAAGTGTGATTTTAAAAACGGAACATCTTTATCTCGTTGTTGTGTGCTTTGTGTGACATATTTATCAAACTCTCTATTTGGTTGCCTCAGGGATGTTAAGAGATTAATTTAATTCCCATTTTTGGTATTATACTTTCAGTACTTATTTATGAGCCTGAAAACCCAGAGGCCAAACAATTTATTCCCCTTATTGAAGAGAAGTTACTTTTAGGTAAGACTTAATTACTATATATTATCTAACTTCTCAAAGATCAAATCATCGTTCCATCTTTGCTTTGTTATAAAATTGCTTTTAACTCAACATGGAAATGTTTTAATTTTGTTTTTTATTTCAATTTGATAGTTCCACTATTACTTTATCCAGTCTCTTTTGCAGCATTTTATACCCTGAAATAGTAATTTACAATTTTATGAGAAAAATTCAAAGATTATTCTTTTGCATATTATAATTGGCTTTTCAGGATGGAAATTTGCATGGTACTTAACTATGTAAATTCTTTAATTGGTTTCTAAATTTGACTAGCTACATGAGGCAAAAGCTCTATGTCTTAGGTCAAGTAATTAACTCATTCAGTTTTCATATGAAAAAGGTGACTCTAAATTGAAAAGTTGTTCATTAAAAGACTAAATTTGGTCACGGTCCAGTAAAAATATATATTTATTTTTTAACTGCATTTTCTAACGTCATACATTTTGTCATATTATTTAACTGCACCTACCTACATATGTTGCCTTGACTATTCTACTAACTGTTTTATTATGGCAAAAGAATTGTATAAATTTGACATAATAATTCAATATAAAGTTTGTGCTCCTCAGCTCAGAAGATGTTGGTTGTTGTATATGTATGTATATGTTATTTATGTGATCTCTGGATAACTTGCATGTTAGTTAAGGAATGCATCTGTGTTATACCATCAGACATCAGAGACTCTGCTTTGTGCGTACAGTCAAAAGATGATGCTTTGCCACACAAACCTTTCTAATGTTAGTTTCTGTCATGGTGGTGTCCTGGTCACCATTTGTTACTGTGGCTCTTGTGGCCAAATCTTTCTACAGAGCAAGCAGAAGACCAGCAGGAGGAAAACCGGGACTCTGGGGCTGAGAGCAACACAGAGGACAGTGGAGACTCCAGCTGCATTGACTCTGACAGTGACAGTGAAGGGAGCTCTGACCATTCCTCCTCCTCTTCAGAGGAGGAGGAAGAAGAGAGAGCGAGAGATCACAGAGGCTGTCACCCTGCTTTTGTGCCATCCTAGGCAGTGTGTCATTTACTCAGGATATGCATATGTACATATACAGTACTTTTGCATCAATTTGAATACTGTAAACTATGCTCTGTGGAAAATAGAACTAAATGTTGTGAAACAGTGGGTTGTAACTAATACATTAAACTTAAGACAATGAAAGTTGTCTTAAGTTTTAATAATGGTTTGATATTAAACTGAATTTCTGCTGACCTTAAAGGACTGTCAGCTGCTTTCAGAGCCTCTCAGTACCCTCTTTGTCCAGCCTGCTTCTTGTGGAGGGGCATGGTGTGCAGTTTGAGGATGACCATGTCTCTCTGGTAACTTCAGAGGGTTTTGGTGGACAGGTGGATCGTCCCCCCTAGAAGGTGGCAGTCTGTTGGCTTGGCCCGTCTCAGAAGAAGAGAGCCTCTCATTACTGAAGTTCCCCCAATTCAACTTGAATTCAGTTCGTGCAGTTCTTTTGGCAGCGCATGGCCACTGCTCAGGGTTTCCCACAGTGTAGCAATGTGCTGTACCCAAATTCCAGCTCTGGAACTTCCTCCTAGCATGGCCCTGATGTCTAAGATGACGTTGTAGTGTAGGGCAGTGTAGGGTGAAAGAGAACCTTCTGGTTGCTTACCAAGCCAGACTATTGGCTTCCCAATCTGCTGAGTGAGCTACAGCCTATAGTGAGGACATTATTGATGGTGGCAGAAACTGCTTTGGTAGCAGGTGGCCTGTAGCACACATCGTGTGCATGACTCGGCGGGTAATCGGAAACACTCACACGTTTTGGTGAATTTATTTTACTCTGCTTTGTTGCCAAGCTTACAAAAAGGATAGAATCCTCCTCACGGGTTCACCACAAAACACAACAAACTAAATCAACCAATTGACCAAAAAGGGGATACATTCCTGAAGTCTCTGAGCTTCAGGCTCCCTGGTACTCTGTTTGTTGTCCTGTATATTCAGACAGCATGTTCTTCAAGGTAGACGCTGGTTTTAAGTGGCCATATGTTGCACAGTTTAGTACCGAAGTGTACGTGACATGATCCATGAGGATTTCTTAACCAATCCAGTGAACAGGCACAGGAAGGCGTCCACTACAGTTTTCGCATCAACATTGCAGAGGGAAAAAGCTTAATATCAATTGCATAACCAATTATGACTAAAATGTCCCTTAGCAACCGGTGTGCACAGGTGTGGTACAGGTGCACTACAACTGAAGTTGTCGCAGTGCAAGCTATCAGACACTGACAGGAAGGCCCTTATTGATGCACCGATCACAAACAAAGTATAGTATCGGTCACTCCACCCCATCCACCACCTAGGTCAATGGACAGGCTAGGTCCATAAATTCAGAATTAACTTGCACACCCAGTTCGCCAAACTGTGAAGACATTTTATTTGGTGGGGGACATGCAGAAATAGCCACGGTTTGTCAAGAAGATGTCTGAAAATTCATATCCTCCGTTTGATGTGCCATGGCTGGTAATGGGGACCGGAATATAATTAAGGGTTTCGGTTTCTGGCCTCAGCTCATCGTCATGCAATTCAGGCACCACTAAGGTAATGGAGTCTGCCTCTCTCCATAGTCTGTCGGAGTGAATGGTCTATCTGGAACCTTGCCACTGCGCCAATTATCATTTAATTACACAGGCTAAGGTTTTGTCCATCTCAAGGTTTCCAGGCATCTCAAGGGTTCCCAGTTACAATGGGCTGTGCTGAGCACCATTTTCCGGTGGCACTGTGGCAAAGCAACCACTTGGGTTTTAGCGTTCCAGTACACTTTGTGTAACCTGTCATTTATGTAGGTAACATTTGGGTATGAAACAGGCCACTGGGGCCTCAGCTTCTGGCAATCCAGGTTCGGGGGGTCGGGGTGATGGAGGTTAACCCCAATTACCAGACAATGCTTTTAGCCACGTGTTTTTTAAACAGAAAAAAGAGCTACATCTCTGGGCATACAGATATTTCTGCAAAGTGGCATTTGTGCGGGTCAGGCATGGCCAGAGAGGGGCTCTATAACCGACGACATGCAGAAAGATGAGGGAAAGGCTATTGGCCACCTGTAGGGAGGCCAGGTCCTAAGCCAACTGGCCAGGATGCGACTGGCAGC
>JAOVYW010000001.1:6561355-6586873 GCA_025775045.1 Hiodon tergisus
GTGATACCCCAGTGGCAGCAGAATGCCTCCACGGCCCAGCCTGACGTCTTCAGATGCCACCGGGTAGCTCCACACGGTCTGACCTTGAGAGGACCTTATGCTGCTGTCGCCCACACGTTCTGACCTTGTGAGGACCATCAGAACCCACTTCTCCAAGGTTACATAAAGGCACACATGGTAAAGGCCACTGGAGGTTAACAGTGGGGTTGAGGGGAAGATGTTTATTTACTTCTGTCTTCACTGTTGTAATAGTAAAGTCTGCCAGAATCGTATCTGTACAATATTAATGCAACACACGCACACACACACTAAAAACAACATTATGTCTAAAAGGCTTACAACAGCTGTAAACTAAATGTTTTTAAAGAATCAATCCACTTGAAGGAAGATTTTTTTGCATATTTACATACAAAAATTTTACGCATGTTTTTAACTTAGCAGTGCCTAATCCATAAATGTGTCGGTTTTCATTCAGCTACACTTATTGAAGGATTGAGGTCATTATTTGGAAAGTAAGTCGTCTCCGCTGGTTTCTCTGATGCCCAACGGTCAATATGGTAACCAATGCTGAACTGCTACCCCCGAGGACTGGAATTTGCCAGCTGTTTTAACTGCATATCATAATCTTTATCTATATATATTTTCCCCCTATGAACAGTGGATCAGTCAGATAAAGCATGAAGTTCAGAAGATGCTACTATAACATAACACCCCTGCAGTGTCGAGCAGTAGAACCCTTAGAATGTTTGGATTTCCTTTCAGCATGCAGTATGTCCACCTGTTTATGACAGACTCTTGGAGGCTCCGAGGGGAGATCCTTCCCAGTTAAACAGCCATACTTTGTGTCACATCAATTCAGAGTACTCACACTATCTCAGCGATTGACTCAATAGCCATACAGCTATCTTACCATTACACTGATATAAGCAATTACCTTAAATGAATTTGCCGCCCGTGAAACAGTATCAACAGTAAAAAGTTCCCTGCAATATATTGAAACAACCAGTATTAGTAAACTTGTGGTCTGCTGATGCATTGCATATGTACTTAAGGTGTAGCAAGTTCGAGTTCCAACCTCCCCCCTCAATAGTATCTCGTATTACTCCTGCAATATATATGGAAAATCATCTGGAGCCATGCTTACACACACACACACACAAAACAGTAGCTAGAAGAACAAACTCATTAAAGCTAGACACAGAAACTGCTTGAATATTAACGTACAACCCCCCTTTATATTTAATTAAAATATAGCCCAATATTCAAACAGAACGCAATCCTATCAACACAATCAGAATGTCGGCTTTCACGATTTTAGTAAACAAAAAAGAAGCAATTGCAAGTGGTTTTAAAAGATTCTGGAAACTACGGCGACAATAACAACCTGCACCCATGCAAATCATAGGCTCGAGCAGGGGAGCGTTACTACTTTAATGTTTTAAAACGAGTATTTTTTAAATCTGTAACTGCAGTTTATCTTTTCAGTCCAAATTTACTTCTATGTCGTAAACACTAAACAGTACTATGCATTACCTGCGTGACAGTTAACATACTGAATTTAAAATGTGTCTTCAGCTACTTGATGCCAAAAAAGGCAAAGGAAGTTGCTGGTTACCATTTACGTTAATACCGCCGCTATTGATCTTGATACACCAACTATATAAGATAGATGTTATTGTATTACCCTCCGTCAGATTTTTCCTTTTTTGGGGGGTGGGAAACTTCCTCTCGAAACGAAATCCATAGGACCTCCATAATGTCAAAAGACCCGACCCTTTTTGTTATCAGACATCTCAACAAATAAAAACGAAAGGCAGTTAAATTATCAAGTAGTGATTCTTGATCCGAGGACACTCAACTAAAACAAATTTAAAACTGGACAACCGCGATTAGTTCGCTAATGTAACCGTTGAGTAAATTACTGTTATAGCTAGACGTTTTCGAATAGCCTCTTGAGATTTTTTTCTTGATACTGCATATCAAGAAGACACCTATTTGGCTGGCTGTACTGCACAGTACCTAACCCACGGCCTTGGCATTAGTAGGACTTATTTCGCTACAACCCGTTGCATGTACAAACAAACAATTTCGCGATCTCCAAAGAACATACATAGAATATGCAATAGTTTTACATTACCTTCCTTGGCCTTCACCGGTTCCGTGGTATGTTGCTGAGAAAGCAAGCCCGGTGTTGGGGACGTGGAGAGATGGGACCAAGATGGCGTCCCCTCCAAACTTCCACCACTTCCACTATTACTTTGGACACTCATCAAGCTACTTTTTCCGAACGAGAAAGCAAATTAAGACGGGAGGTAATTGCGCTGAAACATTGAGTTTTTTAAGACTACGAAACTCCGACATTAATTAATGTAGCAAAACCGCTAATAAAATGACCAGATTTAACGTTTTTGGGGTTTTTTTGCAAACCTTCCTACACCTCTGCAGTGCGTATTGAAGTAGCCTGTGAGTGTAACCTTAGCATCAGGCGTCATGCATCGCTTGTGCAAACACTATCGCGAGGCTCGTGTACCTCAGGAAAAATGCTACTGATGAAAATTATTAAAACAAGTCAACCCCACACATAATAGTTGGAGTAGGGTTTTTCTTCTTCTTCTGAATTCACTCAGATTGTATTCAATTGTAAAATTTATATAAAACATTTTTTTCTGTAGATGTGTATCTGGCGAATAACTTTATAATAATTTTATTTAATATTGACTAAAACAATTAATGGTCAATTTTTATCGATTAATGTGTACATGTAATGTTTAAATAAAAAGTAATATACGATATCAATGTCCTAGTCATTTAATATATGTTTCTTGGGAAACGGTATTATAAGACTACTGATATTTATACTATTAATAAAAATGAATATATGGTTAAATTATACATTTTTAAAAGTTATGAGGTTAACGCCTTTGATTTCGCCTACCCACAATTCATTATGGTTGTTAAAGTGACGCACATTAACCTCTGCTGGATTTGTACAACAATACTGCGCACTGTCAACCAAATCACCAATAATTCTTAAGGACTTGTATTTCTTATTTCACATAAGTTAATACATTTTCAATAATTTCCAATTATATTGTAAAAATTCAAAATATTTTTATTTATACACAAAATTTAGTTTGTACCTACCCCCCTGTTTAACCACCACTGCAGTTCTACTGATTCCTGGCTGAAGAATGCAGCGTCATGCATTCTTCATACGATGCAAACAGACTGTTTTTTCTCAATATGCGTGTATCTGAAATAGTGGTTTGGTCTCGGGCCCCTCTTATTCACAACTTGAATGAACATGAATTTTGTTTAGGATGTTTATCGCCAAACAAAATTATTTTTGTTTATTTTATAGCAGCTGTTCTAAATCCCGAAAGACGACCGGTCAGATAGTTATCCAGCTTCCTTTTAATAGATGTGGTCTTTAGTATTGGGTGGAATAACTAATTTAGACTAGGACCCTAATAAAAACTTTGGCAACCCGCTAATCGTAGTTTACGTAACTGTATAAAATAGCATTTTCTTTTTTGAGTAGAAGAAATAAGCTACTTACAAAAAGAAAAGAAAAACTATTTAATATAGTTATGTAAAGTGTCATCAGAGGGTTGCCAAAGTTTCGATTTGGTCCCAACCAGTGAAAATAGGCCATAATAATTATTTGCCTGGAATGTACACACAGTGGGCATCTGGGAACAGGATAGAAAACCACTGATTTTGAGCGTTCTCAAGTTCTGAATCTCAGCGAGAAATCCATAACATTCAAAGGAAAGCATACCACAGGTAATAATTCGATTTTATTTTGAGAGTTTTTCACAACAGTTTTTGGAACACACTGACCTGAGAGAGGTTAGCATTCAAAAGAGATTATTTTCTCTCTGAAGCTGAGACAATGCCTGCAGGTGTATGGAGTTGCTCAGTGTCAAGGCCATGCATTCAGACTGTTTCAGTAAAAACCCTCTTTTTGCGCTGACAAAGCTGGCAGATTTAGTGGATTTAGTTGATTCTGCCATGATCGCTGCCCTGAAACAAACATCCAGGCCCACTTTCTCAAATATTATTTTGAGCCCCTATTCAGTCCAAGGGCTCAACATTTTTCTCCATGGCATACCTTAAAATCTACAAAGTAGACTTGTAGAATAGCAAGCATTACAGCTCAATGTAAACATTTTTGTCAAAATCCATACAATCAGGAACTTGATAGTAATTCCAATAGATCTTGGTAAGACTGAAATCTGATTTAACCCTGAGTTTATAAGTGTTGACACTGCAGTTATCAAGTGATTGAAAGCCCCAGAAATGTCCTGTGCTTGAGAATTTCTAGATACAGGATTCACTCAGTATCCGAAGAAGTCTCAACAGCTTATGACAGGACACAGAGAAGACACATACGCATCAATATAATAGTTATCCTTTGTGAATTTGTCTAAGAAACTGTCAGAGTGACTTTAATTGAGCAATAAACTCATTATATTTACACATCATGAATAATCAAATATATAAGTCAATGTTAGGACAATATTTCTTTATTTAGTAAACACAAACAGTGATCATTGTAATGCAAAGTACCTTTATTGATAAGCATGGACGACTATTTGTGAAACCATCAGACGCCAGGCCCGAGTTTTGTCCCAAATCAGTCACAGTTTCCATGAAGAACATACAGCTATTGGGCAAGGTAACCCCCAAACTTCTGACGTTATATCAAACACTAGGACAAGGGTGAGTGGTTTAATAACTAGAGTGAATTTGGCTGAATCTGGGTCTGGTATGACAGACCACCCAACCGGATGTGCATACAACCATACCTGGGCATTGTTCTTTGTGGCACTTCACTTCCGAAGTTAAAACCACCGGTTTACAATTTACTGCGTTTTCTTAAAGGGTAACATTTAACTTTCCACTTTGCCATCCTGCAATGAACTCCAACCTATTAGGAGCAGAATCAAACAAATGCATGACATTCCCATAAGGTTGCCATGATGTTGCATGGGAATGAAGGTCTTCGCATGCCTGGACGTCACAGCCGGTCCATGGACAGGCACCCGAGGTGTCAGGCAGGCTTTCGATACTTGCTTTGCATCCACACTCGGCGCATCACCACCTTCTTACGCCTGTTCACCTGCAGACGTCTGTCTTCCAGGTTCTGAACCTCCTCTAATCCGGCACTGGTGAATAAGTGGTGAACCTCATCTGTGGGGAAATTGTAAAGGTTTAGTGGCACATCCACCAATTTATTTGCTTATTCCCAACAAGTATGATCATACAATTAGATTTTAAACTTATACATTTGAAATAATAAATACTGAATACAGAAGCCTCCAGAATGGCTCAGCTTTTAAAGATTAGTCATTGGACATTCCCCTGGCTTCTTAAATAGCAACCGCTGTGGCAGGTCCTCAGGGGAGTTGGGAGGGCCATGCCATTGAACATCTCATATTGGCTGCATTTTTTTTGTTATATTACCCATGCTTCAAAAAGTGGCAGAAGAGTCCACCTACATGTTCACACATCTTACCTATGCGTGATTTAAGTGTTCGTATTTGGGAACCCAGACACATTAGCAAAATTGTGGATTTTTGAATAAGAGGGGGAAATATGATACCTTTTGTGAAAAAGTATACACAAGTTCCATCGCCACGGGAATAGAAATTCTCAGACAAGCAGCGACCTGTTTGACAAAAAGAAGATTATTATTGTAAAAATCTGAGAAATATCTACACTGTCCAATGAATAGTCCCTCACAGTTACGCTGCATAATGAATCCAGTCTCTCACAGTTATGCTGCATAATCAAGTCTCCCACAGTTACGCTGCATAATAGCTTCTCACAGTTACCCTAGATAATCAATACAGTCTCTCAGTGACCTGCTTAAGATCTGAGGGAATGTACTAAGGTATAAACACATTAACAGTTGGCTCTCATTCTCCTCATAAGGCCCGATCTGTTTTGTTCGATAAGAGGGAACAGTTAGGGCTGTTTCAATGGCAGTGGCCTTCTCCATACAGGCACATCGGGTAGTTATTTTAGTGATAGTGAGGCAAAACGGCAACATGAACAATACATACAAGTAAAACATAAATGTTTACCAGTGTAATGTTCACATTGTGTGTCTGGTTTGTGTGTGTAGGTGTCCTTGTGAGACCATGTGTGTGTGTGTGTGTGAGTGTGTGTCCATGAGTGTGTGTCCTTGCATGTCTGTATAATGTCAGTGTTGTGTGTGTGTACATGTCTCTGTAAAGGTCTGGGATGGGAATTTTGAGTTAAAGTAGTGTCAAGTGTGGCTCACTAAGTGTGGCACCACAGAAGCAATCTGTTGGAAACAGTGACTCTTGCACTACACCTGCAGGATGAAAACCAAAAGAAGCACCTGTTTTAAATCGAAGTTGTGATAAATCATATCTGCCATAATCCCGAAACAGGAATACCCCCCCAGGTCTCAGGTATGGGGTCAGCCGGTTCAGAACGCCCTGCATGCTGCCAAAGGGGAAATTGCCAAACTTATTCAGGTTTTAAAACACTAAAGTATAGTAAGTGTTTACTTAAGATAGAAAGAAAACGTTACAGAACAGAGCAATGCCCTCCAGCTTTCTGTTGTGAGCCTGTGAAGACCCCTGGGCCCTACAGGTTTAAGGGTCTTAAAGGTTAAAGGCCTAAAGGTTTCCAATCAGGGTTAAACAGGACTGTACTCAGACATTCAGGGAAAGGATGGAAATGGGTTAATTTAAGTGAAGCATTTGAATGAAATGACTCAATCTTACACCATACTTCCCGGTTAACAGTTCTTACGTGTTCTGTCGTTATAGTTTGTGGCCTCGAGTTCCCAGTTTTTCCTCTTGTCCGTAGCTGACTCAGTAACACAGAGACCAGATATCCCCTAATGAGCCAGACCACTAAGTGTGGGATCCCAGGGTGTATAAGCGATGAGGCACCACAGAGCCAATCAGTGCCATGTGGTGCGTGGTACTTTCAGCACATTAACTTTGCACAGACGCTCACAGGGAAGGTAACGTATGGGAAGCTGTGAGAACTTTATTAATCATATATATAACCAGAGGCTTTTCTCTGACTTTCAGGCCCAACAAGCTCACAGGAAGTGATGGATAAATATTGTATCTATATTATTGCATAGATTTGTATAAATATTTGTAAAAGAAATACAAACTGAAAATGTAAAACAGACTAATAATATATAGTCCGTCCTAGTGTCATCATTATGCTCTCCTCAGTCTCCATTGTGTCTATGCTTTGATTAATAATGCACCAGTACTATTTTTTTTAAACATGCAACATATTTTTTCTCGGAGTGAATACATACAAACGGACCATCTGCCTGGTTCCCAAGACATAACAAGCAGCTCGCCATCATTCCAGTTACATGTGATAAACCGCAATAATTTCACCAGCAAGCTATAACATTAGCAATGTACTAAACGCACTTATTTTAACGGTACACTTTTAACTGCATCTCTGAGCCTGGAGTTAACATGCTTTTCTTGATACCGCATCTTGACAGGGGGCCATTTTAAGTGAATGTGGCTGGTTTTGGTCACACCTTCTAGGATGAAACAGTCTGCTGAGAGGGGTGAATAATGAGGTGCAGACAAAGGGGGTGGGGGTGTTTCAGGTGATAAATGAAAGGACAAACCCCTGCCTTCACCTACCGCTCAGGGTGAATGGACGACAGCACAAAGACCAGCAGAATGACATCCAGGCTGAGGGGGGGGAAGGGGAAGATGGCCGCCTCGTCGCAGACATCATGAACAAAAGCATGGCACAGAGAGGGCTGGTACTCAGGGTGGCTCTGTGCAAGAGAAGCAAAGCGCTTCAGTTCAGCAGGACACAGCCGCGCGTTCACAGTGCTCCTGCGAGGTCTGCCCCACAGCAATCCTCCTTTCTCACTTGCCAAAACAAAATTAGTCAATAAGATTTTGTTTTAGTTCTCCGTTGTAATAAGCAAACGATATTTCAGCCCTATTTTTAAGCAACAAACTGTGCATCTAACGATTAACTCACCAAATGTTTCAATTTCACCAAAATGAGCACTTAAAGGAGCGGAGCTGTCACTGACATTTTGTGGTTCCTTCAGTTTTCTGCCTCCTTCTGAAGACGCAGCGTGATTACATAAACACTATATTCTGTTGGGTTAGAGGAGGAGGAAATGACCAATGTGCTTAAAACCCTTCTCACTGTTTTGAGCCATGGGATGGGTTTCTATGGAAACGGGCCAATTTACACAGAAAGGCCTTGCTAGAGTGAAAGCCTAAAAAAGTTAATTAATTCCTAAAAGTAAGTAAGCCTACAGACTGCTTGTCATTCACATGTCCGCACATTCATTCAAACAAAAAACACTGAAATTAACAACCCATCATCATTTTGTTTTACTGTTTAACAGGCTCAGAACCAACTCATACTGAGGTCACCAATTGCTTAAGGATTCTCTTTCTTCCAGATAAAACACAATGAATACACATTTGAATTAAACACTCAAGATAAAAATATATTTATAAACACAACCCAACCAGTGTGCAGACTTCCCTTTTTTTGTTGTAAAATAAATGAGAAACCATAGAATTTTATAGTAGCTAACCATAGATAAGCACTGCTCCTAAAACTATGACACAGAACCGTGGATGGAGGTAAATTATTAACACAGAAATGTAACGATTCAGACACACAAGCTTTTCCTGTCAGATTCCTTTAGGCCCAGCTGTTAAACACAGATAAGGTTCCTCTCAAAGTCTATATTTTGCACCGTGGCCCACATAAAAAACTCCTGTCCAGTCGCTGGCTACAGCTAAAAGCCCTGGAATTCTGGGAGCATCAGACGTCAGCTCGGCCACCGAATATCAGCAGAGAGCCCACCTTGCAGCCATTTCTCCAGCCTGACACGACTATGCCAACGTGACTGTGGATAAAGACCATGGGGTTATTCAGATGGGGGAAAACAAACACCAGGTGGCTTCCCTGTCTGGGTTAAGATCTCACTTGGAGCTGCGTCTCAAGTCCTGCATAATTCTGGAGTTCACACTATTACCCTTTATAACCACAGATATGTGTACCACTTACCCATGACCTTATTTCTTTAAGTGGGATTTTGATCCAAGGTTAATACAGTTTATAATTTTTTTTTAAGTACTGATTTAAATCGACATAATAAATGTTACATATTAAGACTAATTTAGCTGACAGATAAATCATCCATTTCCGTCAATCATCACGCAAATATAATCCTGAATTTCTGTAAATGAACATCAAAAACTCCTGCGAAGTGTAACCAATGCATGTGGGCCATTAGCAGAAGCTTATTTCTGAAAATGATAAGCTACGAGGTCAGCTTTACTAAGTAGGTCAGAGTGGAGGCACTCGACCACCTTGCAGGACAAAGTGTGACGCTGAGTCAGCGTTTACCTTCACCAGCTTCATGGCACGCGGGGAGAAGTCGCAGCAGTACAGGAAGGATCCTGTGCCTCTGGGAGACGACAGACAACAACACACAGAAGACACATGGACAGCACACATTATTACTGGACGCTTTTTTAGGGGGGAGGGATTACTAAAATATAAACAGTACAGACCCAATCTTCCTATGAAAATCTAAATATTTTCCTTTCATAGGCTTGTGCGCACTGAAAGACTCACCCACTGCAGACTGACACACTTTCACACTCACTCACTGCATACCTACACACACGTACACTCACCCACTGCAGACCGACAAACTCGTTCACTCACCCACTGCAGACCGAGACACTCTTACACTCAACCACTGCCGACCGACACACTCATTCACTCACCCACTGCAGACTGACAAACTCTTACACTCACCAACTGCAGACCTCTTACTCCAGTCAGTTAGATAGATGTTACAAAGCCTTGCCAGGTGTGCCACAAAAATAGGAAAGAGGTACTACTGTCCATATTAGTGCTGTAGTTAGACCAGGTAAAAGTCAGAAAACTCTTTCATGGAATGGGGGTTGTTTAAGGTTTAAGACTTCCTGTGCATTTGAATGAAACAGAGAAGAAAGAACACCTTTTTATCTGGGCCTTAGTGAAATACCAGGGCAGCTGGTATAACACAGAGCAATGTCACACTGGCAGTGGCCAACAGTAGAAGTTTTTGGGTTAAATTTGTTTGGTGTAAGAAAACTAAAGACTAAACCTTTAGAAATATGATTTATATATATTACACACACACACACACACACACTTAGCAGCTATAATAGCTTCCACTCTTCTTACAAGATTTTGGAGTGTGTCTGTTGTAATTTTTGCCCATTCTTCGGACACTGATGTTGGACAATAGGGCCTGGCTCGTAATCTCTGTTCTAGTTCATCCCAAAGGTGTTTGATAGGGCTGTGTGCGGGCCAGTCAAGTTCTTCCACACCAAACTCCAACCATGCCTTTATGGACCTTGCTTTGTGCACTGGGCCATAGTCATGCTGGAACAGAAAAGGGCCTTCCCCATAGAATAGAATTTTCCTAAATGTCTTGTTAAGCTGAGGCATTAACATTTCCCTTCAGTGGAACTAAGGGGTCTAGGCTAACCCCAGAAAAACCACCCCATAGCATTATCCCTCCTCCATCAAACTTTACAGTTGGCACAATGTAGTCAGGCAGGAAACTTTCTCCTGGCACTTGACTGGCCCGCACAGAGCCCTGACCTCAACCCTATCGAACCCCTTTAGGATGAACTAGAACGGAGATTGCGAGCCAGGCCTTCTCGTCCAACATCAGTGTCTGACCTCACAAATGCTCTTCTAGAGGAATGGGAAAAAATTCCAACAGACACACTCTAAAATCTTGTAGAAAGCTTTCCCAGAAAAGTAGAAGCTACTATTCCCTTTCCAATAGGAAATTTGAACCATCACTAATGGGTGAGTATAACAGCACTGTCGTGAGGACAGCTGTTTGGCTTCACACGAGCGGAGTGTAATCACTCACTCTACGTGGGTACCCCAAGAGTTACTCTCACTTCTTACTCATTGGTGGAGGGACTGGTTCCCTCAGCACCCCTCCGCACTCTGATCTCAAATCCAGGGTGCTGTGCTGGAAAGATCTGGTGAATGTGTGCAGGGTTGCCCAGACTGTGAAAGACAGAGTCCACCTTTATGTGGTATGCAGAGATAGAAATTAAGTATCATTGATAGAATCTTCATCCAGCGTTGTTCATCCAGTCCCACTGTTGGAACACACCCTACTTGAGGCCATACTCAGAATAAGGGTCAATCTCCCTCCCAGAAAAGCCCAGGCGGCATGATCGGGGCCGCTCAGTGGCTAAACCGACAGGTGCAGACTGCACAGGTTGAGGTGCTAGAGAGTGCCCTGTGATGGAGATGGTTGTGGTGAAAAAGAAGCTCCTACAGAGGGCCACACAGGAGCGGTGACCGGGGCACAAACCCAGCTCTCCTGGGCCAGCGCCATGCTACAAGCAGAACAATGGCCCGCTCCTGCCTGATCTTCCCCGGTCAAAGTGGGAGCAATGCTGCCAGTGGGAACAAGTATAACAGGCCTGCCAGCTAGCGGTGCGCTAACGTAGCTACACCCTGCGTCTCCACCAAGAGAGCGCTCAAAGGCATCTCAGGAAGACCGGGATAACGCATCTGCAGTCTGACACTTGGTGGAGAACCAAGCCTGTTGGGGCGAACGATTGGTTCTGAGCTGGACCTGTACCCTACCCCCCGCAACACGTGGCGCTGAAGGAGATGTCAAAGACAATTAATGGCAACCCATCAACATCATTCACCACTTTCCATGTCTCCTCATAAAGAAGGACAATGCAATGCTGAGAAAAGTGATTTCGCCCCCCTACTCAGATCGATAAAACCGTCAGCTTTGGGCAGGTGCTGCTAGAGCTATGTCAGGTAGCGGGTTCTCAATTACAGGGAGATTTAATGTGAATAGATATTTCATCTCTTTTATCAACAGATGCTATATAATTCAGCTAATATCTCCGGAGAATATTTATACCTAATCTGAAGAATGTTGTTATCACAGTAATAAATGTCAGAGAGACAATGGCCAGCAGTGCATTTGACAAACAGGGATGCAAGTCGGCGTGACATTTCCTGTGATTCTGACAGTGTCCATATAAGTGGCTCACCATTACACGGATGTTAAATGTGGCATGCTGTGGTTGCAGATGGAGGCTGGATAAAGCATTTCGTAAACCGGTTTCCAACTCATCTGTCCTCCTTCAGTGATATGTCACTTCCCCATGTCTTTATAGAGAGTCCGTTTTCGTTCTGCACGTAAATCATGCAGCCTGTTCCAGCGCTGTCTGCGGGTATGCACCCCAGAGCTGCAGTTTCTCCAGACACAGACAGACACAGATTATCCTTGAAGTGATTGGCTCCACTCACGTCCCTGCCTTGCATAACCAACTCCACATCCAGGCCCACACACTCGTGAGCCAGAATGCATGGGAAATACGCAGCGGGGGTCAGATCAAACAGAGTCACCACAGGGGGATCCCTCACAGTCACAGTTAACATGGTAAGCATCACAGTTCACAGGAACACAAGGCCAAGTTAATCATAAAGACTCAAACCCCCTGTTAGTGAGGAAGAATTCCCGATCTAATCAACAGGGTGCAGGTGTGATACTTCACAGAAACAATTATGTGTAAACCTTAAATATCACCGCATAAACGCAAGAGATCACTCGCTTGTTTTCCAGTGTTTAGCAAATACCAGGAATTCTAATCCCAACATGAACCCAACACTTTTTTTCTCATCGTATAATTGTCAAATCTAAAATGTTTTTCCTTCACTTAATGTAACATAGCTGCTGTGCATAGATTTTTACAAATATGTCTGAAAACACAGTATTTTGAAAAAATATTCAGCTCAACCAATAATGTAACATTTTTAAAATGGCTTACTTCTGTATATGTACATAATTTTTGTGTTCTGGAATATACAGAGATCAATATGCATCAATATACATTGATTGCGTAAGGATTCAGTCCCCAGTCACAGTCAGAACTTCTGGCAACAGTCTTTTTGAATAGGTCTCTACATGATTTAGAACAATGGGATGGTGTCATCTTTGCCTATTTATCTTGGAAAAATATCTCAGGATTGTTGGCAATCAATGGACTGCAGGTATTTTTTTTGTAATAATTTGGAATGAACAAATGTTTTTCAACTTTTCACTCCAATTTGGAATCGACAATTGTGCAAATGTGGCTCCTCAGAACAAACCCCTAACACTGGGGAGTATTACTGTTCCCCTCCAGTCCTGCCTTGCTTCACACTGCAGGCCACACCGCACGTGCAAGAGACTTATAGCCAACAGCTCTGCTAACCTCCAGGCATCAGGGAAGCTGACAGAGGTCGTCGCTTAGCAAGGAGACAAAACACACACAAACAACTAACTGCCTCCCCACTAGACGATGAAAGTGCACACTGATTCTCATTCACAGGAGGCAAATGGATCCGGAGTCGAACCTGGATCTCCTGTGAGTGCCATTAACAGGAGAGGCACTCTAGAGACCGTCACCATTCTGTCTTTTATTGGATTTATGTAAGCTTTCTCAATGGGCCACTCAAAGGCATTCCAATCTCCTCAGACATTAAAGCGCTCCAGTGTAGATTCGGCTTTGTGTTTTGGGTTGTTTTCCTGCTGAGATGTGCATTTTCTACCATGTTTTAGATTATGGAATGGCTGAAGCAGGTTTCCTTCTCGACATAGCCTGCACTTTGCCCCATTTTCCCTTGGTCTTGACCCAGTTCCCAGTTCCTGCTCAAACATCCCAACAACACGAAATGACCTGTTGATTTAGACCTACATTTCGTTCTTATCTGAATACAAAAACTTCTGCCACATGTCTTCAGTATCATCGACACATTCCATATGAGTTTTAGGATAATTTATTTCTTTGTTTTGAAAGGACTTGCATATTGTTAATGTATGATAACTGACACATCTCAGACACTGAACCCAGATATGAAAATTGACCAATCAAAGTCAGTTGACTTCACAGTGGCATATGAGATACATTACTGAGATTCCAAGTTAAAGCCCTTTGATTGGACACAGATAGACATTGATATTGTGACTGTCCAAACTAATATTTTAATCACGCTGTGGCAAAAGGCTGAAGATAATGCAATTTAGAATCCCAGATATTCTTTGGACATCTAATTTGTTTATATGATAGTAAAATAATTGTTCAGCTTAATCAACCAGTACTAGATGTTTAAATATTAAGGCCTCCTACTTGTAACGCCCACCTATATAGATGTTATAAATATATAAAACAATTGCAGCCAATTTCAGAAAATAAATACAAGTAAGATAGTGTTGTATTAGCTGACTCTTGATGACACACAATGTTTATATACTAACATAATGATGTAGAAGTATATGGCCATCCTTTAGTTTATTAAAAATCGCAGTAAAAATATCTGTCTGATACAGGCAGACACACTAACACTAAAGCAAATTAAAATAGGCGCATTGCAGTACGTTCCCCATACTTACTTAATGGAAGTGATGATAGGAAACACACTGTTGCCAGCACCACATCCAATCTGCAACAGTAAGATCACACTTTCTACAGACACCGTCTGAAGGATGCAGTGCAAATGATGGCTAGCAAATCACTTTCTATGGACCATCCAGAATAAAATTATAGTATGCCATTAAGAAGAATGTCAAACATCAGACAAACAGTAAGCGTCATCCCCATTAGTGTGAAACAAATTAGCCTGTGGCTCTTAGACTGATCTGACTTCAACAAGTTCCTCCTTCTCTATGTCTTGCCGCATTAAAATCTGTCAGACCTAAAATTGCTAACGGGACTTATCTCTAAGATCCCTTCAGACCAAAAGTGCTAACGGGATGTACCTCTAAGATCCCTTCAGACCTAAATTGCTAACGGGACGTACCTCTAAGACCTCGTCAGACCTAAAAGCGGCAACGGGATGTACCTCAAAGATCCTGAAAGCAGCCTGATGTCCAGGAAAAGTGTCAGTATGTCTTGTTATCTGTGCTGGCGCACCCAAATTCTGGCTCCGCCCTCCTACTGAACTCATCGCAACGTCCCCTGGACGGGACACCCCAGGCCCGCACGGCCCAGGCCCCCAACCCAGCAGCTCGGGGAACTCCAGGAACAGCCATCGCCGATCCTTGAAGAACTTATTCTGGTGCGTCTCGTAAAAGCCATCCCAGTACTTACAGGCGTCTGTGTCAAATTTTGCTGAGGGGAAACAAATACGCGTGAAGGAAACAGACTGAACATCGATGCGGTGATGGACTCATCCACTGTAACTGTCTTTCGTTGCAGAAGGGGCTAGGGGCTCTAATGTGCTACACAAGACATCCGCTCACCTTGGTCCTCCAGCGGAATTCGTTCACTAGAATGTTCTGCTGCTTTTAGTCTCGCACTTTCCGTCTCCTCCTCTGACCACTGAACGTGGTCCCTGCAGATGAGACTCCTTGCGCTTAAATGGCTGTTTTTTCTTCCCCAAAACTAAATTTGTTGAATTTCAAAATTTATTCTACCAAGGCAACAAAGTCATGCGAGACTAGTAAATACTTCACTAGTAAGCCGACTAGTGAAATAAATGTATTATTTAATTATTTCATAATTTCATAATTATGCATCTCAAACAATGCATTTCATAACCACCTGCAAAGGTGAACACTTGCTTCACGAACAGTAGTGTTATTTTCGCAGGTGATGGTGACATACCACATGTTATGCTGGAAGATGCGGTCAGGATTGGTCAGGATCCTGGCTCCCAGCGGAGCAGGTGGTCTACCATTGCCTCCGCCGCCGCTGCTGCTGCTGCTGGGTCTGCAGAGAACACGACCCGCCGTCCCAACCACTGACCATAGGCCTCGCATTCTGGCTCCTCATCAGGATAAACAAGATCACATTAAACATGAGTGCTATTAGGACAGTAGATGCAATTAAATTTAAAATGCAATAGAGAGTTTCTCAGCTGTGCTAACAGAGGAAAAGGTAATTTCACTCAGAGGTCAGTCTTTTCACTATCTGATGTCTTCACTGCTTTCAATTACAGCAGTGTAGCAGTGCCTAATGCAGTGGTGGGCCTGGTTAGACAGTCGGTATGAAAGATTAAAGTCTCTTCGGAGCTTATCTTTAAGAAACCTTACCTCATCAAAAATAAATACCTACATTTAAAAACAATTATTTTGTCTTTAAACGCAGGGACAATGCCTTATTTTAACGCAGGGACAATGCTACTTCAGTCTGAATGGATTCTCAGCCATGTGACACGGGATGGCACACAGGTCCACAACCTCCTCTTTCGCCCCACCTTAAACTCAGATCATTACTGGCACCTTGTGAACATGCATACAAATTAATTCTGCTGGCATAAAGCCAGATCATAAACAGACAGATCAGCAAACTTTCTTAACACCTACATAGCATTACAAAAAAGCAATTTAATTCAGATAGCATGTAAAGTTCAGTTCAGTTCAAGTTCACATCATAACATGTTGCCTCAAGAAAACTCCTGCATCTCTACACTCACCACTTCATTAGGTACACCTTGTTAATACAGGGTTGGACCCCCTTTTGCCTTCAGAATTGCCTTAATTTTTCGTGGCATAGATTCAACAAGGTGCTGGAAACATTCCTCAGAGATTTTGGTCCATATTGACATGATAGCATCACGCAGTTGCTGCAGATCTGTCGGCTGCACATCCATGATCCAAATATCCTGTTCCACCACATCCCAAATGTGTTCTATCGGATTTAGATCTGGTGACTGTGGAGGCCATTTGAGTACAGTGAACTCCTTGTCATGTTCAAGAAACCAGATTGAGATGATGAGAGCTTTGTGACATGGCGCGATATCCTGCTGAAAGTAGCCATTAGAAGATGGGTACACTGTGGTCATAAAGGGATGGACATGGTCAGCAACAATACTCAGGTAGGCTGTAGCATTTAAACAATGCTCAATTGGTACTAAGGGGCCCAAAGTGTGCCAAGAAAATATCCCCCACACCATTACACCACCACCACCAGCCTGAACCGTTGATACAAGGCAGGATGGATCCATGCTTACATGTTGTTTATGCCAAATTCTGACCCTACCATCTGAATGTCGCAGCAGAAATCAAGACTCATCAGACCAGGCAACGTTTTTCCAATCTTCTATTGTCCACTTTTGGTGAGCCAGTACAAATTGTAGCCTCAGTTTCCTGTTCTCAGCTGACAGGAGTGGCATCCGGTGTGGTCTTCTGTTGCTGTAGCCCATCTGCTTCAAGGTTCGACGTGGTGTGCGTTCAGAGATTCTGTATACCTTGGTATAACGAGTGGTTATTTGAGTTACTGTTGCCTTTCTATCAGCTCAAACCAATCTGGCCATTCTCCTCTGACCTCACAACAAGGCATTTTCGCCCAGAGAACTGCCGCTCACTGGATATGTTCACTTTTTCGGACCATTCTCTGTAAATCCTAGAGATGGTTGTGCATGAAAATCCCAATAGATCAGCAGTTTCTGAAATACTCAAACCAGCCCGTCAGGCACCAACAACCATGCCACGTTCAAAGTAATTAAAATCACTTTTCTTCCCCATTCTGATGCTTGGTTTGGCGACAAAAAGGGGAACTAAGCTGCGGACCATGCCGAAATATAGTGGGCACCAGGCCAAACCTCACAAGAAAGAGGAAAAGGTAGTGAATGCTACCAGGTTGGGGATGACCCTCCAAGGCAGCCGAGCCCACATATCCACCAATGAAGCAGGTAGTGTTAGAAAGTAAGATGTAATAGTAGTAGTAGGTACTTTATTTATCCCCCATGCGCCCCAGCACACCACTGCATAGAAAATGGCACTAGTGACAACAGACTGGTAGAAAGTGTGCAGTAGTGAGCAGCACACATCAAATGACCGGAGCCCCCTAAGGAAATAAAGCCTTCTTATACAGGGCCATGGTGTTCACAACCCACTCCAGCCTCTAGTCCAAGTGGACTCCCAAGTACTTGTAGGTCCCGACCATCTCAACATCCATCCCCTGAATGTGGACAGGGATCGAGGGGGCCCTAGTCCTCTGGATGTCCATCACCATCTCCTTTGTCTTTGAGCAGCAGATGGTTTCTCATGCACCATCCCACAAAGTCCTCCACCAGGCCCCTATACTCCTCCTCCTAACCATGCAATATACCCTATACTAGCAGTGTCATCAGAGAACTTCTGCAGATTGTCTGCACAGATTGAGCCCATCCTGGAAGAGGGTAGGCTAGTGCCATGCTACGGCTTGCTCACTGGACAACTATATTGTAGCTACGAGTGTGCAGTGAGCCGAATCCAAGCCACCAGACTGGAAATGTCAGACCAACGCGGGGAACAGCACAACGTCGTCTGCCAACTTCAGGTTCCATTGTGCAGGAAGCAGCGTTGTGTGCAGCCTTCCTCACAACATCCTCCCTCAGGCCATCTAAAGACGTGTCTCACAGGGTCATCACGTGTGCACCCCTGTGGGACCGTGACAAAGAAGGGTGGTCAGGGCACCAAGCCCAACACCTACCAGTTGACAGGAGGGAGTTTTGCCTGCTCTACGGTCGAGGTTAGCCGTACCCACCTGGTCCATCAACATAAACATAGTTAGTACAAGGGCCATCCATCTGTGCCTCCATCGCCAGGGGGCAACTGCCCTAATTCTACATAATTCTCTTCACTTAACTTGTAGAGTGGCTACTGGCAGGTGGCCCTCACCTCTGAGACAACACCCAAGACTGCCATCCCCACCAGAGCAGGGCTGTGTAGTTTCAAACCTTGCCCTCGGACTGTGTAACTGCCTCGCCACCTTCAAGCAACTCAATGAAGGCTTGTTTGACACCACCTCCCAGGAAGATAGTGCCATTAAAATGAGGCCCAGCAGAACAGCAGGCCTTCGACATCCTCAACTTTAAATAGTATTGGTTTTATGCGCACATGGAGCTGTTCGTTTTGTGTTTAATTTCATTACACTTTTTGGACCTCTGTTTTGCCTGGTATGGTTCCTAGACCTCTTTTAGTGGCTAAGCCCCACGCTTGACCACACGGAATGGAAAATTCAGTGATTATGTTAAGAGGACTAAGAAAGCTGTACTGGGCTTTCGGTTCTTTTATTAGATATATTCAGCTTTTCTGCTAAAGCAGCACTATACGCTGATTGCGTGGGCCGCAAAGGTGGTTACACATCACTTGGTCACGTCACACTCCCTCACACAGGAAACTGACGCCCTGGCTAGCTAGCAATCTCATTCATGGTTGCCACTATTAATTTCCCCTTACTGATTGATTTTGCCCATCCAAAGAGAAAAAGAAAAAAAGCAAATGCAATTTTTCATTATAGCACACTTTAATTCAAGTACTATAGATTGTGCTGAATTATACTTGATTCTGTTAGAGGGTCTTAAGATATTGTAGCGTTGGGGTAAGCCTCCGAAGAAAAATTATTTGAAATAAGAGGACGGATGCACTTTCTTTGCAGTGTTTGCGAGTTCGCTTTATTAGCTCTGCAATTAGCATACACGGTCCCTATCGGCTGAGACCACGCCAAAACAATAAAACCAACTCTTTAACAATCTCTCTTTTTAACCCCCCCTTTCATTCAAGTTATTCATTCGTCACGTCCCCCTCTCCTTTTATCTCCTCCCGAGGGCTTTGCAGACAGGCAATCGTCACCCCCAGAACATGGGGTAGTCCCTCCCACTCCCTCTAACCCACAGGTCGCTACAATATTTTACACTATCTATCATTTAAGCTGAAGAGCACAATGCACTCAATCATTGCAATAATAACGTACTTAATATATTGTAGCGTTTTTCGGAGTGCTACTTCTCTGCTCGGATTCAATCACGAGGCCGACACTGTTTAACAGGAATCAATGCTCTTTATTTCGCACATGCGCTTACAACCGCCTTGACAAAGGCAGAACTGGCAGTGCAAAGAACTAGCGAACATACCGACAATCACAGAGAGCCCTCACCAGCACACATAAACCCATCCATGGTGAGGGTTCTTAACTTTAACAAAACTAACTCAGGTTATGGCGGAAATAACAACGTGAACGAACCACACATTTAGTAATACTAAACATCGAACACGCTATTTACAGGTTTTAAAGTATTTGGGAGCTAGGCTTCCCGGCAGCCCCCGCGGGGCTGGCTGTAACCCATTGGCAGGGGGAAGCGCACCTAGCCATCCCCGCTACAATATGTAGTTTATTCAATTATCTTCAATATCGAACATTCGTGAAATCTTGAAAAGGATGAAAGTATATGTAAAAAATTAACAAATAATGTAACTCTTTTTACATAGCGTTTTAATTACTCTTATTTTGAAAAATCAGTCTTTTTTACTCCGGAAGTGCTTTTAAAAAACCTCACACTGCCGTCCTTATTTTGGTACCGTAGACAATAAAGTACTGGGTGGATAACAGATACAAATCACATGTTCTGTATTAAAATTCGATATATGAGGCTTTGCAATAGAAAATTATATTAAAGTTCAACGCTGAAGGCTACACGCGACAGCAACCAATTACTTAGCTACATGTCTCAGAATGCAGTCCTCATTTTTAGTTGGGGAAAAAGTGACGCTTATTGGTATTTAAGCAACGAATTTATACAGTATAGCGAACATTTAATTATTTTTCTAATTGATGATGCTGTGCTAGTCTAAAATGATATACATTTTCCAATATAGTTTAGTTTAACTGCACAGCTAGCTTTAGGGATGACCAGGTGGCAGGTTAGCTACTAAAGAAAACGTTTTAGTGTCAGCACCCCACTTGCTTCTGTACTTACTTGAGAAACTGATAGGATAACTTTCATGTCGTTTTTGCTATAGTTTTCAGAAGAAAAGCTAACGCGACTATTTATCCGGTTTTATATTTTTATATTAGGTAATATTTTGGCATTGATAATTGCGAGCTAAGGGTACTAGCATTGTGCTACCTGCCCGTGCTAATAGACCGGCGTTGATATTTCTGCGTTTTGTAAACTATACTATTTGTATTTATTACTGAATTTAACAAGCCACTTACCTTATTTGTTTCGAAATATGCACGTTGCGGTTAATACTTTATGAATTCGCAATGTCATCCTCAAAGAGTTTAGAACCCAAGCCACACAAGTATGTGAACGTAGGGCGCCCCCGAGCGGTGCAGTACTCAAGAAACCAAAATACCATAGTTTATATGACCAGGAGGTCAATCGGGGATTTCTCCGATAATGCTGGATCATTGCTACGAAAAAACATGAAATTGCTTCGGCAAATTGTACTTCAGGTATTTGTATAGTTTATGTTAATATATTTTCACGAAATCATTCACTTGGTAGATGTAGGTTGTTTGTTATGTAAATATTTATTAAATGAACTGGCATATTCTTGTATTAATTTTATAGGAAACTACAGAATTCAAGAAGGTCTGGTCAAGGAATTCCAAATCTCCTATCGCATATGAGAGTGGAATGATTTATTTTGAAAACTATCGAAGTTGCTTCAGTGGGTAAGGGTCCATGGTTTTAAAATTTCTCAGCTCAACCTCATTCACACTCAGGTAACTCGAATAGTTGAAGTGCATTTACTTCTGGTGACACAATACCAGTTTGGACTGTGTTTTGATTTTATTTTAATAGTGTCATAATACTGAAGTGTAACTAGAGAAAAACACCATTCAAAATCGTTGCAATCAATAAGATTTTATTTGTGTTTGCAGTATCCCTCCTAAGCCACAACACCTTTACGAGTTACCAAAGTGCTCCAAGGCTGAGAAGATTGAAGATGCTTTATTGTGTCAGTGCCCACTTGTAAGCAGATTCTGATAAACTGTTTTTCACTGTGATTATTATTTTTTTTAAATGAAACATCATTATTGTTTAAGCTATTTTTATACACTGATATTTTAAATCATGGATGAGGTACATTACATCTCAGTTTGAGTAAATATAGCGCCACAGTGCAGTTTAAACAAAAGTACAATTATGGTAACTGCCTGGTTTCCTAGCACTGTACCATGCTTGTTTTCTACTTCTTTTGTATGTATGAAGCGGAGTTGGTTGTGTTCTCCCTCAGATGACAGCCTCTGCTGTCAGCTTACAACTCCCAGTCCCAGTAAAATGGCTGCTGAGTGTCAGTGTTTCACAACTGAGAACACTTAGGAAACTGACAGTGAATTCAGCCTTTGACAGTGTGTGGTTGTTGTGTGTACTATTTTAGTTTTTTTAGTTTTAATTTATTTTCTAAACCTGGGTGATTGGCAAACAATAAGTTCTGCTATTGAATTCTAAAAGTGGAACAGTTCTTATTTACCATAGTCTTTTTTTACTTTTACAGGAAAAGGTGCTTCCTAAGACCTCTGACCACAAACCCTGCCTACTGGCTTTGACCGCCAATAACTGGTTATATCGCCTTTCTACAAAGACAGGAGAACAGCTGCAGAAAGTCTACCTCTCTTCACTTTACAAGTTCAGGTATGCAGCCTGTTTGTGTTATATTGGTATTGGCACTGAGTAAAAAACTAGATTTAGCCTGTGTAGCACTACCAGACTGAATTATGCACTGGGTTTGCACCTTCTGTTTAATGCTATGTCTCTTCCTGTTAGCATGCTGACTATTTGATGACTCATGATTCTGTTTTGTGCAAGGCCAAATGGAATGCAGATTATTTTGCACAATCAGGAAAATGTGTGTCTTTCACAATCCAGACCCTGGCAAGAACTGCAACTCTCACCCTGCCTCAGTAAACACAAAGCTAATTTGTCACGTTGGGGAGGTTAAGCAATGGTGGATTAATCGCAGTGTTTCTCTATTTATCTCCTTTCGGGACTGTAGTCTGGAGTAAATGCACATGGTGTGCAGTCTGGAGTAAATGCACCTATTATTAGGTTACTGTGAAGAAAATGTAGTGTCTCCAGCAGTTTTGACATAGTGCCCGAACTTGCCATGTCAGGGGTTAAAGTGTGCATGTTGTTAATAGTCTATAAAAACATCTACTAAAAACAAATACATTTATTCAGGTTTGAAGTTCTGAAGATCAGTAGTTGCCTTCTGAAAAAAAATTTCTAAGCGGACTCCTCAATTGGATTTATTTTCTCATTAAATATTCTCTTGTGTATTATTCTTTCAAATTTTTGCTTTGTAAATTCATGCCCTTCAACTTGTCATGGTTCTGAGCCTTGAAGAATTGAATATTACAGAATGCATCTGCCAAACAACTTTAATAATAACACAAAATAACTTTAATAAAAACAGAATTCAAATTGCACTCTAGTAAGATCTTGAATCTCTAAAAGCACTGGATTTCAGTACGGTTTTCCGTTTTGCCAGGTACCTTGGCTGGGATGCTCCCCAGGAAACATTTTACATCAAGTCTGTTCAGAACAAACAGGCCCCCATGTCCCGCCAGGTCCCCATGAGACAGGTGAGGAGCAGTTCAAGGTGTTTGCGGTTTTTGGTTTAATGCACCTGAGCTTTTGTTGACAGCCAAATCATTTATTTATTCATTATTCAGTGCTGCACTCATTCAGTGGTGTTTTTTAGCAGTAATATTGCGGCAGGGAAAACGGAGAGAGAGTTTAATAGCTTAAAGGTGAAATGGCTTGCTCCCTTGTTTCTTGGGTTTCTTCATTCTCACAGGCGGGGGTCGAGAACAACACCCTGATGTACCTTGCTGTATTCCGGGTCCTACCTCTGGAAGTCGTGGGCATTCTGCCAATCAACAAAGATGTAGAGAAGTTCTATTGCCTTGTAGGATTTTCACTATTTCACAACATGAACACTGAATCAGAATCAGCACTCAATGCCACTTTTTGTGCCTCGGTTTGTAGGTGTTTGGGAGCACTGTTGTGGATGTGATTCTCTCTCAAGGACTGCTGGTAGTTTCTCACAGCACTAAGATGGTAAAGCTGTACAGTTTCGAATACATTGAAAATAAGGTAAATATATTCATATTGCTCAAAAACACCGGTGGCAAATGATATCAATTTAGGTTAGGTTGTGTAGTTATACGTGCTGTTTAGCTGGCATTCTGTCACCTTCCACAATAATAATGTCAATTTTACAGACGGTTTGTCTTTTTTGTGTGTTAAACATTAACGGTGGTTAATGTATGTAAGAATGAAAGGTGTCAGGATCTAGTCTCAGCAACTGAGACGTTGTGTGTTGCTGTCAGTTTATGACAAAGGCGCTGGGACTTGGGGAGTGGTGTGAGTGGGGCGGAGTCCAGGGCACCGTGGGAGACGCCCCCTTCGGCATTCCAGTGAACTTCCACATCAACGGTAAGGCCAAGGTGACCGGCGATGGCAGGCAAGCCCAGTACCTGGTGAAGTCCGTTGGTGATGGTGTTCTCGTGACCCCACAGAGGCCCTCCCTGTGCTGTTTGAGCTCTCCTGTTTGGACAACAGTCTGCAGATTGGGGGCCACCCGTGGCACTTCATCTTCACGCCCAACCACAAAAAACACCGGGGCACCTATCACATCTGTTCCGTGGAGAACGGTTCCCTGGTAACGGGCTAATCTTTAGCATGACGTTGTTCGGTCCTTTCTCTATGTGTTCCTAGGCTTCAAAATGCAGTACAAGGGGTTGTTTTAGGCTGTAAGTGCAGCTGAAGTGTTTTCTTGTATGTGGTCAGGCCTTACTCTGGATGTCATTCAGGAGGCTTGGCAGGTGTTTTTGTCAATGCCTGTCAGAATAATCTGTGACTGTAATTGAAACATGTCCTCGTAAATATCTGTAAGAGATTAATTTTGCTGTCAAATACATGTTTACGCTTACATACTTATCTATCTAATAATGTTAGTTTGTCTATAATGGATACTTTTATTTCCTTTTTTATCTCATGGAGAATGTATTGGCTTCCTAGAACATATTAAATTCGAAGTCTGTTATGTCAAATGCGAAGTGATTTGATCGCCCGCTTCTTATTTTAAAGGCTAGAAATGGAATACAAGACATGCAGTGCTGCTCGCTGGAATCGGACTGGATCTATTTCCATCCTGATGACTCTGGGAGAATTATTCACGTCGGGCCCGGCAGAATAAAGTGAGTTGGGACTAGAAGGTCATCCCTCTTCAGGTGATTAAAGAGCCAAGTTCTAACAGAAAATACTTGGGAGATGCATTCTGAGCTGATTCATTTACTTCAATTAACAATTCCCCCAAAACTTTCCTTGGCCCTTTCACCTTCCATGAGGAGTGTTGTTCAGACCTTAGGGTAGTCTGAGAGCAGCTTTGCGGGTAGGTAAGCATAGACATGTATTTGACAGCAAAATGTGGAGGTATATTATATATATATGTGTGTGTGTGTGTGTGTGTATGTATGTGTTTATACACTTATGCTCAAAAGTTTGCATACTCTGGCAGAAAATGTCAATTTTTGGCATTGATTTTGGAAATATGAGTGATCATGCAAAAAAACTATCTTTTATTTAAGGATAGTGATCATATGAAGCCATTTATTATCACGTAGTTGTTTGGCTCTTTTTAAAATCATAATGATAACAGAAATCACCCAAATGGCCCTGATCAAAAGTTTACATACC
>JAOVYW010000001.1:6596661-6623039 GCA_025775045.1 Hiodon tergisus
AAAAGGCAGGGATGGTATGCCATTTCTCCTAAACTTCGCAGCATCAGCCACTTCTGACCCGTACTGGTAACATCTCATCTAAATCAATACTTAATAATCAACCATTTATTTTGTTAAATATGTAGCCAGCTAAACTAAAGTCCTGCTAAATTGACTTGAATAATGTTAGCCAACGTTACCAGTAACAAAATAGCTTCATGTAAAATATCCAGCGGTGAATTGTGTTTTTGGGAGTTTTATTATAATGGATGTGTATAAGTTTTAAGCTGGCAGAGTCTGTCTGTCTGTGCGCATAATGCCATATATCACACCTTTAGAGAAAATTGGTAAATATAGCTTTATACACATTGTCTAAGCCAAAGTGTAACCCTCGAGCTACCATGTGAAAAGAGCAAGGACAATGGTGATTTTTAGAGGCAAGAGTTCATGGTTTCAAATGGTGGCTGTGTCAAGGCTGTAGCGTTTTAGACCCAGCGCAATAGCCGCATCTAAGAGGGCCGCCTCGTTTGCACTTGACAACTGTGGGACAACCACAATTGACTGAGGGCTACCACTAGGGCCAATTTCCTGCCTGTTTAGATTAGCCTATAGGGTCCAGTTGATGAGCTGGAGTTTTCCCCAGCTGATCAGGGCCAAGCCCACCAACGGCTGAAACCAATATCCTGGCCATGTAAGCCACCAGGATAGTATTATACTTCCCCAGACGGGCCATGAAAGTGCTGGCAGAGTAACCTCTCGTCGGTCCACACTGCTGGTTCAGGTGCACTGAATCTGTAATAGCAGGGCCAAGCTAACAGCGTGCCAGCACTGAAACAATCCCACCAGCAGAAAGTGGGAGAGATATTGGGTGACAGTTGTTCTAGTTCCGTAACTTTGCCATCTATTTTGTATTTTCAGTGTCGTGCAACCTATACAGCACGTCACTTTCAGTGCTAACGGCAACACCGAGATACTGCAGGGGCCTCGGCCGGGTGTTGCTATTAGCACTGCAAACACTGCCAAAAATCCGGGTGAATGTGGAGCCTCTGCAGCTGCCACAGGCTTGTCGCCAAAAACAAAGAGGGTCTCTCCTGCGGAGACAGGCTAAGCCAAGCCCAGTACGTCCGTGGCTCGCATCAGTGGCCTGTGCTCCCTCAACAGGGATGGCTAAAGCTGGCAAGGGCCTGGGTCCCCCAAAGCCCTCCAAAGCAGCCAGACAGACAGAGTCATCATAATGCTCTACAGGCAGGGCACAGGGAACGGTGGGAGGCATCGGGTCAGGCCTAATAGCTGACGCCGGACAAGCTGGAGGCAGGAGACACTCCTCCAACACACACAAGGCTAGCTTCGCTCACAAATAGCAGTATAGTGATACAGAAAATCATTACAGGTTTTACGTCTCAACAGTACACAAAGGGGGAAAAAGGGAGACATTCAGAAAAGTGCTCAGATGCTAAGATTCTGAAGGAGAAAGAACGAGCGTCACAGTGCTTTATACGTTTTTTTATAAGATCACGGGCACACGAAGTCAAGCATGCTCCTGAGATTTGGCTCACATTTGCTCAGATGGGCTGGGGGGAAATAACCAACTTCTGATGGTTAAAATCTCGCATTTCAAAGGTAACCTAGAAGCCCATCCTACCAAACAGATAGAGTCCTGCCGTTCCTCGTCTGCCATCGGTAACGTTATCCAAAGGACTGAGTTTCCACTTGGGCACGCCCCTGTCCAGGCTGAGCAACTCGTTTTATGAGATCAGTATCAAATTAAACACACTTTAATTTGTTTGTGATAATACGATAATTAACTATACAAATGAATCCATCCATGTTCATTGAGTTCTATTAAAATATCAGCCTTTAAAAATGGCTTCCCTTCGGAAGTTAGATTTACTAAATACAATAATACATGTATGGACGGTGTAGCTTGTGTACAAAGTGTCCGTCTAGGTATACAGAAGTGTATACGTAACCTGCCGTTTTTTTCTCTAGAGTACTATATAGACTAATTTGCCTTGGTTATGTACTCCAGTTGCACACAAGCAAATGAGGATCCATTTAAACATGCCACCATCTATTTTTGTCGTAAAAAAGTGTCTAACAAACAAAAGTTTACTTTTACTTACAAGCTTGACATGCATTGCTCATTTCCATTTTGCAGTGTTGCCAAGGAATTCTGTGGTCTGAGAAGGTGAGTGATCTGATGCTGGTGAAGGAAATGTACAAAAAGAACATGTAAAGGGGAGCTCCAGGACCAGAACTGAATACCACAGCTCTGAAGGAGGACATGACGAACCTGCTCACACTTACCATTACCACTACCACTGAATCCAGATCATACGTTTGGGAAGGTTGAAAGCACTCACACTAGCATCTACCCTGTGGATTTTTGTAAAGATGAGAGTGTACAGATGTTATGCAAACAATGATTTTTATGAAATGGTGCCACCTACTGGAGTGATTGGTTTCTCTTGCTGAGGGATCAGGTCTGGTCTCTAAGCATGTTCTGCTCTGTATCTGTCGTTCTTATTGACAACCGCCAAAGGCAGGTCTCATGAGAGAAAATAAAAAGGGATAAACTGATCTATACACACACACACACAACACACAACATACAACATACATTCAAATTTCAGTGTTTAAAAACTTGACTGAAGTGTGTTTTGTTCCCAACCACCTGAAAGGTGGGGAAAAAAAAATAGTTTTGATAGAAAATCAAGAACATTCTCTCTTGGTCAACTCAAACCTGCATAGTACTCCACGCGTGACGCTTCTCAGCGATCACACCAAGCACGCTCACACCGAGAAACGGAAGCCTTTCCTCACAATCCCAAAAAAAGCAAAACAGCGGCACTGCACCATTACTTTTTATTCATCATTAATCAGTATCTACTTTTGTGTAGCACAGGATGACCACGCCTAAAAGCAGGACTGAAGGGTTAAAATGCATGAAGTCTGAAGAGGACAATGGACTGGGGAAGAAGCAGCTAATGAACTGTTCTACGTAGTTTAGCATGTAAACAGGACACAGATCAGGTGTCCAGCAGGCACATGAGAGCATTAGCAGGGTGAACGCTTCTTTTGATGGAAGGACATCGGCTATGAGGCACCCTTGGCTCGTAGCTTGGAAAGAAGCATCTCGTTCTTTCTGCACTCCTGTGAGTAAACAAACAAACACACAAACAAACACTTCTGTGAGTAGAGAGAGTGGCAAACCCTGACAACAAACATAGCACAGTACTTATGTTATTAGGATTACATTTGAATTAACTGGCTATCACCTTGGTAAATTGGACAGTTATGGACACCTCCGACATGATCTTTTAGAAATATCGGTGCACACCGAGTCTAGGTACAGAAACCATATTCATAAGTACAATTTAACGATTTAATGCAATTAATGAATTACACGATATTAATTGTACACAGGTCACAGGGTTAAGTATAAATTATAGCACATTATGAACGATTGCATTTAAATCAAATATTAAATATAACACCAATACAAGGACTTAATTCAAGGAGGTTTAGGAATCCCCTCACATAAATGCAATTCCCTGCACTGTGATGCGAAATTCAGTGCGTTGGCGTTGAACCACGCGAGCCGCTGCCCTGGATTCTCCACACCTTCACAAACCTGTCCCCCTCACTCACCTCTTTGAAGTCCTTGATGGTCTTGAAGTAGAGCCTCTGCTTCTCCAGCAGCTCCAGGTACTCATCGTTCAGCTGGTCCCTCTTCATCTTGTTCTCCTGCTTCTTCTTCTCCATCTGTGTGAGGAAGTGTTCAGGGTGCTTTCTGCTATCTCAATTCATTGAGCACCGTGTAGTGTCAATGCGTTTTCCCTTCAATTTCATACACAAATAAGCTTAAATGCGTAAAAGGACTTGTAAAACCACAAAATAATGAAACACTGATTCTGAAGGGGGGTATTTGTGTTATCTGCAGCTGTACAGAGAAAACGGATATAACTTACATATCATGGTAATAACCTGACTGTTTGGTTAAGCATGCTGAAAATACACACGGTGGCGAGGGTTAAAAAAAGGTTCTTCTGTCACTCTGAATATTCTCCATAGCGATGATCGGACAAGGTTATTAAAACGTATGTACCTTCATCCTGTTCTGTTTGATTCCCTCCACAATCTGCTCCATCTGCCTAAGGAACTGTTCTTTGGCCCCCGAGGACGCCATGGCCCTGAGGACACAATAAATATCATCCTTCTCATCTCATCGGCACTGCAAGAACCTGCAAATATCTTGCAGCAGTCACGGTTCTTCACATGAAACCCAACGTACTCGCAGGTCAGAATTAGCACAGCAGTCACGGTTCTTCCCATGAAACCCAACGTACTCGCAGTTCAGAATTAGCACAGCAGTCACGGTTCTTCACATGAAACCCAACGTACTCGCAGGTCAGAATTAGCACAGCAGTCACGGTTCTTCACATGAAAACCAACGTACTCGCAGGTCAGAATTAGCACAGCAGTCACGGTTCTTCACATGAAACCCAACGTACTCGCAGTTCAGAATTAGCACAGCAGTCGCGGTTCTTCACATGAAAACCAACGTACTCACTGCTGAAAGTTGTCGTGGATGGAGTTCAGCAAATTCACCTATGGAAAGGAAAACACAGAAATAAAACTATGTGATCAGGGATGGAGAAAAACAGCCCGTAAAGGTACACACATTCTTAAATGAAATCAGTGATATATTGAGACAAACCGAAAGGCCTCACATATACAAACGTGGGACTCTGGAATGAACAGGAAGAATGGCACTAGGAATGTAGGTACGCAGAGGTGCTTCCCTGGGGAACCTGTCAAACCCAGCTGGTGCGTTCTCATCCCATCTCATCCCGCAGACGGCCCGCCGAGATAACAGAACACTTAGCATGAGTGTAAGGAGAGCAGGACACTTCTAAGAAGCAGAGCTTCTCATTTTCTTTTCCAAGTTATTACCCATCCATAAACATTTCCAAACACGGCCTTGACAACTGTTGACAGCTTGTTAAAGGCTGCTTGGCAAGCATTTCCGCTCCTCTACACTGACGGGTAATTTGGTCACAGCCGACGGCCCCTGTCAAGTGGCAGCGCTTTCCAGCATTCTGCCCCCCAGCCATCAGTAAAAGGCATTTATCTGTCAACAGCTTAACAGAGACTGCGAAACGGCACCGCTTTGGTAAAGACATGTTCTGTCGTCTCATTTTCTTCTACCTCTTTCTCCAGGAAGACTTTCTTGTCGTCCAATGTGTTGTAAAGAGTGAAGAACTGCTTGGTCTGCTTGTGCGTCGCTGAGACTGTAATGAACAGGACAGAACCATATATAAGAGCAAATGATTCTGTGTACCAGGATCTTTCTTGCCCCCCCACCCACCCACTACCCCCCCTTCTTGATTTTACACAGCTCTGCAAGGTGTAAATAGGACTTTATTAACGCCTTAGTTTGGAACACTTCTCACACGCTTTTCTAAACCACAATAAATAATTAACTTATATAGATGAATCTTCTATTGACAACACGAGTACAATCTGGGTTTTCCTCCCAAAAGCATGACGGATTTTTTTCCCCCCACATGATTTCAAAGGAACACATTTTTACTATAAAGATTTGTCTCCGTACTTTTATCCAGCCACTTGGTTACAGATGTGACGACTGCGCTGAAATGGATTCTGGCTCCGAGAACGACAGACAGAAAATCACGAAGAGACCAGGAGTGACCGAAGAAGTAAGCTACAAGTTTGTCTCTTCAGCCAGTCAGCAAAGTGACATTTGTTTATTGAACAGTGCACGCCCGCGGTGGCTCAAATAATACGTGGACGGGACAAAGGTTGGGGTGGCCGGGACAGGAAAACAAACCAAAAAGCACTATTAAGTGATTCAGTCAAGCCCCCTAAAAAAGAGCATGACGCAAAGCAGATGGTGGAGCACCTACCCTGTCCATAAAGTTCAATAAATCTCTTCTGATACTGGGTTAGCTCGGCACGACTTGGCATGTCATCAATCTTCCTGTGCAGGATAGCAATTTCCCTGGTCCTGCGGGCCTGCAAGTAGGAACAGGCATGAGGGCAGACGCCTTTCATGTGCATTTAGGTGCTTTATAAACAGCCTAAACAGACTGGAACTGGCGAGTTGGGATAAATAACAACCACATATTTCACTGAGGTAATACTGCAGATAGACAGCGTTGCTGGTTTTTAAAAAAAAAACTTTTTAAATGTGTAAAACCATTTTTTCATGCATGCTTCTTCACTAGTGCTTGCATTTATCTGTGTGTTGAAAAACTAGACAGTAAAGCAGCTGTATCGTGGCAGAACAACTGCCCCTGTAGCCCTTAAGGCGGTAGACTGGTTCCCAGTACGAATCTTATAATTATCAGACGACTCCACAACCACATTTGTATGGGCCATTACCAGTAGCAATCGGATCTTCTGCAGTTTTTCCCTGTCTGCGTTGTACTGTTTCTCAATCAGCTCGTTTCGCTCCTGCAGGACAGGACAAAAGCCATTACAGCCAGGAACAGAAGCCAAAGCCAGCCATGAGGGGAGCATCCATGAGGGTTAGAGGAACTGTACTCATAGATTAAGGTTAGAATAGGGGAACTGTGCTCGTGGATTAGGGTTAGCGTCAGGGGTCCTGTGCTTGTCGGTTAAGGTTAATGTCAGGGGTCCTGTGCTTGTTGGTTAAGGTTAGCATCAGCGGAACTGTTCTCGTGGGTTAAGATAATAATAGCGGGGAACTGTACTTGTGGTTTTAGATAAGGTTACTATCACAGGAACTGTACTCATGGGTTATGGTTAGCGTCAGGGGTACTCTGCTCATTGGTTAAGGTTAGCATCAGGGGTACCGTGCTCGTGGGTAAAGATAAGGTTAGCGTCAGTGGTACTGTGCTCATGGGTTATGGTTAAGGTCAGTGTCAGGGGAACTGTGCTCGTGGGTTAAGGTAAAGTCAGTGTCGAGGAACTGTACTCGAGGGTTAAGGTTAGCGTCAGGGGTACTGTGCTCGTGGGTTAAGGTTAGCATTAGAGGTACTGTGCTCTTGGGTTAAGATAAAGTTACTGTCATGGGAACTGTACTCGTGGGTTAAGGTCAGCATCAGAGGAACTGTACTCGTGGGTTAAGGTCAACGTCAGGGGAACTGTGCTCATATCCACCCTGCATTGCTGGGGTTCACCTTTTCGTCTCCATCATCGTCTCCTGACTCCATCTTCAGGTTCTCGATGACCTTCTGCAGACGGGCCATCTCTTCCTGGGGAAGAAGCCAGTAAACCCCTCAAATCAAAGTAATACAGAGAAATTCCTGAAAAAGTGTTTTTTTTTTAAGGTTTAAACATTTATTAGCCCAAGTGTGCCAGCCCATCAAAGGGCCATTTAGCCCAAACCGTCCCTTTCATGCTGAGTGGCAAATGGACGAGCAACGGGAAGTCGGTCCTTGGCAATACTTAGGTGGGAACCGGACCCACAGAGCAGATGCACCAACCATAAGCCAACAGGCTGGTAATTACATTCATGGAAGTGTTCATTTATTTCTGATTGCTGGAACTCCACTTAAAAGCAACAACATTTGGGCAATGTGATTAAAAGCAACCACCCAGGTTCACAGCCCAGAGAGCCTCAGCGTTTCCACTGGCAGGGAGTTGTTTTTCAGCTGCCTTGTCAAATTAGCTTCCGAAGCCAAGTAGAAGTCTGCGTCATTTATCACAAAAACTCCACTAATTGAATGCATAACGTAAGGACGGAGCATATTAAAAGTTTGTTGACGTGGTGCCTGAATGAGTTTGTGGAGAAGCGTAAACCAATAAATTACCCTGGTAAATCATACACTGAATGAGACTCAAACTCAGTAATTCAGCCCGAACAAACCCGCCATTACATCATTCTTCTGGAAGCCTGAAGATGGAAGGACACGTGTCCTAAAACAAGCCAAAGGAATTGACACAGAGAGCCGTTAAATAAAAAATAAAAAGTTACAAAAATGAGTAATGTGTTTGAATGGTTTCATCACACTTACTCAGTATTCTACTCTGTGCGATGCTGGAATCAGGCAAAGTGCTGGCCAGACAGGAGCGACAGCTAAAGCCAGTATGTTTAGAGTTCCGCAACTGCAATTTTAAAGTTCTGAGCAACTGTATTTCCAAGATTGACACTGACGATTTTCTATAACAGGCGTAATAGATGATAGATTGGGGATGTTTATTTGATAGATAGATTTGGGATGTTTATTTGGGCCGCCTGACTGAAATGAAAACGAAATAGCCCAGACTAGATGGAAAAACTTAGTTTTAGTTTTAAAGACAAAGTGGTTATACGTTTGAATACATTTCACGGTCATCAGAGTTCCACTCCTGAAATGTGTGCTTCGAAGTAAAAAAAAATAAAAATAAAAATGGGACAATCATTACCCCTAGATAATTCATTACTGCAGAAAAAAATGATGTTAATCTGTATCTGTAAGGTCTGTCGTTTTTGTCCTGGTGGTTCTCCGGTACGACTCATCACAGCCTTTTTGTTCGATTTAAAGAGAGACGAGTTAAACGTGACCAGTTCTTTAGAGACTGGCAGCGAGGCTGTTTGTTTTCCTCTGCAGGCTTTAGCCCCTGTGAAATTTAACAGAGCAACTTCCCAATGAAAAAGAGGAGCATTAAACCCAGCGACCGCTTCTTATCAGACTAGGCCTTTCGCACACTCACCCTGCAATGAGTGCGGAACTCCTGTTCCTGGTTCTTCAGGTTCTCGTTCATGGCAACCAGGGCTCTCAGCTTCTCCAGGACACTGCAAGACAAGACACAAAAAAATGCAGTTTCGTCAACGTCCTTCTTCCCAATAGGAGGCACTAAATTAAATGCTTTATTAGTGACAGACAAATTCAGTTTCGTTAAACTGTTAAGGGATGGAAACCACTAGTAACGTAACCAACTTGAACCAAGCAACTGGTTTCGTGTTTTGCCAGAGTAAAAGCACTTTGGACAGACACTTCAGCCATGAAAGGGTTTGCAAAAGAAACGGGGTGTGAAAACCCATGCTTATGGACATGTGTGAAGCATTAGCAACATGTCATCAATTACAGAGTTGTCACAACGCTCTTTCACACTCTCAGAGCAGAGTCTAAATTTAACACACACTATCCCCAGTGGTGGATTCCCTGAATAATCACCCCATCTGGGTGGGCTACACAATGGACAGAGTTTAAAAGCATTCATAGAGTATAATTTCGTGCCATATGTCTTTAAGCCATTGGGTATAATACGGTTTTAACTGTGGGGTGGCGCAAACAGGCAGATTCACAAACACCTACGCCAGCGCAATGGGGTCACCATTTGTTTTTCTTCCCTGGGGGTTCCACGGCTTTCTCAGTTTTAAATGTGAAAATGTAAGCTTTGCGAGTTGACCAACTGAGTCATTAAATAATACAATTTTATGTAAGGAGATTGGCTCTATACCCACCTGGAGTCAGCCTGGGACTCCACTTCTTCCAGGGCACTGAGCTCCACCTCCAGCTTCTCAGACAGCTCTGTAGCCTGAGAACAAACAAAAAAAGGTCTGTCAGCTTCCATCATAGCACCTACCAGCCAATCGAGGCCCTGTGAGCTTCCTTTACAGCACCTACCAGCCAATCAAAGCCCTGTAAGCGTCCATCACAGCACCTACCAGCCAATCAAGGTAAGCTGAATGCTGGGTGTGCAAAAATCCTACCGATGTGTGACATGCACATCAATAAGCAGCTGATACAGAGTAAGACGACACACACAAAAAAAAACATACGCTGAAAAGACACTGGTGTGGGACAAGATTGCATTGGGTATACCATTGTTCTCACTTCATCTACTGAAAGATTGAGAACCTGCTAGGTCCTCTAGACAAAGGTCTGTACAGATACAGAAGGCACTGCTAATCTTCTGATAATTAACCCCATCTGTGCCAAACAAGCTCTTAGCTAAATCTCCAGGACATACATGAGACTGTAGGAGCATCTGCTTCTTCAATACAGTGACAAAGCCAATGCCAGGCTTGGAAAAACCCAGATGGATTTAGTTTAACTTGCTCCTCTCTATTGCCAAAACGTGCTCCCGGATTGGCCACAGGAACAATTTACCTCCATCAGCTTGCTCTTGGCTTCTTCACATCCCGCCTGGACCTCCAAATGCTTCGTTTGTAGCTGAGAAGACAAAAGCTCAATCAGAAAAGGCTGTCTACAGGCAAGACCAGATACACATTCGCAAGAGGAAACAAATCTGCAGCTCAATAGGGAACGTTCGATCAAAGTTCCATCGGAAACAGAGGTGAAAAGGCTTAAATGGAACATTTTCTATACCAATCAATGCCAACTTCAGTCTTACACAAGGATATTGCAGCTTTTACTACACTGAGAGGTGGCAACATAACGTGGAATACAATTACACCATATTTATTCTGGGCTTTCACATAGCCCAAGGGTAATCGAACCATGGTGTGTGAACGTGATAGAGGTCAGTAACGTGACAGGGTGGAGGCCACACTGGGAAGATCACCTCTTCCAGCTGCCTGCTCTTCTGCTGGATCTGCTTGCTGAGTGACGCCACCAGCCTGCGGTGCTGCTGGGCCGGGCCATAACGCTCCGGGCATTCCTCCGCCGACCGCTCTGATTGCTGGGGCACAAGACGGACACTGGGTCGTCAGGGCTTCCTGCCACCGATGTACACTCTCTCAGACTCAGAACCACACCAGACATGCAAAAATGGGAAAACGAAGGTACAAATAACTGTGGGAGCGCAAACTATCCACCGTGTCCAATCTGGCAACTTTAAGCATTGGCTGTTCATTCAGATTCTTACTGACCACTAAAACATAACAAAAACACAGTATTAAATAAATGAAACAGCCTGATAAAATTTTTTTTAAATAAATCTGGTCCTTGTCAGTTATGACTGCAACTCAACACCCCTAATGAGAACCATCACAACACTTCTATTTATACTAACATCTTATGTATGATTACTGTAGGATGCGTTTGTTACTCCTCTAGTACTCATTCAGTATTAGAAATATACCGTTATACGACGGTTGGCAACGATGAAGCCAACTCGCTGGACCCCATTGCTGATTGGGAACAGTAGGTAATCTGTAACCAAGTATTTTCCATGCACCACTTTACATCCTTTAAGCTTGACTGGCACCCCATCTGCTGAAGTGTAATTAAAACTGTGCAGGCTTTGGACACGGGCCCTGGGAATTGAATCACTGGGGTCTGCATCATGTGACCACCACATGTACACGCTGATCCGCATCTCCTGTTCCGAGGCCCAGGCATTTATCCTTCGCTGCTAATCCCCAAACTCGGCTGCAGGCGCGCCCGCCCGCGAGACAGAAGGCGAGTAACGTGGGAGGTTCTGCTCCTCCAGTCCCTCAGCTATCTGACCCTCGCGGTCAGGAAGGAGCGACTCCCGACCTTCTCCGCGTAGTCCGACGCCATCTGCTTGATCTCCTCCGACTGCAGCCCCACGATCTGGCCCACGGTGCTGGCCGTCAGCCTGCCCTGCAAACGAGAGCGAGCTTGTCAGATCAGAGAACGCATTCATTATCAAACCAAAAGGTGACTAAGGCCTGAATTTCACATTGTGGTTCCTTCAAAGGCTCATGTTCTTAAAAAAACTAAATACTTCATATACCTAGGTATCTACAAGCTGATGCTAAGATTTTTACACCCAGGATCAGATGTCCACCAGACGCCAGTGTTTTTGACTTAGCTTTACCTGTAAAACAGGGACCGAATGGGAGGACATCTGTAAGTGTACTGCTGGTAATGGAAAGGACGTATCAACGTTGACCTTTGGCCGATGGCCTCGTGTCACTTAGCCTATTTGGATGTTGTTTTAAAGCGTTGGTCAACCTGAATCTCTTTTCCTTGAAAAGCTTAAGACCAGAATATATTTAGATCAATAAGATACATATAAATGTATATGAATGAAGAGTAAAAACTTTGAAAACGTAACCTCATGCTAAGCTGAGGCAAGTTTCTGTCCTAAACCACCAAATTTAACCCTTACCTGTATGAGATCTTATACACAATAAATATACTGGTTAATATCCCGTAACGGCCGTGAGGGGCACAGTTCCTACACTATCACGTCTGAAGTCTTACCTCCTCCGTCGCCATAGCAGCCATGCCTGTCATCAGAGTTTTAATGCGCATCTGAAAGCGAACAGGAATATTAATAGTGGATTTCAGAAACGGAAAGAGTATACACCTGTCAGGTTCTGACCCACTTAACCCAGAATGACGATCCAGCATCCGCTCCAGACAGCACTGCTAGCAGTAACAGAGCAACACATGACCCGACCCGACCCGACCCACCTCCTCAGCAGCCTGCAGGTCCTCCTCCTCCTCCGACACCGCCATCATTCCTGGGGGAAGGGCCTGCCCCAGAGACGCCTTGTCCTCTCCCTGCAGGGGAACCCAGGAGTGTGGTGGTTTTACTCACCAGGCACACCTCTGATTGGCTGAAGCGATCAGTGATTACAGGACAGATCTTCCAAAGTCCACCTTGGGCTAAAACGACCAGACTGACCTCCTGATGCCTGGCTACTTTATTATATTATTCAGAAACACATTTTAATAACAAATTGAATTGGATCATGAAGACATTTTAATCATTTTCATCTGGCATAAATAAACTATTAAATGACACTCACCTTGTCCTGTTTCGACTGCTTGCTAAACACATAACGCCTGAAGTAAAAAAGAAAATTAGATTTAAAAGAAGAAAGCCATATAATACATTTCATCCAGACTCCAATAGCCTGGCAGAGTTTCCCTATTTCCCGTTAGCTTTAGCATAATAACGAAATACGCAACAGATAACTGCTCAACCTGATCAGTTTATGACCATGTTGAAGATAAATTCTTTAAATAATGACATTTAGTGCAACCTCTAAGCTTTAAGTTTAAGCTTTCATCAGACTTTCTGAAACCGCCGAGATGCACCACTGGAGAGCATATGGGATAAGAATCCCCGTTCAAGACAAGAGACTGTGCGTTACATTAACGATAGTGAAGTCCGCGAGTAACAAAGCACGTGTGACTGGGGTCATGCAGAAACAGCAATACAATAATAACAATAACAATAACATCACATCCTCCTCCACCCGTTTCAACAGATCACTCCAAACGCAGTAGCAGGAAAGTTTTAGCCTAAATATTTAAAGGTCAATCAACACAGCCATTCAGAACAATGATCTTCATGATATCGGTCTGATATCACATGTGAAGTCCTCACACAGGCAATTTAGAAAATGGCATTTCAAAAATCTTGAAACTCCAAATACATTTCTTTTTAAAAAATAAAATAAAAACAACAGTCTTCAGGATTTCAGTCTGAATCTATCACACGAAACTGGAATTTCAAAATCAGTGAAACTCTAAAACTGAAAAAGCTTCAGAAACTATTACAGGAAGTAAAGGATAATGAAACAACGATTTAACAATGAAAACTCAGGTCAGTGCTTTTAATAATCTTTTTTTTTTTTTAAGTCAGTTTATCAGTCACTATTTTAGCACACTTTCCCCACCATGTGAACTGAACGTATTCCGCACAAGTTCATAAAATGACCTACTTCCTGTTGGAGTATGGAATGTACGTTTGGCTTAGAGCATTTATGTCAGATGGAAAAACCCAAAAGGGATTTTAGTACTACCCTCACAGGGATAACTGGAGACTTGTTCTTATTAGCCAATTATCCAAAATCCCCGCAGGAAAAAGGTCAAACTAAAATCCAATCAGGGATTTTGCGTTATTAGGTTATTAAAATGTGAGTCACAAGGAAGAAACATTGCAGGCAATTTAAAAAAAAAAAATTTTTAATAGAATTTCAGCATCAAGATCATAGGATTTGAGCAGGCTTAGCAGCCAACCGCTCAATTATAAAAACAGATATATTTCAGCCACTATTTAAAAAATAGCTCTTGGATCTCCATTCATCACTGGGCTCATGCTCAGTTTTGTGTTGGTGTCTTTGTTAACCCTTTGATACGAGAACACCAAGGCTGGCATCCCTGCACATAGCACAGCAGGTATAGCTATAACAAAAAAAACTTTTACACATGGCCATAAACCACCTGGATTTTGCCTTCAGGTCAAAAAGCAGTTGAAATAGACCAGTCATACACATTCTGTTCAGAAGCATTGCATGTCGCAAAATGCGTCTTTGTGCCGTCACCCGGCTTCGCCACAGGACCGCGTGGCTTTTGGGTATGCAAGGACCTGGTCGCGATCAGCGTGTTGCAGGCACATTTCCAGGACCAGAAAAAAGAACCACACCATAACCTCTGGTTAGTGCCATCGGTCCAAACCCCATGCCAACATAGGCCGACCGGCAAGTGGAGTTAAAGGCACTCTCAGACTGGACCAAGCAAAAACCACACAGATACTCACAGGAGAAAAGGGCACGTCCTGAAGGGGGAATAGACAAATGGAGAGAGGGGAGTAAGACCTGACACCGATCCCAAATCTAACAGACGCATTTTAACCGTCTTTCCATTGAGGAGACGTGCAACAATCCACTACTGAGCTGGAGACCGCCAGAACGGACAACAGGTGGGTCCATCCCAGAGTCAACCGCCAATGTAATTAAAGTAGTGAGCTGCCATTTCTAACAGCTGAAAGACCACATGCACCCTGTGGTCAAGAACAGAGACCATGAGAGGAAGTGATATTGGTGTATTATCAAGCACGCTCACAAGCACGCAACGACAGTCTTGTATGAAAGACACAGAATAAATTAGCTTTGTGGCACATAAAACATCATTCAGTACGAAACGTCTTAAGTTCAAATATGAAGGCCCGGCGATCCTAACAGATAAGAATCGGTCAGTGTTGCTGAGGCCTGGCCATGGGTGCCGTACTGAGGAGCAGAAGTGAGAAGGCGGTATCACCCACCTCCCGTACTCCAGCAGCGTAGACTGAACGCGGGACTCTTCGTCAAGCAGTTGCCCCGCGTCCACCTGCCTTTTGTACTTCCTCTGCGGCTTATAAACTTCCTGTGAACAGGCACAAAAGGAACACTTTTCAGGTAGCACCGAGTCAGGCGATTCTAGAGTCCAGAGAGCCGACACTGAAAAGCACTACCAACTGCCCAGTGGTAGCCCGAGCTACAAGTCTATCCCACCATCATCATTCACTAAAGGCTTAGGCAATTTACTCTCCAAGAGGTCCATCTTGTGCACTGACCACAGCTACATATTATCAGGTCTTTTGTCCCGTATATGTCACCAGAACTTTCTCACGTGGTCTCCCATTTATGGGTTTATGGCAGATGAGAAACAACAACCTAATGTACTCCTTCTGTTACGTTCCATTTAGGTTTCAGTGGTCTCCACCCCCCCGCAGCATCAGACCCCATCTTTCTACACTTTGTTTAGTTGCATCCAGCAGGTTCAGATTCCAGTCCCCCGGATCCTCGACACGACCAGTGAAAAGTTCACAGAGCAAACATGCGCAGATACGTTTTGAACAGGAACGTGATACATGGTACGACATGAGCCAAAAAAAATCGACAAAGCGCATTTATGTACAGTCTAAATTTATCACGTGCTTTCATGTGCACACAAATTGTATCCAGCAGTACAAATATGTAAAACGTGTAAATACATAAGCTACACGTATGAACATGGATGAAAGCATGTGCAAACCAAAGACAACAGAGCAGAAGGAAGCGTAGAGAAGTGCATCCAGAAGAAGTTTTCTGTCAGTAAGCAAGGAGAAGCCTTCTCATAGAACTGAATTTCCCCACCGATGCTCTTTCTGAAGCCAGCTTATTGCGAGTTTTCATGTATATTGATAACATATACAACCTAGGGTAAAATGCCTAAGAAATCTAAGTCAAATGAGCAAAGGGCGTGGAAATGGTGAGTGCAGAATGATAAAGAACATCTGGATGTGCATGGAAATGGTGAGTGCAGAATGATAAAGAACATCTGGATGTGCAAGTTGTGCCTGCTGTGAGAAAGAGCTGGACTCACAGACACGTCCATGACTGTCCTCACGGCTTTTTCCTTCCTCTGCATGAACTCGTCATCCTGTGGGAACAAACGCATGGGCTGAGCAGCGCAGTAACAGTTCACAGGACCAAAGAGACCACTGTCTGACGAGGGCTCACCTCTGGGGCGCTGTGAGTTTTTTGGAACTGGGACACTGAGTAGGCGCGGATGTAGTCCCCCATCTCCTCCCTGGTCTCGATGGCTCGCTTCACCAGCCACTGGGGAAGACAGAAGAGAGAAACTGGAATGGGGGACTAACAAGAGAAGCAGCACAGGGAAATGTTCTGCCATCCATCAGTGATTACATTTTTAAGTCAAATCTGCACACGCGACTCAGTAACTTGTGGAAATCGAGAATCGTCCAGTACGCAACAGACAAGGCAGATCTCAATTACAATGTACTGCGCATAAAGATGACCATTTGTATCCTTAAAGGGGAACACATGGGGCTAATACATGCAGCTCTCTCAACATACAAGAGAGATACTGTAACGCGACCAGGAAATAAACACCAAGCCATTTGCACATCTGAAATAGCATGGATACAAGGTAGACACGGACATTAGGTAAACCCTGACCCTCCACCCTGACATTTCATATGAGCTGTGAATGCTTTCACGCTTCACTCTACTGCAGTAAATAGCATGACCCTTGTAATTCGATGAGCATTATGTCGAGAGCAACATGCCGAGAGCAACACGCCAATGCACAGCTATGGTGATTACATGGCCTTAGATGACCTGTAAACGTCGACAGACACACCTGCTGCGTCGGTTTACCTGCACAACTGGGAAGATGTGGATGAAGTCCAGCCCCTGGATCTGATGAGGCTCCAAACGGTGGGGACATTTCATTTTGGGCAGGACGGACACAATCTTCTCAGTGAGGGCACTGAAACGCCAGACCAAGGGAATGACGAGCAAGAAAAGCTATGGGCAAACACTGGGATTTCTGTGCAGCCTTATGAACAAGAACTTACAAATCCCTTTTAAGAAATCACACATGCAAATCAATTAAAACTTTTTCTCAGGGGCTGAGAAAGGGTACCTACAGCACAGCTCTCTTTTGAACGTTATATTATACTGCACAACTGCGATTGTTACTGGTGCTTTTTAACAATTTGTTAGATTCAACTGTTAAGCCCCATTAAGTAATGCTCAACCAGTGTATTTGCATTTGCAGTAGCCCACCTTGAGATTCCCAAAGGACAACTTTAACAGGCACGCGCTTACATTTTCTGGCCGATGGTCGAATTCTCTTGGAACAGAAGATCCACGTCGATGTCGATATTGCAAGTCGTTATGCACCACGTCATCCCTCCGACTACCTGTGACATCATAGGGCAATCAAGTTTGTCTCCGATAGACAGTCATGTGTGTAATGACAGACTAGATCTAGATATAAATTAATCCTCCCATTTTTGTAAATATTCAGCATTTATCAACAGGGATTACACTATTAAAATATGAGGAATAAAATAATGTGGATAAAACATGGCATATGTAAGTGTTTTCCCAGAATACTTTTGGGCAGAATTTTTGCCCAAAATGTATTATAACAATTTTAATATCAACAAATGTTTTGAATTAAATCAACTTTATCATCTTCCAAATTAGATTTACCTTTTTTCCAAAAAACCACATGCACAGGAATAGCCTAAACTGTTTGTCATTGAAATAGTTTACACATTGATGGTATATGATTCATTAGTTTTAACTACAGAATAGAAATTCGCCTGTAATGGGTCTGTACGAACGCGTTAACACTGGTCGTTTAAAAGAGAAATCAAATTTAATTTAATTAACGTGTCCGCCCACCTTGTCGAACGGAGACAGTCCCTTAATCCGGGCTCTGAAGTATCCCGCAGCCAGCAGAAGCTCAAGGATCTCCGAAAGCTTGACGTTCTGCTCTTCATCCTCCCGCGTCTCCACCTACGAATCACGACCACAGTGTTTTAATTCATAAATGAAAACAATGACATGCGTTTATTACACTATACATAAATTAGTGGGTGATCACTCGTACACACTTAAACGCAAAGATTAGTGGAAATAAACGGGTATCATATAAACTTGATTGTAACATGGACATGCATTTGTAACAAGCCATTTATCCATTAAAAAAAATTATGATTAATGCACACATGCTGGACGTAAAAACAGAAATAAATAAATGTTTGTTGGTAACGTTACTTCTTACCAGTAAAATGTCAAACGGTGGACTTTTGTGACAATCAGGTTTGATAGCTTTTCGAGATTGCAACTAACAACAAAACTGCATTCCATTCCAAATAATGTCATATACTAGTTTCTCACCTGAATGATATTGCCTTCTTGGTCATACTGCGTTCCTATTTTCGATCCTGTTCTCACTCTCTGAAAAACTGAGGTGGCCGCCATGTTGAAATCCAGGAAGTCACGTGAGTATCACGAGACTATATGGTTAATTTGAAATATTGTACATTCGAATGATATACGATTAGCTAGCTTCTTCGTTAAAACGTGATTAAATTAAATATCACTTGTTTACGTCATCAGATTGTAATTCGGATAAAATTAAGATCGGTTTTAACCCTGTGCAAGAAAAGTTTATGTAAATTAATCATTTAAAATATTACCATTAAACATCCTATACCGTCATTTAAAAATGAAAAATTACACATATGCTATAGTCTAACACTGAAAGTTTCGTACTCGTAAACCCTTTCTTAGTTTCTAAGAAACTAATCCAAAGTATTGTACAATTTATGCTATAGCAATATTGGTTGTTACAATATAAGATGTTACAATTGCAGCATTTGGCCAGTAGATGGAAGACTAATCAAACAATTCTGTCATGCTAAGACTGGGTTAGTTGGCTCCTTATCATTCTGAGACAGAAATCATAGCCGAGTCATTTGTTTGTTGTTTCGCATCAGATATTTTGGCTGAAAACTTAAATATCATACTATTTAGATAGAATTGAATTGGTCAAGGATGTAACTTATTATTTATCTCATAGATTGTTGTTTCTAATGTTATTTATCAGTGTTGTGTTTTCTTTAAATATCCAAGTATTAAAACCGTAAATGAACATTAAATTTTTTTAAACACAATTCACATTTTCACAAATGACCGATCTCTCACTTGATATGGACGCTGCAGCTATATATCCAATTAACAGATTTGAGGTATTTCCTGAAATGTAATATCCAGTACAAAAACGTTTAAACGCCATGTTAATTCTGGCCATGTGTCTTCTGATCCTCAGACAGCAGTTGAGCCGTCAGCATGTGTGTGGCTGAGTCTGGAACAGCTGTCTCACGGCTGCAGCTCGTCACGGCAGCACCTCTGTGGCGATCTTTCATTCAGCGACGATCTTCTTCCTTTTCTGGTCATTAATACTCCAATGAAGCAAAACGGAGCTTAAGGGAGGAAGTATTTTTTAATATTATTATTGTTTTTATTCGTTTTCCATTACAAGAAAGTAATGTACTTTTACATAGTACAATAATATATATCTTTCTAATGTTTAATGTCCTACTCCAGGGCTAAAATAAGATATCTTAACAAAAAAATTAAGTTACGCTCTGTGTTACAAGAAGGACCTGGAGTGGGCCCAAGTGGCGGCTGGATTATTGGCGGAGAGGAAGACGATACAATGGTAGAGGTCCAGAGGGGATGAGCAGTGTGACACAGAGAGCAAAAATGATAAGAAGGCCGGGTTTGGATTAAGCATAAGCGCAGAATGGTTGGAGCAAAGAAGATCCTTCAAAGAACCAGCATACAGATGTTAGGGGAAGCAGCTGGAAAATTCTGCAGTGACAACAGAAGAAATCCAAAGACAGCCTTAGGGCAGATATATTTTTGCAGGTTACCAAAAGCAAAACTTCCTTGCACAAAGCATTCAGGACTGTTTTTTATCCGTATGTTTTCCTCAATTACCAATGCCTTATTGTCCACCCCATTATTGTTCAAGCATATACAATTTAGTGTAGAAGAGAATTATTGTTATTGTCACAAAAGATAGTTAAAAAAACGCACACAGTTGCTATGCAATTTCTTTTGTTCCAGCAAACACATTACCTTCCTATGACTAGGTTTCAGATATCTTAAAAGCCAGCCAATCCTGTGGCTGATTGACAAACAGTTAGGTGTTCGTGACACGTCTGTTCTACAGACAATGGGCATTCTATGAAAATTAGAGATCCTGTAATTGACAATGCAGATAATAGAGATCCTCTGGTGGATGACTGAGAGTCAGCACTGAATTCCATTAGCCATCAAATCAGCCATTTTGGACTGAGCTACCTTTGTCTCCAGCTGGACAGGCACAATTTCCACGGCCTAATACCAATACAGGCATTGTGTCCACCCTTCCACACACTAAGGAAGTGAAAAACAGAGCATACACATAACATTCTCATAATATTGCTGTGAACTGGCAGCAATGTTATGGGAAGGTTATGTGCTTTCTGGAACAATAGGTATTTTTAAGGTTTCACATTAACACCAGTTGCAGATATTACTCTGGATAATGCTGGTGTAATCGTTTTCATAATTCAGGAGCCCAGTGCTTAACTGATCCTAGGAGAAAACATTCCATTCGGGCTTCAGGATTTCTATATCTGCTGCTGTTATCCTTTAATCAAGGCTTAATTATTTGATCCTGTTGCCCATATCAAAGGTGTCAAAGAGACACTCCACCTTCCACCCCACTGTGTAAACAAAGTGCCAGATTTCCCCTGTAATACGAGGGAGGATGATGTGCCACAAACCAATGTCACACGGCCTGACTCGCATGCAGAACTGAGCTGAATTAACTCTCCCATGCAAAAGTGCCGCCCATCAGCTTTCCATGTGAACCTAGTAATATTCAAATGGGCTTTTGTGTAAATCAGTTAGCTATTTTGTATGTCAGTGGTTGTCTTTCCTCGCCCACTAGGTAACTAGGATTCTTTTGACAGATGTAAATGATGATCTCTTTCACAAACTGCATTATGTTTATAATCCCACATCCACTGAAAGGCTTAAATAAAATGCCACACACACGGTCATGTTGAAGAGTGTACGGAGCCTGTGCATACAAAGCCCTAATATGTCGCTCCCACCCCCAAAAGTGTATCTCCTGGAACAACTAGCCTTTCCTGCCGGCCGCACAACCAGGGCCTCTCTGCTGCTGTAATGACAGGTGTAAGATTAACTTTGTTAGGTGTCGACCCATTCATGCACACCAAATTAAATTAATGGAACAAATTTCCCCCTTAATTAAGATAAAAATTCATGTCAGCTGTAACCTTGCTGTGCACTAATTATGTACAAATGATTTATCATCTGTTTCGCCCAGAATATTAATCTTCACCTCATTGATAACTGCAGCCGCTGTTAAGAGATGAGACTTGATTAACAGTGACAGGCTGAGCAGCCCAAGCGCTGCACGCAGCCAGCCAATGAGAACCACCGTTCCCATTTAGTGTACAATGCAACCCACCCCGCCCCCCTCTTTTTTCCTGCAATTAACCAACATTGAAAGTGAGGGCGAGTGTAAAACAGTAACTTCTGTTTTTTAAAGACGTGGTGTTTATTCTGTCGGGTGACTTTTGGTACACAAACCCCTCGTGTTGTTTTCTTATAAATCTCGTCTCAGTTATCATGAACCCACAATGCCGACCCTAGCTGGTTAGGCATGCGTGGACAGGCCAGACGTAGCACCATACAGATCGATGGGTCAAGATCCCTACCGTTGGTCTTTGTTGAGTATACCTGACTAAACACAACCATATAGCGTTTAACCCCTCTTTTATTCCCGACCTGTCCTTTGCAGAGTTCCTGTCTGGCAGGTTGAATGCTTTCTAGCAGTAATATGACTACAATCATGTGACCCATTATGCCAATCGATTTAATTTAAGCAAAGAGACTTGTGGAAGCCTGGAAGTCTGATTAATAGTGTTGCCAGCAGTTTTACATTGTTATTCACGAGTGCTCCTTTGACAAGCCGTACTAATCACGTGCAGGGAACTAATCCACCTCATCAGAAAACACCTGGGTACCAGAGTAACGTCTGTTAATTCTACAAAAGCGTTTTCTTTCTACGGACATGCTGTTAAAATCACTCTATTTTTTACGACTGTACGGGGTATGCAGAGTCGTGAAAATACAGTGATTCCGGGTAAGAAAATGTACGTTCATATGCGCCGGGTCACTCCGATCTATGCTGGAAAATAAAGACAAACAACAAAATACCTCCTCTGGGGATGCATTCTTGTGTTTGATTTCGTTACCCAGTGAGCCCAGGGTGTGAATATGAGCTAGTGCAGTTTGATCACTTCTGAAAAATCCTAACGGACAGTAAACAACAACGAGTTTTCCAATGATCTAAGGATCTGCTACCACGTGGATGCCTGCATTGCAGAAAACATATGGGAATTTAATGAGCTCTCTCTTTAATCATTACAAATGGGATTTTTTAAATGTTTAATATGTTTCTTTTGTTTTTGTTCAGCTCTCGTGCCGGGGGACAGGATGACAGCACCTGCCATGTTTAATGTTTACCCACTAGGTGGTGCAACAAGGTAAACTCTCAGTAAGAAAGGCTCAATGTGGTACCGTGCGCAACTTCAGTCTGCTTAATTACAGCATGAAGATCAGCAGTTTGGACATCTTAAAAAAAAAAAAAAAACTTTTAAAAATGTATTTATGGGTTGACTGGTTTATTCATTTTGTTTTCTTTTGTTCCCATATGTGGAAATATTTCAATAGACAACAAACTGTCAATGTGTATATATCAAGATTGGCCCCTTGGATTATATTTCTTTACCCAAAAGCAATAGCCACTGTTTCCCCGCAGTGGTGATGCATCCATTTTATTGTGTAGTATCTTTACAGGATGGTTTCCTTCTGTTGGTGCACTATAAGTATACGATAGAGTCTGGCAATGCATCGCACCATAGAGATTTGAGAATACCTTTAGAAAAAAAAACGTTAGCAGGTTGTATAAAGTGAAAAGAATACACTCTTCCAGTGGGTTTTGTGTGAAAACTGAAATAGTTTATCTTTGTCTGCTGCATGACCTCAACTATTCCAGTGACACAAAGACCACACTTTTGTCCAAAACATAATAGCCCAATGCCGTGCCTATTTTTGCCAAGACTTACACAGCTTTTTTTGTTTTAAACTGTGGTAACAGTGGTGCTCTAATTTGCTTACGATATTGAGATGCTAAAAAGTATTTTATATGTATGGTTGTTTGTAATTGTAAATTTTGCTGTTATTTCTAAATACATTTTTTGTTGCCTGAAAGTTTGGTTGTACTGTCCTGCTGTTTTGTTTGCAATATTTGCTTACAGAACAATATGTTGGCTGCTCTGACCCAGATATTTCTTTAAGGCTCTATGCATGTTGTTTTGGAAAATGGTGTTTACTGAGAAAATAAATAAATAATAATAAAATAAATAGAAATAATAATGTAGCAATGCTAATAATGTCGTAATTTATTTAAATAGTTTTTGTGAAATTTCATCGTTATTGGCTAATATGGACATTTTGTTTCACAACTTGGTCAGCTAATTTGTCAGGATGCTTTACATGTCATATACCATGAAGGCAGAACAAATGCAGAATAAACGCAGAATTCCACTGCAGAATAAATGTCTCTTTAGTAGGAAGAGCATCAAACGAGCCAGCAGAGATGCTGGCATGTCTCGCCACTCAAAGACCAAATCAGGTGTGTGCATATCTTTAGCCTTCCCGGGAGAGGCTGGTACAAACAGGCCTATTACTCATACTTCTCTATTAATTCCAGCCTTGTCTGTTCCCCTTCACTGCTTCCTCATCCTCTCTCACTTCCTAAAGCCCAGCTCAGCGCTGGGTTCTCGAACTGCCCTGACCACTGGAGGGCGCACCCCTCTTTGACGTAATAAAAAAAAATAATAAAAAAAATCTTTGGTATTTCTTCAGCAAAGTGTGTCTGGCAAAGAGGGGGGCTTTTCTGCAGGGCCAACTGTTTAGTTTGTCCACATTTACACGGATCTTTGAGCCAGGTAACATTGCATTAAATGCCTAGAATTTTCCAAATGAACCTGATCCTTCTGTGCACGTGTCATGTGTTTGCATAGTTCAAACTCGGATGATACAAAGTAATTTACATCTTGGAAGCTTTGCTCCTCCAGCCCAGCATGATCCCAACCAAGGCTGTTTTAATGCCAATTTGTTAGAGTCCCTGCCAATCTGTGAGGAATCTAGAAGGCAGTCTGAGCATGCCTTTTTAATCACTGACAGAGAACTGGACCTTACATTCAGGGGTGGAGGGGTTAATCAGAAAATACGGAGAGGTCCGAGGGTGGGTGGGGGGTGGAGGGGTCATCATGTGGGAGCTGAGTAGGCTAATGGGCGAAAGGGGAACTGCTTTAACAAGAATTCCCTACATGAGATTTATACTGGGGTTACGACACTGCAACAAATAGTGCTGATAACAAAACGGCCCTTAATATCGGGACTAGCAGGATGATGAATTGGGTGTCTGGCCATCTTCACTTATCGTCAGGGCCTCCCTCCAAGCCCTTGACACCAGCCTGCTGTCTCTCTCCCTTTCTCTCTCTGCTCACGTGTTTTTTTTCTTCTTCAAGGTTTAAGACATTCTCGAATTCTCCTGAGATGTGAGGCAGAAGGAGCTAGTTACTGGCCATTCCAAATTCGCCGACCACTCCAAGTAAATTTATAAACACGAATAAAGGTTCCATATCCGGGACTGGTTGTGGTCAAAAGGTCACTTTGGAATTAACATAAGTGAAGCCCAGGTGACCAGCAAGGTTTCGACTTTTCATAGCTCTCCTGTCTGATAAGCTTGGTTTCTTCTGTGGGTGCCAATTTACCCAGGTTTCAGTCGTCACTGCCGTTGTATACCTTTAAAATCACCCTGATTTGTGGCTTGTTAGATTCTAAACCATGGCAATGTCTGTCCATGGGAAAAAGAGATAAATGGTGTGAATGTTTTGAAATGTGGTGGGGAAAACACAAAGAATAACTTCTGGAAGTTGGCCTTCCTCATCTCATGACTGAGGCTTTTTGCAGGCACACTTTGCCCTTATATTCCTAGTCCTACAGTACACAGTAATTGCCTTCCTCCGAAACTCACACAAGAGTTTTTTTTATTTTTTAAATGTATTATCGCTTGTACTTTCTGGTCACTCATGGCTGTTCACTCAGCACATTTGATTCGCTCGAGCCGGTGGCCTAATAGGCTTACATTATAGAACCATAGGAATCAGAGTGGATTATGGAAATCCCTTCTCTGGTTACCGCTTCATTTTAACACTTATAAGGCCTTCTGCAATGTACACAGCATCTTTAGTGGGATTAAACATTTCATTGTGCTCTGCCACACGCCAAGTATAGATTCTCTGCTTCAGTCTGACAGAACGGATTTAGCATACATTTTTACAGGGAGCTGCAGTGTGAATATATTTTACTTGACGGATGATTTCAAAACTCAGATTCAACCAGCTTTCTTTCATACATGCCACGATAAGAAGATTAAAAATAGAGCTAGCTGTTCTTCCTCTCAGAGTGTCATAAGTATGACCTATAGGTTTGCTTGCTCTCTGTTCATAGGTTTAGTTATGTTAATCTTCCGGTGGGATTGCGACCTGCTTGTTTTGGCTAAGGAAAGTAAATAATCACAACTCCCCATCATTTGAATTCATCCCAAAACACACACATGTTCATACTACAAAAAATATCACGTGCCTACACACGCCAGAGAAGCAGACTCTCTCACTTGCGCACAAAACCTCTCTGCCTGTCACTACCACACGTACACACACGTCTGCACACACAGATACCTACACACACACACATTGCATGCACAAATATGTAGTCTTTCTGGAGTACAATTTTTTTTTTTTGCTGGAATGTACTGGAATGTTCATTTAACATAAAAATATTTTGCAACAAATTAAGCAATATGACCAGACATGAAGAAACGTGTATATTACACTATTGTTTGGGTGTTCATTTTAAAATTAAAATTAAAAGATAGCGGATTATAAACTAGAATGCATCAGTACTCTCTTCTTTATATTCACTGATTAAATCAATTATCCTTTATTGCTTTAAATATTTAACAAATGCAGTGGTCAACAGTAACAAGTGAAGTCTTTTGGAAATGACCCCTAAAATGGTTCTGTAATATAAGATTTCTGTTTCTGCAATATTAAATTCTTTTCACATCCTTTGGAGATAATTAAAGAAAAATACCTTTCAATAGACACCATTTGTCAATCTTTATTCATGGGCTGATTTAAAAAGTCTTATTATCAGCCAGGAATCTTTCCTCCAGTTCTATAGGAAATAGGAAATATCTGTTTGGCTTTCTGGATAACATCCAAGATAAAACATTTTGTCTAATAAATTACAG
>JAOVYW010000001.1:6630690-6640913 GCA_025775045.1 Hiodon tergisus
TGATCGTTGATTAAATATATGAAATTCCAAATTGGAAAATGATACATATTTACAGTACTTAAGGTTCAAATTAGTAAAAAACTGCAGTTCATTGTGTGTGGCAACTACAGTGCAATCCGTGATTGCTGTGTTTGGAACTTCCTTTTCAATATACACGTTCCTCAGTGCTGTGGTTTTGAGACTTGGCTACGTTGTGCCAAACTGACTTCCTCAGAGGACTTCATAATTTTTATCGGGTCTTGTAGGTGTGCGTCTTATCGGAAGAACGTATTTATTGCTTGCTGCAGTTAGTTAGGTCTTTAGCAACTCAGGTCTTTATTCGAGGAATCGGTTCTTGGTGCTGGAAAGAGGGATGTGGCCTTAGTGTTACAATAAATCAGTGGTTCTCACTCTTGGTGCTGGGAACACACTGTCCATGTACCAACCAAACTTCTCTCATTCAGGAATGATTGGGCTGTTATAGGATACGGGGTATGGATTTGAAATCTTGACGGTAAACTGCTGTAGGAGTTTAGAACAAATTTTTTTTGGTGCATTTTCTAGTTAAACGTCTAAGTAATGGAAGCATTTTTGTTGACCATACATTGATATTATTAGTAATACAATATGAACTGGTCATGTGATTAAGTCTTATAATGCTTAGATAATTCCATAAATTTAACAAATGTTTCCCTAATTATTTAATAATGCATTAAAAATGTTCTCAATAAATATTAGAAATGAGCAAAATGTTTCTTTCAAAAGCCCGTTTTCAATGAAAAAACTCAGTTAGGTTTGGCTAAGAAGTGGGCTGTTAAACTAGCATACATGGTGAGTTTTCAGGACCAGCCTGGAGAACCACTGTACCTTTTGATGATAAAACTCTAGAACGGGACTACTTAATCCTGGTCTTCATGGGCTGTATGTTTCAGGAAATAAAGTTTCATTATCATTTCAAAATAAAGGTAATCAAAGGTATTTACGATATAATTACGCATTGGCACACAGTATGTATGTTTATGAAGGGTTGGAACTAGGATCAGGTGTAGGATTAGAGGGATACTTCAGGATACTCAATCCTGGTCTTTCGAGGCACCTCACAATTACCACATGATTCACACTTGAGATCATTTAAAATCCTAATAATGACCTCGATTAAAATCGCAGATTTATTTCAGATGCAATGATATTTTTATCAAAATGTTTAACTAAATTAATAAATGGGTAAAGACTCGTCAAAGTTGCATGTATAAGTATTTCCTTTGGGAAAGCAATGGGAATGTTAGTATGTGTGATATGAACTGAAAGATGGTAACGTTTCTCATTCATTGACCGCAGGGTTATGCAGTGTGCGTCATTAATGTAGCACACTCACAGTTGACAGAGTGGTTCTGCGCTTTTAACAGAACCACCAATACCTGCATTAAACCAACATGCACAGTGTTAAATGAAATGTCACCTCCCTCCGCGAAAGCCGTCGTCATTATTTTTCCCCTGAAAGCCTGTTCTCTGCTTAAATCTCCTGATTGGTCGAGCTCAGATTATTAGGGTTTTTACAGACGGCTCAGAAGCACTGAAGTGAGGAAGAAGAGAAAGTGGGCTTGGAGTGGTTACAATTTAACTGAAGGGAATATTTTTAGGACCTGATGTATTTTAATTTTTAATTTTTATAAACTGTATGTAAACTTTGGATTCTTGGCTCATGGAGTCTATATCATTGCAGCAGAAGTACCAGGGTGTATCAAAATAAATAAATGAAAATGCATTTGGAGTCGTTTTTGTATGTTGTTTTTGATTTCATGCATGGTAACATCCCAATGTAAGGGAATGCTTTGTGTTTCCTAACCAATCGAAGCTGCTAAACAGATAAGCATGTGGTATCACTACAGTGGGCAGTGTTTGATCAGGCTCTGGAGGATTAACATCAGAGGGAAGGTGTCATAAACAAGCAGACCAGGTTAGATGTCATTTCATTCAGCTTGGCCAGGGGTGCAAATCTCTGTCACTGACTTGTGAAACGTCAAAACAAATTGACATTGTCAAACAATTTTTGTCCCCTCCTACTTTGACACTCCATTTCTGCAATTAAAAACATGCATTTTCCCAGGAACGTGTAAGTTGTTATTCCCAGGCAAATGTCTAAGTTGTTAAACAAAAAAGGAAGGGTTTGTGACGGTGGTCTGGTCAGCTGGCTGTAAACTTGGCAGTTACCCGTTTGGATAATGGGAAAGTTTTCTTAAATTTTGGCTGTCACAGTCTGTCTCTACATTGAATTTTTCTTACAGGATGGTTCCTGTTAAAGGACAGCAAACGGTATTTTTCAGTTTGTTCCCTTAAGGTGGGTACTACAACGGAATTGATTTCTCTAGTTGTCCAGATGTATAAATATTGATAATGTGTCAATTGCTATAATGTATATATTTTGCTCTGGATAAAGGGCTTTTGGCTATCATCATTTAATGGTATTGCTTAGTAGTAACCTCTTGTTAAACTCAGGCAAAACGCTTTGTTGAAGACCATTTCAGTGTTTAAATATTATGATAAAAATTATAAGGGTAAGTGTTTTTAAAAAGCATAAGGTAAAATATCGAGAGCTTGCCGTAGCGTTGTCCTTAACACGAGAGCCTGCCGTAGCGCTGCCCTTAACACGAGAGCCTGCCATAGCCGCAGCGCTGCCCTTAACACAAGAGCCTGCCGCAGCGCTGCCCTTAACATAGTGCCTGCCGTAGCGCTGCCCTTAACACGAGAGCCTGCCGTAGCCGCAGCGCTGCCCTTAACACTAGCCTGCCGTAGCGCTGCCCTTAACATAGTGCCTGCCGTAGCATTGCCCTTAACACGAGAGCCTGCCATAGCGTTGCCTTTAACACGAGAGCCTGCCACAGCATTGCCCTTAACACGAGAGCCTGCCGCAGCGTTGCCCTTAACACGAGAGCCTGCCGCAGCGTTGCCCTTAACACGAGAGCCTGCCGTAGCATTGCCCTTATCCATTTGTTTTATTGCATAGTACTAAATTTGCTCCGTGTCAGTGGCTGTTGTTCCTAGGTTTGAGATGTTTGTTAATGTTTCTGGGATAATGACTTTAGTCAAGTTTAGATCTACTCAAAGATCTGTATTTTTATTTAAATTTTCAGCTGATCATCCCATTTGTGAGATTGTGTGTTTATCCATTGTTTTAACAATAAAACGTGAAAATGAGAGCACGTTGCGAGCAAGGCACGATGGTTACCTTACTCATCTATCGGCAAGATCACATAGCACAGGCCTGCTGTCTGCTCTCTAGGTGAATCAGTCTGGCACATCTACATGTGCATGTCAGGGGACCTGGTGGGATATGAATCAGCATAAACTGCTCAGCTAGCCGCCTGCTGTTCCAGTGTAGATTAATGTTACCTGCCTCCCCTGGAGTAACAAGTAATTAAGATTAATGTTATGGACTTCAAGTTTTTTTTATATGCGAGAGGACATGCATTTTTAACAACAGTGGGGTGTATATATATATATGTATATATAATACAATGTTTTGGGTTGTTCCGTGAAGTTCATTGCATTTTGACAACTAATGCACTAATAAACAAGCAAACATATCATTGCTAATTACGTAATCGCTCCATTCACGTGCAATTATGTTATCCCACCAATTGAGGGTCAGGCAGGGAGCAATGCGAAGGGCTACCTGTAAGATGGGAATTCCCAGGGCCAGTGAGACCAGATATCTCATTGAATGGACTTTTTTCCCCGCGACAAGTGGTACGACCATTGTCGTAACTGCTGTTACTGCGGTATCGTTACGCTGTGTGCACCCAATCACCGCAGTCACCCGGTGTGGAGGACTCAATCGATAAACAGCTCGCTACATCCGTTAGGGAAAAAGTCTGAGTAGTTGATGGCATCATTAATCACAACTCTAACAAGAGGTAGGTTCGAGCGGAAACTAGGCAAAGCCCAAGCTGCCCATCTGATCTGAGCGGTCGTAATCATGGGAACACCATCGGCCGTGTTGGTTTCCCCTTGAACATCAGTGTCAAGCGAGGTGACTGAAGGCAGGGGAGGGTGCAAGCTGAGCCGCGTCAGCTGACGTGCGCGCACGACAGGGTAAACAAATCCATTTTTAATAAAGGATGTACCTAATAATCCTGACCGCGGCAGGTGAAGGCTGCCATATGGGGAAAGCTGGCTTCAGCAGATGTTTGCCGTTTCACTGCCAGGGAGGTCTGAACAGGCGCAGAGACGTCTGTCTGGGCTCGTATCCAACATGAGAATCGGTGATGTAGGTGCACGGGCGTCCTTGTAGCAAACCAGACGTGATGAAACAGTCTTGGTTCAGAGAAAGAAATTGTTTCACGCGCCCCCCTCCAGTACAATCCCTCAATATTTGCCCAATTATCCCCACCTTGTCCCCAGGATGGCATGATATTTTTCAAAACAACACATTACGAACCTTCCAACTGTCCTCAAAATTGTTCCTGCAAAAGAAAATGGGGCAAGAGTAGATTAGGTCAAAGTAGATAAGGCTGGAAATGGAAACGTTCTCTCGGTGTGAATAGCAATGTTTAGGTTGCATTGGTAAGCACAGTAATTTAACTTAAAGGCTCTTTTGCACCATTTTTAAAACAAATTATGTGTCTTTATTCACAGGAAATATAAAGATAAAAATGTCTGAATGAAATTGTCTCAACAGTAAGGAGACTGCAATGTACTCTGAAAACCAAGCAAATCTATTCGCAGAGGTCGCTTCACACTTTGTGCATATGTCATGCATTGAGTAGCTCTGGAAGTATGTTTGTCCTACCTGTAAGGGGTTTTCACACTCTGTGGGACACAAAATCTCTATAAAATGACTTATTGAAACAGGAGAAAATTGGAAGCAGTGTTCTCCACTCGGCCTTCCCCATTTCCCATTCTGCATCTTCTGAAGTGTGAAGAATGATCCCCTAAACGAAATCAACGGAGGACTCGACGGATTCCCGTTTAATGGTGTGACAAAATGAATCACAACCACTCAAGGCATCCATCATGGCCAGAAGGTGACCACAAATGATCTGTGAACCACTATATATTGATTACTCATGTACTACAAGTGTCGGGTTTAATGTCGGAGCAGCGTGAAAAGGCGGCTGAGACAGCTGGAACTCTAACTCTTCTGTGATAGATTTTAATGGTGAAATATTGATTTTTTTTTTGTCCAGCCAAGGTCTGCCAGTAGGGCCAAAGTCATTTGTTGGCTAATGCCGGACACCCAGTTTGCTGGTCACAATCAATCATGTTGGCAATGCCATGAAAAACGAAAAGAAAATCGTCAGACCTCGGACCTGAATCTTCATGGCGCTGTCTGTGTTATGCAACCTGTTTATGAAATGGGTGGAGAAAATATGAATCGTAAGACATTTTATTGAGCGGAAAGCAAAGGCAAATCGCAGCGAAGTGAAATGCTCAGAATGCCGCGCAGAGAAAATGAGCGTCTTGGTGAGTGGGTCTATGTTTTACTTAAACATCCTTCGGGAAGACTGGAGGCCCCAGGTAATCTGTTGTGTTACAACTCAGTGCTCGTTCTCTCCATTCAGAGAGATAACAGGGAGAGTCTAATGGGAACACATCAATCACAATCAGCTTCCAATTCCGCCGGTGTCTCCCCACTTCCCGTTACTGTTTAAGCTCCCTAATAACAGTGATAACATAGTTCTATGGCTCTGATACTGATTCGCCCCTGCTATGGTCGCATTCATGAAGCGACTGCTAACTCAGCATCTCTTTTAAAATGAATATGGGAAAACGCGACAAGCCCCTCATCATTCTGGATACGAAAAAAAGGCTGTCAGATGATCTTCGAGAGAGCCGCCTCTCGTCAGCGCACGGAGTACACCGGAGTGCGAGTGATAATGGCTGATTTGAGTTTGATTATCTTGCTTACCTAATGATTTTTGCTCCAGTGCCCAGCTCAATTGGACTCATTTGGGAAGTGTTCTCGTAGAATGTCAAGGCAGCGCGAATCGTTATCCGAAGGATACCCAGCGTCCTCCGCCCGGTTTGCGCGCACCTCCCGGTACGACAGAGATGAAATAGATACTTGTGGCTTGCTCAGCGGCGCCATAATTAAAACGCCACATTCTAACAAACCTCGTAAGTCAAACACCTTTGAAGGAGTGGCAAGTATATTTGTTTCAGCCAGGAATGATTAAAACCGAGATAAACAAACAAATCGTAATTCAGATTAATTCTGCCAGTCTGGGTCATACGACGGAACAGTTTTTTTTTTTTTAAGTGCAAGGGGTCATGTGTCCGTTGAGGAATGTAGTTTATTATAATAATATTTTCACTGAAATTAAGTTGGCATACTCTCCTATTGATATTTAATTTGTTATGGAGGGTAGGCGGGGTTTACATTTACGTGAATATTAGACTACTTCTCTCACGTGGCAAATCAAACAGTTCCATTGGCTACTAAGATTTGACCACAGATCAAATCGTTGTGTTAAAATGTAATGGTATTCTCTATCAGCGTGTGCATATAGGCTACAGTTATGTGTGGAAGGGACAAGTAGTAGAATGTTTCATTGCCCAGGTTTTGTGTGTAATTTCGCCCTATTTGTTGTCGGGAGTTTGTGCCCAGGCTTTTCGCGTTATTTTTGAGTCACCAGAAGGTGGCACATAGCCACTGTGTGATGGCGAATCAAGACTCAGGCCCGTGGCATTCAATCCTGAACAAGCCCGACAAACGAGTCACTGAGACTGACCAGATTTGCAACAGTGCAAAACAAAGGATCTGTGTAAATCAAAATATTTTGCATGCTAAAAAATAGTCATAATATCTAACTTTGATTAGATATCTGACACTATCATTAAGAGTCGTCGATAGTAAAACCGTAGCCGCTGAGATAATTCAATGAAATAAGTTATCTACAATAACAGAACATAACAACAGAAGTAAAACCTCTGCACGTTATATAATTCACAAGTATTTATCATAACTATGAAGGAAGTTTGGCATGAATTATATTGGGCTACTATCTTAAGTAACATATGACACGATTTCTCCGTTTAATATCAGCAATTATCCATAAGTGTTAGCCCACTACAGCCTATTGTTTCAGAAGCGTAAGATTCGTGCCCATTTTGTGGAGATAAAATAAGATTAAGAAATATGACAAGGGTTATTTGTTTATTTATTTGTGATTATTACAGTAACAACACCAACATTTAAAAAATTTCCATTATTACTCGGATATTTAGCTGTTTAATGGGCCGCCATGTCTATTGAGCTAATAACCAACATATTATGAGTAATAAATAAATAAATACAAATAGTAACTTAGTTCAAAATAGTTCTTGTTGAGTTAGATTTTTTCTTTCGAAACAAGCACAAGGAAATTTTCGTAGGTAAATAATTGTATTTTGTAATAATGGTACCATTTTAGTACATATTAATTTCCTACTATAACAATTACAAAACATTATCAACATTATTATTATTGCTGGTGTAGTTGATGTTGTCATGCTATTATTTACAATTTTGTTGTATTTAAATTTTTTCCAGGGAACTGCTTGTTGTTGTGGCCTACACATACCGGACATTAGCATGGCTTATTATATTTATATATTCATACATAGAAAGATATTTTTAGTATTACCATATGACATTTATATTATAAAACTCATTATCTTTGTCATCAAACAGACAATAAAATAATTCACATTGAACATTAGAATTGTAAGTTTATCACCATTTGAAATATTCACCATTTGATTCAGGAGCTGAAGCATGGGACATTTGTTTGCTAATCCCGTAACAACTGGTCTGCACATGACATTCGGCATTCACAGTGATCAACTGCAAGCTTGACTCGAACGTAAAATATGTTGTCCAACTTAGGTCAACGTGTCACAAACTATTTAATTACATTACAAATAGCCACTTTTAAACACTCTCACTTTTCAACTGACGCTGTCATATGGGCGACATGGTTTTCCACACCAAACCTCCTGTGCTAAATTACCAATCTACGATCTCCTTTCTTCTTTGACATGCAGATGATATTACTCAGGGAGTGTTAAAATAGTTTTTACACACACACACACACACACACACACACACACACACACACACACATATATATATATATATATATATATATTAATATATAATATAGGTGAAAAGGAAGCAGGGCCAGTCTCTTATTCTTACATTCGACCCTGAAAATTGGGAATTCCAAAAATAAAAAAATCTCTCTAGTGGAAGGCAAGGCAGAATGTTAGTGAGCTGCATGGTGGGGACTGGACTCGGCCTTCCCCGTTCGCCTCATGGCCTTCGTGTGCGGTGTGTGTGTGGGGTTGGGGGGTGGGCGTTCTGTGTGGTGCAGATCACTGTACCGTCACAGCAGCAGGGCCAACACAAAGTGCCATCTGAGCTCTCTAATGGGATTGGCTTAGATCATCATAGCGGTGATAGCAACCGAGCGGCGCAGCGGAAAGCCCTGGCAGCTTCAATTAAATACAGCTCATGGTTTACAATGGGATGCAAAGCTGTTCACAGGTGCGCCATCGAAGTGTAGGGACGGGGCGATCGCGATGAGGGTCACTGTGCTTACAAGTGTGTAAGTGTTCACTACAATGTTTCAATTAAATACTTCTAATACTTCTAATAATCTCCTTTTAAAATCCAGTAGGAGAGAGTAGACCTTTTCTTCAGTTGCCCACAGCCCACTTAGTGTTTTTATGTCAGATTAAACAGGAGTGTCATTTGTGGAGGAAATTAGTTGAAAAATGTCACTAGTTAGTACCAGGAAGTCAGTTTCTCAATGTGCTGCAGTGTTCCCTACGATGAACATATTGGAAGGTTCCAATTTCCATTTAATTTTTTATTTTTGCTCAAGCAGGGTCAACATGCAAAGGTTTTGTGTAAAGAAAAGTGTCCAGCTTCCTTCTGCAGGCCAGGCATGGCACATCAAAGTGAAGACTTTGTTTGTGAAGAACAAGGCTTGCGGTCATGCATGAAGGGTCTGTATATCGGTGCATGTTTTCCCCTCAAATCCCCACGGACACAAGATCTCTGGATTAGCAGACCAGCAGATGTAACAAGCGCAGAGGACAGAGCAAGGATAGCCTCATGCCTGCTAACAATCTGAAAGCATGCTGGGGAAAAATTAATTAATCAACAATCTTGACCATAACCCAATACAAACAGTTTTTAGGGCAAATAAATCTAGAAAACCATGGTTGACAATCTTTTCTAATTTATATTTTAATTTAAGGTTTTATTGGTATTTTTTTGAATACCAATTCAATTTGCTAAAATAATTTATTTAAGATATCCAAATATCAATAAAATGAATTATTTACCAACAGTTGATTCTCAAGGTTACATCGATTTGTACGGTTGTACAGACCACAGCCTTTCGTTGCGGGATTTCAGGTCCACTTTTGAGGATACCCGTGACCAAAGGCAGAAGTGTGAGAGCAGGAACTACAGAAAAGGGAGAACATAAGATGGGTGGTGGGGACACAATGAATTTGTTTTACATTGACAGAAAGGAGTTTCTGTAAGGAAACATATGGGATTGTCATCATCAAGTGATTTGCAGACTTGACATTCTCACAACCTCTGTAATGTTACAGTCGTGGAGGTCCAGCAGACCTCTCTGAGACACTTTAAAAACAGGACCTACCAAGATAATTCAAAACATTGATGCAGTCTACCTTTAAATTCCACTTCTCCTTCGTTGGCTGACTGTTTGCGACACTGTAAGTATTGTATTCAGCACTCACAAGCGGTGAACAGGACAGTCTGTGGACTAACCCGAATGTTACCGTGGATACCTGGATTAATGCCCAATGAAAAGAAAGGTGGGGATCAGGTGAGCATGGAACGGTCTCCCTCCCCAGCTAAAAGAAAACAGGGATCTGGCTAGGGAATTCCTTAAGGTTTGGCCATGACTTTGACCAGCAGGTTTTAACAGCCCTTTTCCTCTGTACTTGACCGTATCCAACCACAAGACGAACAGCAAGGTTTAACCTTTAATTCGATCGTTATCTCTTTTGAGCACTGACACATAAAAAACATACATTTATCTGATAACGTGCAGAATTTTACATTTAAACAGAATAAATTTTTTTTTTTTTGGGGGGGGCGGGGGGTCTCCTTTTTAGGTGGTTTCACATTGTAAACCACTGTGACACGCGTCCGTCTAGAATACGCACGGGAGAGGTCCGGGCACGCCCATCAGCACCGGCTGAGGATCAGGCTAATTACA
>JAOVYW010000001.1:6641013-6653517 GCA_025775045.1 Hiodon tergisus
AATAAAGAATAATGGCCTTCTGTATTGCTTTTAACCATTTACTTTTCCTTTATAATTTTAGCCGTGGTATACTCACTGCTATTACTGCAGTCTGTGTACCTTCGTAAAACAATAAGAAATAGCTCAGTACTTACTGATGCGGACAAATAACACCACATTTTAGACTGGAAAATATCAATATCATGCCTGTCTTTCTCAAAAGCCCATCTTTGGCAACTGAGGTCTTGGCACAACTGTTTAAATTATGTGCACATATTCAACACTGCGTCCATGAACTGGGCGCGGATGCCAACTGCAAAAAGCATGGAAATTATGAGGCAGATGGAGACCAAGGGATGAGTTTCGGGAAGTGAGTCCTGTTTTATCACGGCTGAACAGGTTGAGTTTATGAGACAACCGTCTTTTTCAGCGTGTGAGGATGACATAATTTCACGGTGCTGCTTGTTTAAAGAAAACCATATACATGCAATACTCAGGTGGCTTTTGTTGCTCAGTTAAGTTTTTTTCCTTGTAACATTCAATGTTTTCCTCTTCATAAAAACAAGTGTAATAATTTATCTTCTTGGTTTGCATTCATATACAAAAAAAAAAATACCTGTGATGGTGATTGGGTAAGTAATATTTTTGGACACAGTGATTGGTCTGACCTATTTAAGACTTTAGTTCGTATCCTGTAGCAATGTTGTTTCCTTCGTTCTATATAATCGCTGATATATAATAGCTGAAGTGGACCGATTGCTGGGTGTTGTTTAGTGTGTTTGAAGCAGGTAGGCAACTTCAATGTGTTCTGTTCTTGAGTAAGGGGAAGCGGTCATCTGCTCATTTGTTATGCAGTTGTTACATCGTAATACACATAGATGTGTCTGGGGGGAGTGGAGTTACTAAGATTGTATTGCGTAAATTACTGCAGGAATACAAGATGCTTAGAAAGCAGCTTTACTGCTTTGATCACTCGCTTAAAAGGTGGTGTTTGTGTGACATAATGTGTGTGTGTGTGGTGGTGGGGGGGTATTGTTAACAAATGTGACAGAAAGTGAGGAGGGGAGAGGAAGGGTTGATAATAAACTAAAAATGTGTGACATAATATGTGAAAGGCTCCCAAATCAGATCTGTTTTTGGCAGTGGGACGCCTTATTAATCCTGGTGGTGGGGAGAGAAAATGTTTTACGAGGTGTAAAATGTACAGTTTGTCAGAGGCAGTGTTTTGAGACTGCTTACTCTCATAGTGGTGACCAGGGACACCCCAGAGTGATATTTGTTATGGATTTTCAGGGGCCGAATGGACAATTGCCTTGTAATATTTATGATTCCTGGTTGTAGATCCTTAACCAGCTGCAGTCTTGCAGCTTTAGTGCATTATAAAGAACAAGGACCAAATTGTCTGGGGTCCTGCCGGGATAAAGGTTCACTTGTTAATCATGCATTGTCATGCTTGACAAATATTGAGTACAATGCTTTATGCAAGTTTTATTCATAACGTAACTGTCCACCAGAACCTACAGCACAGTTTTAACATATCCACCAGATGAACTGAACAATCTTCCTCTTATTCTAATTATTTTATATAGGTGTTAGCGAGTATGTGATAAACATGTTGCATTTAAGAATGGCATAAAATGTTGCAAAATGTTGTCTCTCTGTGTAGTCCAAGAATGAAGAGTGACCAAAGTAACCTCAACCTCATAAAACCAAACATGCAAATTCATAATTAGCTATCATCTTGTAGCTACTTGACAATATGGATTGTAAAGGCTGAAAAATAAATTCTGTTTATTTTTTTACCTGTGTTTCTCCGGTAAAAGATAGCTAGACACACAAGCACACAAATTAGCCTTTACGTGTGATATTGCATGATATAAGTGATATTCAAGACCTTGTCTGCTGTTTTGGCATTGAAAAATTTGTAAATTAGAGTTGCTGTGCTAAAGAACAGAGTAAGGAACGTATGCCCGCTCCTCGGGTAGATTGAGAAAAGTTAGATGGAGTTCCAATAATAATGCAATAAAATAAAGTGACCCTTAATCTGGGCTGCACTGTTCACTTGCAAGATTATCCATTAATTCTGCATGCTTGTTAAAAGTCAACCATCTCTTTCCCTTGCCCACCTCTGCCCAGTCTGCATTACCACTAGTTTTGTTTTTCTTCCAGCTGGTGCAACAATTAAAGGACCGGGACATTAACAAAATACAGGGGTGAGCCCAACTTTCAATTGCTCAGGTAGGTACCGATAATTAAGTGTTTTACAGTTACGATATGATTAGCTGTCGTGACAAATGGTAAGATACGTTTACAGTTAGAATGTTGCAGTGCCACAGGAGCTCAATAAGTGGTGTCCTTCTAAGGGGGAAGAGAGAAACTGAAAAATCTCTAATTATAATTTCACCTATATTCATTTTTATCTGCTACCTAACAAATTCTTGCATGAAAATGAGAAACTTTAAAGTTCAGCGAAAACATGACACACATTTTTAGAATAATTTGTCGGCCCAATAATGCCAAATTATCAAAGATTGAGTCCGTTTTCAAATAGGGTTCTTTGCACTCACTGAAAACCAGCAGGAAAGCTTTACAAATGTATGATGCCCCGTGCTGTTATTGCTCCCACTGAACATTAGTGCACTATGCTGGCATTTTCAGAGCCTACAGATTTTGTGCTCAGTGGGGGCCTGGCAGGGCTGATCCAGTGTGAAGAGCACCTGTCAGGTCTGGACAGCTGACAGTCTTCACTATATCGCCAGCTCCGAAATGCTTGACTCCGCACAAACCCAAGCGTTTATAGTCATCACAAAAATGGATGTGCTCGTAAATGGAGTGCTAAACCGACCCCAAGCCCAATGGGCCCAATGTCGAGTTGGGCCGGGCCGGGTCTAATTTAGCATCTATGGCTTTCGGTTCTGGTATTATTTTTGTTTGTGTGAAATATTATTAAAGCAAATAAATTGCACACTGTTTTTGTTCATGCACAAGTATCGATCCTTATGTGAGACCAATCATTATAGAATACCACAATTTCTAACCCCACCACCACCCCTCCTGCTGGTTCCTGCTACTTCCTGCTTGGTCCCAGATATACGGAAATATATTTCCATACTTATTTTATGTGAATTAATTATATTAATATTAATTATATTAATTATAGTTGTGGAATTTATATTTTTAATATTTTTATTAAATTTAACCTATTGCTTAACTTTGTTGATTCAGGCCAGTTAATAAATGTGCAATGACTATTGAAACATGTCAGATTGTTGTTTAGCTAGCCGGACATCAAAGGAAATCAAGCTTTAGCATTTGCCCTTTTGATTAAAGAATGGAAATAAATAATAATTGTGGAAATAAAATGTACAAATAAGACTTACACTTTTTCAGATTTACACTGATCTGAGCGGTTAGTAGGCAGTGCCACCAGCCACTGTGTTCCTCACCAACATCTGAACCAAGCGGTCAGCCATCGGTGAAAATCATGCCCAGGTGTGGCCAATAAAAAATTAAAAAATATGATGAAATACCTAGAAACTGCAGAAGAAGAGGGGGGGGGGTTGGTACAAAGCTAGAGGATTCCTGCCAAACAACAGCAAGGCAACTGACAAATTGTGTGCAGCAGTCTGAATACTGTAGCTGGTTAACTCTGTAATCGAAAGGTTCGTTTGTGTTGTTTGTTTCTCTGTTGTCTAATTTAATCACACTTAAAAATGAAAATAAAAAGTTGGAAAAAAAGTTGTTTCCTGTCTGTCATCACTCTGTGCTGAACCCATAATAACTGATTTCTTATTTGAAGTACTTAAGTATTAGGTATAATATCTGATCAGTATTAAACACATTGGGAGATTAAAGTCGCAGCATCAAACTAGCTTGTTCACCGTTAATTAAACAGCCCCATCAAACAAGGTGGCTGGACTGGAGATAAACAAATCCATTTTTAATAAAGATTGTACCTAATAATCCTCGCAGCGGCAGGTAAGGGACACCATATGGAACAGGCCGACAGGAGTGGACGGCACCAGCAGTTATTTTGCCGTATCCGTGCCAGTCAAAGCAGGCCCTGTGGGTGTCCAGGGCTGGGTACAACGGGGCAGTCAATGATGGAGACAGGGGAATGGGTAAAGGCCTTACGCCTTAAGGAAACGGTGAAACATCCTGGCGTCAGAAAAGAAGAGCATATTATCTTTCCTCGCTCCCCACCTCTCTAGCAACACCCTACATAACCTCATCCCAAATGCTGAGTGCGCAGTGGAAATGGCAGAAGACATGTGGAAATTATAGAGCGCGTTTGTTGTGTGAGGCGACCAGGTGTGCTCTCTACACAACAGTGGAAAATGTACAAGTAAGGTCTCCGTTCGGACCAGACATCCTGGCGCATTTCATGCTCTTCCTACAGTAAAATGACAAGGCCCAGAGTGAGCCTGTCCTCGACCCAATGTAGAGGTTTAACACACAGCTCTGTGACAGGCCAAGCAAATCTGTTCACACAGGTCACTGCACATGTTGTCCAAGAGTCATGCAATGAGTGGCTCCAGAAACACACACTTCCTGCCCTTAAAGAATTGTCATTCGCCACGGAACAGGAAAAACGTCTGTAAAGTCAAAAAATAAAGGGTATAAGCTGAAGCAGTGGTCTCCCCTTGGTCCTCCCTCTCCCCATTCGCCATCTTCTGGAGTGTGACCGATACTCCTAATGAAACCAGGTGAGAACGCCACAGAAATCCTGTTTAATGGTGTGACAAAATGAATCACAACGCCGCACAGCATCCATCACGGCCACAAGGTGACCACAAATGGTCTGTGAACCACTATATATTGATTACACGTGTACTACAAGTGTCGGATTTAATGTCCGAGTGGCACAAAGAGGCGGAGGAGACAGCTGGGGCTTTAACTCCGGTTTGATAGATTTTAATGGTGAAATATTGATTTCTGTCTGGCCAAGGTCTGCCTGTAGGGCCAAAGTCATTTGTTGGGTAATGCCGGACACCAAGTTTGCTACTCAGAATCAATCATTTTGGCACTGCAGCACTGTGAAAGAAATAATAATGATAAATAAATAAAGAATTAAGCATCGTGAAGCATTTTGGAGCTGCATGCAATTTCAGCTTTGCATGCTGGGTAAGGATACCTACATTAAAGACCAAAATAAATCTGTAAATATAGCAAGACAGGTTCATCCAAAGGAGTCTTGGCAAATTCTGTTTTAAGTGAAATAGTGGAGCGCCTTGTGGAGAAAATGAGCCTCTAGGTAAAAAGGGGGTCTACATTTTACTTAAAACTCTGTCCGGGGAAGCTGAAAACCTAGCTAATCTGTTGTGTTACAACTCAGTGCCCGTTCTCCCCATCCAGAGAGATAACAGCGAGTGGCTAATGGGAAGCTATCAATCACAATCAGCTTCCAATTCCGCCTGTGCCTTCCCACTCCGCGCTACTGTTTATACTCCCTAATAACGGTGATAACATAGTTCTATGGCTCTGGTAGTGGTTCGCCCACACGAGACAAATATGGTAAGGTAGATCAAGCGACTGCAAAGTCAGCATCTCTTTTCCCCGGAAAATTAATACGGGGAAATGCGACAAGCTCCCGACGACATCCTCGCAATAATGAAGAAAAATATTTAGAAAAAAAGAGCACCCTTATCTCCATGAGAGACCGGGCGGCTTGTCAGCAGACAAAATACACAGATGCGCAGGGGATAAAAATAGATGATTTGGTTTTGATTATCTTGCAGCCGAATGTCTTTTGCTCCAGTGCCCGTCTTAGCTGCGCACACTGGAAAAGCGTTCTACTATAATGTCAAATGAGAACAAACTGTTGTCGGAAAGAGTGTCGCGAAGCTGCCCGTGTGAACCCGAGAACTACTTTCTTGGCGTCGCTCTAATTAAAATTCCGAATTTATAAACGCATTTCGGTTTCTAATCAGACCCATACACGTGTTAGCCGAGTGCCTGTATTTGCCCCAGCCAGGACTGATTAAGGGGAAGATAACGAATAAATCGAGATCCAATTTCTGGATGGTTGGTCGTGCCCCGCAACATTCATGATCTGAGTATACGAGTTCCAGAATGTAGGCTACGGTCGTGTGCACACTGCATTTCATTAAAAAAGGGGCTTTGTGGTTTTAAGTGTAAATGAGCGGTATTACCCCAATGCGTACGCAATTATTGCAAATAAATAGTCGGCTACAGTCCAGTAGAAAAGCACGAGGAAATGCGTAACTGTGCTAAAGGTTACTTCCCTGAAATAGTAGAATTATATTAATACATTTGGATGCATTGTCATTGAGTGTTCGCGTGTCTTTTTCAATGTTGAAACTGTAGGCCCATGCTTTCAGTTTATAAATGTATTTTCCGTGCAACAGCATCACGCAAAAGAGCCGCGTTTAGTATTATTTGAGTCACCAGGAGGGGGCAGAAAGTTCCTGGGTTATGGAAAATCATCCTTAACAACATTCTTAAATAAAATCCAAGCAAATGTGCTGTAAGAACTGGCAGATCGATGGCAAAATCTGAAATAGTTAGAAAACAGAAATCAATTATGCGTGCGAGAAAAGTATAGTATATAGTATAACTAGACCTAATAAATCATTTATTTTACATGGGTAAAATTCTGAAAAATGTAAATTCAACATATCTTCACTATATGTAGACAACTGCAAATATACAAGTTTTGCAGCATAATGTTCTTTCAGCCTATACAATCTATAAATGATATTCCATACTCTGCATATACAACAGTTTATATTGGGTATTGATACTCCGAACATCTACTTTTGTTGTTGTAAATCTCTCTGTATGTAGCTGTAAATATAAAACTGCATAGAAGGAAATGGTTTGCATAGCAGTGTGCTCTTGGGCCTTTATATCTTCAAAATAACCAAAAAACACCAGCCATGTCAGGAATTTCAGTCAAGTTAAGATCAATAGCCCACTAATAATGTCCAGTACCTGAGAAGCAGAAGCAGACGTGGCTGATTTAAGGAAGTCGACATCACTAAAGTGTGAGATGAAAATTATTTGGGGGCTTTTGCATTGAGGCAAAGCAGCAGGTGTCTAGTGCATGCTAAGCTTCTCGTTGAGCAGAAGCCAGGGGAGCAGCACCACAGAGACACTGAGAGAGATCCTCTTCGTTATGTCGCCTTTTGTTGCCGTTTGCACTGGCAAGGCGTGACTTGCCAATCAAGACTTTTTAAAATTTTATTTATTTATTTTACATGTGGCAGATCACTGTGTCGTCACAGCAACAGAACAATCACAAAGTAGTTTCTGGGCTTTACACTTAAGAGGGTCTTAATAGGATTAACTTAGGTCATTATTGCAGCAATGGCAACATAGCAGTGCTATGGAAACCCCCAGTAGCTCAAATTAAATACGCCATGCAATATACAATGGGATACAAAACTGTGAACAGAATGGCTATTGCAGGGGGATGACAAGGATGGTGAAGGATAAAGGAATCAAGCCTGAATGACGTCTATAACATCCGCTGTAACCATTCAGACACATAAACAAGTCAGAATAAAGAAACCCTCTAAACGTATACTTATAAATATGTGCTTGTGCATGTTTATGTGTCCGTGTGTGTGTTCTTCTTACCGATGCTGGAGAAAGACAGCGTTAGATATCATTCTCCAACGTGATTATTATTATATCATTAATTCCATGCAGTTTGAGGTGCAATTTTCAGCTCTCACAGCATACTGATGTATGGGCCCAGTCGACCATCACCGGTCGCTTTCAGTGACGTTTGACGGTTTTTCTCGACAGCGGCGAGGATTCAAACATCCTGAGGTTACGGTTTTGTTGGCAGTTCACACGGACTCGGCGGAGAAAGGGTCGGGCCGATGCAGACGCAGCAGTTCCCCGTGCGTTGGGCAGGCCGGGCACGGCACATCAAAGTGAGGACTTTGTTTGGGAAGAACAATGGCCGCGGTCACACTTGAAAGCCTGCGTATCGCTGCATGTTTGTTTCCTCAATCCCCACAGACACGAGGGCCTCGGATTATTAAACCTGCTGTAGGCACAGAAGACAACACAATGCTTCCCCAAACCTAATAATATAGCAGTTCGCCGGGGGAAGAAATTACCAGTCCAATTAAACTTCTGAGGTTAACACATTCGCAGGCGGAAAAGAAGTTGTTTATTATAAAACTATATATCTATGTTTCAGAGATTCACCATGCTAATCAGCGTTCATAAGTTTATAAAAGAAGTGCAAATAAGAAACACTTGATTAGACACGATTTTCTGTTTTTTTTTTACACTCTTTCTTGGTATCATTTTGTTTTTGTTTAATCATGTTATTATTTGAAATGCTGCCAGGATTTGTTTTAGATGAGAACAAATATTAACTATTTTCATCCATAACATTCACATGTGCCATGATTTTTTTTTTTTACTAACTAAAACTACAGTCTATATAGATATATGAAGTGTGTTTCTGTGTTTAAATCCATTTTCAAGAGTACCCGTGACCAAAAGCGAAAGAATGCGAACTGAAGTTACAGAATATATAAAGAAACTAAACTGGGAAGCCTGAAGACAATGGATTTATTTTGCACTGAGAAAAAGAAGGCTCCGTACATATGGGATTGTCATCAAAGCGTGATTTACGGTTTTAACATTCTCATAACCTCTGTAAGGCTTCAGTCATGGAGGTCCAACAAACAGGCCCTCTCCCAGCCACTTCAAAAACAGGACCTACAATGATAATTCAAAACATAGATACATTCTCAGATGCGCCTCAACATCTCTCTTAGGAAGCAGAATGAACAGGAACAAAATAAGGACTGTCTGCGGTACCCCGGGAGTGTCTTTACAATGCACTCGGGTGGACTGGCTGGACCACAGGGCAGGACGGACTGTCAGGCGCATAAAAGGGAAGGCTTTGTGGGAAAACTAGCAAACCAGAATCCTTAGATGCATCAGTAAAAAGGAATTATTTAAAGTATTTACACAAAGTACTTCATTGGCCACACTACTATGAAATAAACTGAACTTAAAATAAGGGGGATAAAAGATATATCTGGCTATATTAATATTATTTAATAATGTTACTTACTTGTTTAAGCAACACTAGTTAACTTAAATAGTGTGAAATATGACATTTTACTCATTTACGTGTCTGAGCAGTTACTGAACGATCCAGGCTATGTATTCTGCTCAAGGGCTGGGATTTGAACCAACAAACACTTTGTCTCATTAGTCTGGAAAATGAACCACTATACATTACAAGCAATAAACCTTGCACTTACCACGTTTGAGAATTTTTTCGTGGCAGTGATTTGAATTAGTGTTCCCCGGTTCCGAGCCCAGCCTTGGTTTCCCCTCTGCCCATCTTCAGTGTCCCCTACCCTAGGAACCCTGTGGAATGAACAATGTTCTTTTCTCAGCCCTGAATCACCTCTGGATCCTATTGGATATACTGTGAACAGAAAGTGCTTGGCAAAGTTTGTATGGTTTCTGACTTGTCATTTGAGTAGTGAGAGAACATGGTGCTTTAATTGATAAAATAGTGGAATTTATGATTTGTAATTGGGTTGGGGGGGGGGGGTGTTGGGGTGGGAAAGTACTGACTTTCAAGTACTGGTTTCCGAAGATCATGCAGAGAAAGCACATTTAACATTTTGCTGATTTGATGTTATTTAAGCATCAGAGATGGACTAGTGTTTAACAAATTCCTTACACAAAGGACCAGGTTTGTTTAGTGTTTCTCTGCAGTATGCATTGATTGAATTTTGTGCTGACATTCACGTTCTGTGCCTTCATTCATTATAAAATCGTATAAGATATTTGTCTAAGGAAGAAGGAAGAGACATAGAATATATATAACAAATAAAATATATCAGTTTTTGTTTTGTTTTTTCCATTCAAAGATCCTTCTAAATAAAATATGAAGCCGTCTTTATTTTGGTCATTAATGATGTCAGCGAGCTTTGATAAATCCCTTATTTTGGATCACTGACTTGCCTCTACGCCAGACAGCTAAATTCTTACAGTCCAGCTTTCGAAGAGAAAAAAATGGGAGATGTGCACTTCTTGCTGTTCATCTGCATCCTTTGAATCACGCTGCACCCCGATCTCCGCCTTCTGATTGGTCACACAAAAGTTTGCTAGGACCAGAATGTCAGGTGTATAAGACGGTTGGTAGAGACTGACAGCTCAATTGATGGTGACTTGAGTTAGCCCAACAATCTTCCCAGTCCTGTGGAATGGAGAGATTCTTTAAACAGTAACATTATCAATCGAGATATTGTTAATATTATTCATTGTTAAAGGAACAAACCCAAATTAATATTAACCAGTCAGGGAAAGCAGGGGGCTTTGTCCACAAGGACAGGATGACTGTGGCTTTTAAGAATGATATTTTCCTCTGGAAAACAATGGTGTAACGTGTTGTGTCCAATGCCATAGTATCTAGGCCACACGCTGTCTCCCTGTGACCTACCCAAACTTATATAAAAAATCAACCCCATTCTTTATCAATTGCGAGACATTCATTTTCAAGCAGAGAATTTTTCCAGAAGACTGTATATATATATATATATACTTTTTATTTTTTATTTTACTCAACAGGTATAAAATGCAAAACTGTCTTATTAAATTAAATTTAATAAGACATTCCACTGTAATGAATATTATAAATATGTTAATATTGAGGATCAAGAAATTATTATTATTATTATTATTTTTTACTTTTTCATTTCGCTTAATTGCTGTGGTGTTTGGTTGTGGGTAAGGACATCTGAATTTATTCAACCCCGGGGCACAATGCATAAACAATATCATTTTAATATGTACCCTTATGGTATGCAATACCAAAATAATAAAATTATTATAACAATGACATTAAATATGTATAAGTTATTTCACATACGCAACAGAGGTGAAATTCCACTGTGAATTCAGTCCTTGTAATATACATTTATTCATTTATTAACCTTTATACAATTTGTTATATAAACATTTAAAGTAAAATCAAATTAATCTCTTTAATATCAATATTAGTTTGTATATTTCATGTTCAAAGGAATGGTTTTAGTTCATATTCAGTTTAATGTTTAATGTTTTTTTTGTTTTTTTGTCGGACCGATGCCTTCAACAACTGAGATGAACTTCTGCAGTCTGACTGCTCAAACCCTACATTGTGCATCAGTGTTATCGACCAGCGTGCTCTCGGATGACTGAAGCTGAAGAGTAACTGGACACATGTGGCTGTCACATGATCCTCCTTGAGTAACGCTATTGGTGTTCCAACTGAAAGTGGGCGGCCGAGGCACAGCCGGTCGTTTTGCACACCACTTTCAATGCAGCAATTGTATCGTGTCACACTGTGAATTGTGAACTGAACTTGAGGCAAAGCTTAATTTTCTGAAAGTAATGATATTACCCTGCTAGCATGGTGGCGCGCGTGGATTGGGTGTCTGAAGCTCAGCGTTCAGGAGGGCAGTCGATGAAGCCCATAGGTCTTTTTCTTTTACTCGGTCAGTGTGCTTAGTTAAATTCACAACACTGTGTTTAATTCAACTTAGTCAAAAAATATAAATGTATTTTCGCATATGGACGGTCCATGTGCTCGTACTCCGAGGGATGTAAATATGTTTCCCCCCATTTCATTGGTTATGGCAAATAGGGCTTTTTATCGAAACCATTCAGAAATTCCCAGTATACTTCAATTCTCCCGTGCGTGTCTGACTGCCTGGTAGACACTGGATTGTGGGATAGAAGAAAGAGGCCCTGCCTGGTTCCACATCGTCTATCTCTCCCAAGGACAGGTTGTTTGAATTCATCATTGAAAACAGCCTTTGTGGTTTTTGTACCAAATAAATACCCACCCAATACCAAATGTGCTTTCACTCTACAGCTCTTCCATAGACAAGGTAATATATGTCAATATATGAGCAAATGTGTGGAATTAATTTATAATAGATGACCTATTGTCACTTCCATTTATGTAATTTAATCTCTTGAGCCTGACAATTAGCTGTCCCTGATTAAGTACCCTAGGCTTAGTCATTTTTCAACCAATCATGGCCAGTCACGGTCCTTTTCCATATAACACTACAGTATTTAATCAAGGTTTCCTTTTAATTTTTTTACAAAAACTCACAACGCATTTCACGATAAATTTCCTTAGCAGACACCCTTATCATTAAAAGGGGAGCAGATGGATGTCTTTGTTATCGTCTTAATCATTTTGCACATATAGTGTGAATGTGTAGCTAAGTATTTATTAAATTTATATCCTGAAATTAGTTTTAAGTAAAACATCTATTTGTACCTTAGAAGTGCTTGAATAGAAATGTTAGGTGCTGCTGGAATTTTGTTTAATTTCTGCTTCAGTTTTATTTATTTTTTCAGTTTATTTTGTATATTAGTATCGAGGTACATACCTACAGCGTGGTCTTTGTTTCCTGTTTATTTTGTACAGAGGTACATATCAACAGCGTGGTCTTTGTTTCCTGTTTATTTGTATAGAGGTACATACCGACAGCGTGGTCTTTGTTTCCTGTTTATTTT
>JAOVYW010000001.1:6653617-6664002 GCA_025775045.1 Hiodon tergisus
GGTACATACCGACAGCGTGGTCTTTGTTTCCTGTTTATTTTGTACAGTGGTACATACCGACAGCGTGGTCTTTGTTTCCTGTTTATTTGTATAGAGGTACATACCGACAGCGTGGTCTTTGTTTCCTGTTTATTTTGTACAGTGGTACATACCGACAGCGTGGTCTTTGTTTCCTGTTTATTTGTACAGAGGTACATACCGACAGCGTGGTCTTTGTTTCCTGTTTATTTGTACAGAGGTACATACTGACAGCGTGGTCTTTGTTTCCTGTTTATTTGTACAGAGGTACATAACGACAGCGTGGTCTTTGTTTCCTGTTTATTTGTACAGAGGTACATACCGACAGCGTGGTCTTTGTTTCTTGTTTATTTGTACAGAGATACATATTGTAAACAGAATGATCTTTCTTTGGCTGCTTACGATATGTATTTAATCAGGAACTGCCTCTTTGTAAACCGTCTGTATAAACCACAATTTAATAAAGATATAAAACAAATGAAATGGTGAAACTTGGGGTTTATTTAGGTGTGGAATGATAACACAGCAACCAGCCATCAAAGTGAAATTCAATAATTCATTTTTGAATGTCTATAAAATAGTTTTGTATCCCTTAACCCAGGTTAGGCAAAACCATCAAAGCAGGCAACGTAGGCTGGAAATTATGCAAAACCTTCTTCTGCCTGTTAATCCCAGAAGGAAATCCTGTTTTTAATCCAAGTTTGTTCACACAGTCAGGGGTAAGCACCACAATTGCTCAATGCTAAATTAACTTTGAGGGCTGCAGTATCTGAGATCGAAGTGTTGATCTGCGTTGGGCAACAGGACACCAGCAAGGTGTGCACACTTTGTTTTGATTTGATTCCGTAATTCTGCTCTAAACCCTAACCTTTAGAACTTGCAAACATTCAGAGAAGTTGAAGGTCATCAGTGCTTTTCAAACAGCAGGGTGAGATTCTGAGAAAAAATAAAACACCATCAGGTGTCCTTGGGTATCATCTATCCCCCCCCCCTCGCTCTTTCCCTCTTTCATTCTCTCGCTCACAAGCACGTGCAATGAAAATGGTCTTAAAATGTAAGCAGTCTCTCTTTCACTGAAGGAAAAAATGCCCACCCTCATATAACACAGGAAAGTCAAATTTTGAAGGGTTGTTCGCCACGGAAGGGTACGCAAGAAGGCTCTCTGTCGATATTTGGGGGCGGATCGGAGGATCTCATATTGACAATATTATATTGATTATATTCATAATCTGTATTATATATTCAGAATGCATTGTTTGAGCGGTTTTATTATTCACTCGGAAAATGACGGAGGAACAACAACAGGCTTTCCGCGTAGCCACTGGCACTGGGAAATCACTTGGCTTTGCACGGGTAAGATAGCACGGGGCCTTTGTCTCGGGTGAAAGCGCTTCAGCCGCCGATCTTTCAGGGATGCCCGCGCGGCTTGCTTTGCGAAGGACGTTCTGGGATTCAGACAAACGGATTCATAAATATATCCCCCCCCCCTCCCCACCCCACCCGTTGTGTTTCTAGGGTCTTATCTAATGCAAATGCCCGGGCAATAATGAAAGTGAATGTGCTGCTATGATGACCACTGGGTCGTAGGATCACGGGCTCCCTGGTAGGAATGATTAGAAGGCGAGGGAGCATTATTGGGAATCCTCGCCCATTGTGTCTTGCGTAATGAATATTAAGGTATTTGGAACACTTTAAGGGTTTATCACTGCGCTAATCCCTTAATCCTTAGAAAAACCTAATTTTTACACATGAAAGGGGGTCATTTAACTTCTCCTCATTAATTTTCTGCCTTAAGGATGCGGTGATGCTGGAGATTAGAGTCATTAAAGGGCTATATTGTCTGCGCAGAGCCGGCTGTGTCATGGATACCGAGTCATTACACAGGGGCCGGCCACTCATTCCCGGCCCAGGTTAAATCCCTGGGTTAACCCCTGCCTCTCCAGTCGACACCGTTTACTGCCGCTTAACCCTCAACACGGGCGCTTCTCTCTACTTGAAAGGACGCCAGTGTTCGCCAGCAGGCCGGGGCAGACACTGTGTTTTTTTTGTTTCATTTCCCCGCGACCGCATGGCTGATCATGGCCTCTGTGCAGACACAGCGGTATGCTGCAATCAGGCCCATCGCAAAATGGTGGGATTTATTATTCTGACCTCAAATAGCACAAATTCATCATTATTTTCTGGTCTCTAACTGGCTACTCTGACCTAGAAATTAGATTAAATTAAAAACAATCTGTTTTGTTTTTTTTACGCCTAACTGTTATTGAAGCCAATAAATAATTAGATTTTTTTTTCATGTTTTTATGTATTGTGTGCCCAGAAAATGGGAATGCAATATTTCTTTCTATTTATTTTAAGTACCATGCATTATAATTAACTAAACAGTGCTAGGACTCATGCAAAGATAAAGAAAATATACTTTATCACCTGGGAGGTTTTATAGAAAATAGTGAAATGGAAATATAACTAACAATATACATTTTTTCCATCTCTGAATCAGATACACTGCAGAAGGAACAACAAATGAAAGATCTGGAAATTAGTAAAAAATATTCCTCAAGATCCCCCTTTCCCATAAAGAATATGAGTTTCTTTTTTCACACTTTCTGATAGCCCAAAAGATCCGTTTGAATGGTTTTACAAGTGATCCGAGTGTCTTCGGCTTTCTGCGAGAAAGTGGACCGGGGCGAGCCTTTAGCTGCTCCTGTTGTGCAGAAAGTGACACAGGTCGCCTGGTAATGAGCTTTAACTGATCCTCATTGTCCAATGCCGCCCGCTAACCCCTGAGCGCCTGGTGTGGCAATCGCGCTAAGCTGACTATCCGCTCTGCCAAAGCTCCGGGTTTAAATGCCCCTGTATGTCTCGAACCGGCTCGCTACGGAGGGGCCGCGGCCGTTTCTTGGCCATGTTCGCTGTTTGTTTGTTTTCGCACACTCCTGCATTTCTTGGATAACCGCTGCTGAGCACAGGGGCGAGACCCAGTATGGTAAGCAGGTGGAGCAGTATTCCTGTATTCACAGGGCAATGCCTGAAAAAACTCACACGCTGCATCACCTCCGGATCCCTCCTGGTACTAAAGTATCTGCTTACGGTCCTTCTATAACGTTTACAGAATGCCCTGAATGCCCACCCACTGTGCCTGCCCTCTCTTTGTTAACTTGCATTGGTATGTATTTTAACATGACTCTGAAACTAATAAATTCGAACAAAAAACAGAGCCTAGGAACAAACCTGCATTTATGGATAAGTGTGCAGACACTGTAGTTGTGATTGCTCAGTCATTTGAACCTTTTGTGGTTATTCAGTATTTACTGCTTATTTAACCCTTGACCTGTTTGAGAGGTTAGGCGCAGGTCACATTATTGCTAATTAGGGTGTTAATTAGAGGAAAATAATTAGAATTAATTAGAGGAAATAATATGAAAACTTTTAACACTGTATTGTTGTTATTTTTTAAATTAAAAATTATCAGTATAAAAGTCTCAATATAAAACCCACTTGCTTCAAAGCTATTGAAAAACATTTCCGCATATATTAAAAATAATTTGACTATTAGTCAATAGTCAAATTAGACTATAAGTTAAATTATTCATTACAGATTATAAAAACACATGACTAATTTATTATTTAGACTGTTTTATCTTGTAAATTTTTGTATTTGCATCACAGATATGGTACCATTCTGCTGTTAAAAACAAAAGAATTTACCAACACGTAACGTCCCTTCATACGATTCACATCAGTCTGAGGTTTCTGGTGGACATCTTCACCCATATTAGCCTAAGCGATATTTTTAAACCAATGAAAAGGGCGCTTCACAGCACATGATCCAGATTCAGGTGCATGCAGGTTCTGCATGCTGAATGTAATATGTCATAATTACTAATTTATTTTGAAGTTCATTGCAAGAATGCAATCTATCCAGTTTTTTGCAACTGGAGTCTTTTAATAATCAAAATAAATCTGGGCATCTTATTGCTCTTTATTCAAGTGTATTTTCAGATGATATTATTATTATTATTATTTTCTACTAGATTCTACTAATTTAGAATTTCCAAAATAGATAACTTTCACCGAAGGTCTTCACCTATGTAATTATTGTATTAAATGATATTTGTATTTTGTATTTTTACTGCTTATGCACCATAAGAATAGCAGTTTAATGTTAAATAATCCTCTTACAGATCAAAAATGTTTCTTTATTATACGAATCGTTATTTATTTATTTTATTTAGATACAATTTCAGAATATTTTCATATGTTTTTACACAGTACAATATTCCAAAATTAAAGTTTAGTGAGAATGTGAACATAAACTGATATTTTTCCGTTCTTCAACAGATTGAAAAGCACTTGAACATATATATAATTAATACAGTGCTAATTTGCAGATACAAAATGCTTTGATACAAATGATAAACATTGCAAATGTTGGATTGAATAATTTACTAAATTTATCATTTAATGTGTAACCTATACTAACATAACATCAATTATTTCCAATTTACCTGACAACAACATCCAAAATGTTCGTGCATATCTGATTTTCATTTTGTTTCTATTTTTAATTCAACATTTTGTCATCAGGGATTCAGTAAACTTACAGCAGATTTGTTACAGGTGTTGGACTTCATAATATAACAAAAGTTACTTAATAATGTTACTCAACAAATCCAGCCTTAGACAAAATGTCACAGTAACACATTCAGCCTTATGACTGAGTTTCTGAAGAATTACAAAACCCATAAAAGTCCCTTTAAAATTTTTTTCCCAATGAGTGGAAATATTTGTGTTTTGTTGAGAACAGAGAAATGTTCACAGTTAGTGGAAAATTCGGTTCCTTGCATGCACACTCCATGATATATTTCCAATAATAATTTAAATAAATAATTTAAAAATTAATGCAACATACAAAATGATTCTAAAAACCAAAATGAGCTCAAAATGGCATAAACTGTTAGTAATGCGATGAAATCCTTACAAATAATGAATAATTAAAAAGTAAACAGCAGAGCATTCTTCAAACAAAACGTAGTGTTTAATTTTATTATCATTTCCATTTAATTTGGAGACTGAAATGCTCCTTGGTTCTTAGTTTAAAAGCTGTTTCTTAATTTTGCAAACGGTTTTAAAATGGTATTTTTGTATTGGTTGCTCTAAAACATTCTTGTTAAACTATTTTAACATGACAGACTTGAGACAAACCATTACTTATTAGTCACTATGGTTCCATTCACTTTTGATCATAGGATATTGCAGGAAACACATTTGGTTGGAGAGCATGGGGAGTACCAGGAAGCAGAGATAATTAAATGGAGCTGGGGGGCAGAGATGGAGAGGAGATGGGGGGGTGGGGGGCACAAACACAAAGGTGAAGTCCTCTGTATCGAAGCGGCAGAGGGCAGGGGGCGTGAATAGAAAGAGACAAGACCTTAAATGTGAGGGCTCTGGCTGCCTCTTTAAAGGTGAGTAGCAACATAATTAAAAAGATAAACTTGATGAACGCGGCCGCGCGATAAGGATTAATGAGAGGCAGTGGCGGGGGTTGGATGCCGAGGAAACGGCGGCTCGCCCTGTCGGTTATCTCACTGCTCCGCCGGAATGACCTCACCCTACCCCCCCACCTCCAACTCCAACCCCCAACCCACACTCCAGCCTCGCTGCGGGGGCCACTTTCATTCCCATCTGGAGACAACATCCGTCCACTCGAAGGTGTCAGTGTTTATCTGCACCACTCCAGACAAAGCCAAGAGACCGCGCCGACAACAGCACGGTTAATATGAATGTAAACCCGCCGATTACCAAGAGCCTCGTAGGCTGAAGTGGTTTGAGGAGCCGAAAAGGGGGAAAGTCAGTGTCCCTATCTCAAATTACTCCACTTTTCTGTGCTTAGTATATTTTGGATTTTTTTACAGAGAACTGCTCTCCGCAGGGAATCACACCCTTCCTAACATAACGGGGAAAGGAGAGGTCTCACGGACCTGGACCGATACATGAAAAATGTGTCCAGGAATCGGATTTATTGTGGTGAAATAGGCCATTCAACAATCATGGAATATGATGTTATTATTTAGATTTGTATTTGTTTTCCATGCAGCAGCTAAATTCTGCCATGACAGATTGCTCTCGCAAGCTAGATAAGTATTATCTACTTTTCGGAGGAGTTCTCATGGCAATATGGGGTCACATTTACGATTGTCAGGACACGTTGAATGGGGTTTTTCGACCAGGGAAAGTTAATTTGTTTCGGTTGATAATCTCCATCACAGTTACACCACATTAAACCACATCGGCTGATTCAACATTCAGGCTAATTTTAAAGAATCACAGCTCGAATCCAGAATCTGCAGCACAGAACAAAAGAGTACTGCATTGCTGGTGATGAGTTACCACCAAGACGACCCAGAACCCCACGTTTTCGAGCTCTGTATTTAAAATTTTACTGGGGTTTCAAAGTAATTTCGAGTGAAGTAAGGCCGCTTTCAGGAGCAAAATGTGACATCACTGAGGTCATTTCTGCCCCTGCATCTGCAGAGGGCTGGGCTCTGTGGTCCCTGTCACCCGCTTGGCTGGAGACGTGCAGCTCCTGCTTGTACACTGGCTGTGTGCTACAGAAGACACACATCCACCCAAAAGCGCCCAGTCGGGCACAGGAGCAATTGAGATGCTGAATAAACAATGAGATCGTGTTGAAATCTAACCGCCAGGAAACGTCAGCTTTCCACCTGCTTATCATGTACCTTCTCTAAAAAAGAGTATGCCGGACAAATGTGTTTGCCTGGTAGCGGCAAGGGGGGGAATCAGTGTGGGGGTGATGGCCAGAAGTCAAAGGTTCAGATTTCATTGGGACACAAATGTGAACGTGGGTGCTTCGGGTGACCCTACCGTCCTGTGAAATTCGGGATTATCTGTAAATCACACTGGAAGACACATAAGAATGATCTTTTACAATCTTTTACATTATCTTTTACTGATAATCTGTTGATCTAATTAGAACTTTAAGGTAATCAATAGATTACTGCATGATATATACAACTATACTGACTAGCAAACTACAGAAATGTAGGTATCCATGCTGGCATATAGTAAAACCTACAGAATATCCGACTGTGTCCACTAAATTTAAGACAACACAAAATTAATATAAAACATGATCACAGTCAGCTCTTCTTACCTCATATGGATTCCGGTCGATCTCAAACGCGTCGTTCTCTCCTCCCTGCCATTGTGGATGAGAGCCTCTCACAGGCTGACAGGCTAGTGATTGACGGGGGGGTGGGGTGCGGCTCGGAAGTAGGACCGCCGTCCCTTGTGTAAAGCTTTCACTTTGACACCTCCAATTACCAGCCGGCGCAAAGACATAGATCTCCACGCCACGCAGCCCTGCGCCATAGCATTGGTGAGATCCAACACACGGGGCCTAATGCCCGCTAGCTTTACGCCATTCTTTTTTATAAAATTGAATGTTCAGTTTGGGCAATAAAAATATGGGTTAGGGACCTTTGAATTTATTATATGAGTTATGCAGGTTTAACCAAAACCAAAGCTTGATTGTTAGTAGCTATATCAGTTTCTGAGCATGATGATCCTTCTGTCGACCATACAGGCTCAGGTGGCCTGGTGGCTGAGTGCCACCCCATTGACTGAGCTAATGATGGTGGAGAGGAGGTCGTGCCCCATGTGGGAGGACATTATTGCCTGGTAGCGGGAGGACGATATGTGACAGGAAGCGCACAGCCTGGGTGAGACGGCCCCTTAGTGTTGGACGGCTGCCCTGATTGGTGTCCCCGGTGCGTGTTTTTTGCCCGCCTGCCCTCCATTTCGCCCAGTGCCAGTCCTCTACTCGGGCTGCTGTCAGGAGAATGTCCACGGTCACCAGTTTCCTAAGCTCCGTTTCCGTGGTTTCCATGACCCCCCCCCCACATCCCGACCACCTATTGTATCCTTCCAAAAGAATACAGGGCAGAATAGAGAAGAATAAAGACTCATCTCAGTATGTGATTTTCTATGTTGACTGATGCACTTGTGGAAGAAGGCATTCCGCACTAATTTAGCCACATGGGGAATACATTCGACGTATGTAGAAAAGACGATGGCAGGGGCAGACAAACAACTTTAGTCAAGCCAATTCATGGACCAAAGAGTGTCTGTACCTGGAAAATAAACAGGTGGGATAATTGACTCTCAGCAGAGGCAGTCGTTTCTCCAAACTGCCGGCAGTCGAGCACAGAAAGGGCCCCTCTGTCTCTCCCCTTAATCCAAATGGAAGCGCGCACCTCCGCCATTGTATTATCTGACTTTAGCATCGGCGCTAATCCGGCTTAAGGCCGCCTAATGATGCCACTTGTGGTACCTTCGACGCGGCGGAGAAGTCTATAAACTGCTTCCATTAAAATGCAAATCCACCCCGCGGAGAAAACCAAGTGACACAAAAGTGGGAGAATTTGGCCGTGCGCACTGTATTAGGTTCCTGCGGCACAACACAAGATAATAACTGATGCATTGAGATTATCGTTCCGGCAGCACAGTGTGGAGGAAATAGACCCAGGCTGCTCCCGAGCGCCCAGGAAAAAAATGGCAGCCTATTTAATTTCTGAAGAGATTTATATATATTTTTTTTGTTGTTGTCAGGAAATGAACAAATGGTTATCAATGTAACGAAGGATATCTCCCGCCTGGCTGCCAGGTTTTTCGTACTGATATTATTTGCTCCATACAGCACAGGAAATGAATTTTTTGTGCGTTGTGCTTTTTTTTTTTGTCCCCCTCACACCTTTGTACTCTATCTGGAAATCCCTTAACAAGAGTGCCCACATCTCCCCTCCCCTTACAGAAATATTGTGCCACACAATACTATACTTCTGACATATGGTGCCTGCATTGCAATAGAGCAGTTTCAATTTACAGAATTATTTGTGGGAGTTACTCCCCCAGGTCTCTGAAGCGGAGATTAGCGCAACGTCTCCCGGCCTTGTCTGTGTCGTGGGGGACAGGGAAGTGGGGAGGAGAGTGTTAATTAGGAAGCCTTTGTATGCCGTTCTCGTCACGTTTGGGCTGCACACACCCGGCAGATACGGGCGAAATCAGCACGCTCTTCATCGGGACTCCGGGGCCGGGCATTAGCCGTCCCAGCCTCAACTTTATTTTCTTTCTTCTCTTTTGTGAAAAACACATTGTTTACGCACTCGGTTATTAAGGTGGTCGGAGGAGCACTCGCTGTGTAATAATTTGAAACCTCGTATTTTTTTTATTTTTTTTTGCTACTGGGTTGAATATGGAGGATAATTAGTGTTTCTTTTTCTCTTCTGTGACTGTCAAAGAGCGAGGGCTGGTGTGAATATTAATGGAATGTAAATTTAAACTTTAATTCGGGGTGTCCAATCTCATTTTGCTCGTCTTGCTTGGGAACACGTTTTGGGAATGTCAGCTGGCCTCTGCCCGTACCTCAGTAGGAACACCAAGTAAACCGGGACGACCTCTGACCCTGGCAGCCAGCTCGCCAGATGGATACAGTTTAGTGCCAACCTTCCCTGACCGCATTCAACAGTTGTTACTGCTGCTTTGTACGAAAATGGCTCCAAAATGGTTCTTTCAGAGCACGGTACACCGTATGGAGCACGGAGTGAAGCCGATAAACTCAGAGGCTAAAAAAGGATTGCTTCTCCTTTTTTCATAATCAGAACCAAACAAAATCTCAATCTTCCTTCTTCCACGCTGGACGTTTCCCCCTCCCCTTTGCCAAGGCAGTGACTCGCGTGATGTGCTGCACCTGAAGTAGAAACAAAGTGGGGGGAACGAGACCGAGCCCAGGTTTTCACCCTTGGCTATCCGGCTCTTATAGAAACAAGCACTGTTGCCACAACTCTGTGGTCGACATGGGCCCCGTGTAAACAAGCCCATTTCACAGATCCAGACAACCAGACCGCATCTGCGTTGATCAGGTGCACGGCTTGCAGCTGGCTTGCAAAATACTGTTGTCCAGTACACAGTCATGAACATGTTCACCTCCCAACTCAATGTGTCAATCCACCACCAGTTCTTTATAAACTACTTCCAAGAAAGGGTACCTTTTTTATTGTTTGCCACTCGTACAGCACGTGGTAAAGCAATGCATGACCAGGCTGAGATGCGACTACATCATTTTGGAATCACCTTTTCACATTTGACCCATGCAAATTAAATCATTTTTACAGAGCTACTCCACAGTGAGTAGGCTTACAGTAAGCATTGTACATCTTCTATGTATACAAAAAATGTGCTGCTATGGAATATTGTCATGGAACAACCTCAATAGCATAATTTCCTTTTTATACTGTCCTTTTTTATTAAAATGTATCCCAATGCATCAATGGGAAAAAAAAATGATG
>JAOVYW010000001.1:6665307-6678762 GCA_025775045.1 Hiodon tergisus
CGAGACACATGAGCCGAGACACAGGAGCCGAGACACATGAGCCGAGACCACAGGAGCCGAGACACATGAGCCGAGACACAGGAACCGAGATAGATGCACATGTTTAAAATATTTTCGTGTTCGAATTTTGTCGAAACACTTAATAACCTTCGCCTGCGGCTCTGTGCCAACTGTACGAATTTGCGACAGACAGGCAGCTAGCTAGCTATACGATATATAACCTGATGCTCTATGGCAGTTCCTGTAGTTGACAAAAAAAACCTGTGATTGGATTGGTAAATTCAGTTTTGAATTGTCTATAGTGAGGGGGAGATTTTATAGAAATTTGTTAATTAAAATGTGTTTTATTATTATTATAGATATATATTTTAAACCTCGATTAAATCGTGTTAAATGGAAAGTGGGCGTAACTGTTAATACTTAGTTAACTATTCCATCGATTCTCATTGGTACCGCTCCGGTACTTGCATTTTAATTTTTTTTTCCACTTACACCACTGTTGCCATCTGGTATAGGATTGTTGGAGTCAGATACGGGTAAATTTGAACTATAATCTCTTATAGCTACTGTATTGTTTATACCAACGTTACCATGTTTGTGTTTTGTGCTGTAATTATTCTGTTGTTATTATGTTGTATTGTATTTTATTATAGATGTTGCCTTGTTAGAATTTATTATTGCTTTTGTTAAAAGATTTTTAAAAATATTATTGATGTCATTTAAATTGCATATAGTTTTTGCCTCTTTTGCCTAATTACCTAATTATTTCCTCTGCACCATTGTACCGTCATGAAGTAATACGCTTAGGTCTTTTGGGAGCTGAAAATGCTACATCCTGCATAAGTACTATAGGAAAAAGACAAGAAGACTTGATTGATTTGGGTCACTACCAGTCCGAGGGTCTCTTTTTCTTTGGACTCAAAACCGTTTAGACTACGGCTGGGACCAAATCAAAACTCTGGCAGCTAGTCGTACTTTACAAAGCTGCATGCGGTAGTGCCTTCGTGTTTCTGCATGTATCTCTTGTCTTCAACTCATACAAAGGAAAAGCTGTTAAATACCGTTATGTGAAGTGCGATTATCAAGTTGCTAAAGTTTTGATTTGGACCTACAGTGGCTGTGCCGCCTGATCAATGAAGGGAGAACGCAAGTCTAAACCAAGGTGTGCGCTATTTTTATTTATGTATTGTTGTGAATGCTGTCTTTTGGCCAAAAGACGGCGGCCGGTTACCGTCCTCATTTCTCATTGCGGTCACAGTGCGGACGAGGAGGAGTCGAGACTAGGGACGGTGAGAGATTGGGAGGCGGACAGAGGGGGCTTTGTTGGGATGTGAAACTCATTTAGCTTGGCTTGATACCACGATCCTGGTGCCGTGAACCTGGGCTTGGGGAGCTGAATTCAGAAGCAGAAGTGAAGAAAAATAAATTTCGTATAATCGTCACTTCCAAAACACTTCCCCTCTCTGCCCCCTGCGTTCAGCCCGAGACTGCTGTCTGTCATTAGTAGCTAACGAAAGTCACCTAAACCGCCCTGTGGTCACATGCTAATGAAGGTCTCGCCCTGCCAAGAACTGCTGACTTTTTTTTTTATGACTTAATAATAATAGCTTATGTATTGTTATAGGAGTACCGGACTTCCAATAATTAGTATCATATAGTATGATATAGTATAGTATCAATAATCCAATAATAGTGTTGGCACAGTATAATGTTACCACATGACATAGCGCCTGCTGTGCAGTAGAGCAATGTGCTTTATAACTGTTTCATGAAAAACATGAGGTGTGTTTTAACTGCTACTGCATTAGGATAAACGGGGACTCCGATGTTACCTGTGAGAATTGGCAAGGTGACCCACTGACTGGAAATCGATCCCCGGTCCGATGCCAACCCACCAACGAGAGAAACGATTCGCTCTTTGAGCTAAAGACTCAAGTCCTCAGATCAGGGAACCAATTCTTCTGTAGCAAACTTGAACAAGCTTTATGACACAAATTACTGTAGATAATAAGTCATTTTTAGCGCTTGAGTTGTTGTTTTTCCTAAATTAATCACAGTACGACCTAACTACCAAGTTTACATTTCTTGCCATGGAATGTTGTTTTCTAAAGATCTTTCCAATTTTCATACAACATGGGGGAGGGGATTGGTTGCCTGTTAACAAGTTTGACCGTGTTTAAGGGGCTAAAAGCTGCTCTTTACCTCTATCTATCAGGCCAGTATTTCCATTTATCCCATCTCTGACTAGAATCAAGATAAACCAAGACATAAAATCTATATTGCTCAGCAGGGCCTGCTGCCTGAATTGGCCAAATTTTCATTAGGTCAGTTTTTTTTCCCTTTCATTCATTTGTTTGTTGAAGTGGACGAAAAATATTACCCCCCACCCAAAACAAAAAACAAAAAAAACTTGACAACTTCAAATAAACAAGTATCAAGCAGTTGAGAATTTATTTTCAAAACAAAGACAGGCATGCCACTAACATGGGAAATAATATTTCTGTAATTTAAACAAATATGATTTTCAGTAATAATAATAATAATTGATATTATTATTACTACTATTATTACTATTATTAGCCTCATTAGCCTCTTTATACATGTTTTGAGTACTCTGGTTTAATAAAGTTCCTTTATAAATGTAATACACAATGAGTCATTGACCTGTCCAACGAGACTACTCCAGGCCATGGAACAGGCTGTGCTTGAGTTCTTCTATAGGCACCTTTTTTCATTGCTGAAAAAGCTGAGTCCGGAGGAATTTCCTTCATAACATTTTGGGTGCCCTTGCTGAAAATGAAACCAACCCAGTATCCGTTACCCTAGCAATCAAGGAAATGTGTGTGTGTGTGTGTGTGTGTGTGTGCGCGTGTGCATGTATGTTTGTGTGTGTGAATGCGGATGGAGCCTATGTATGACGGACATTTCTAGGACCCATACAAAAAACGGCATACTGGATAGAATTCAGTGTCATTTGAGGAATGGATTTGCCTCATTTGAGTTTTATTGCAGGTCGACACCAGTGGTAATTGATTGCTTCAGGAGGTTGTGGTGTGTCCAGTACAACAGGGCTCTATTTTGGTATTTGGGTTGGGAAAACATCATGCAGTGCCGTCCTATAATGAAAGCATCCAAAACTGCAGAAGAGTGCAGAAGAGTTTGAGCTGTCAAACTCGTACTAACACTTCAGGTTAGTTCTCAGTGTCCAATTTCCCAGTGTCAAGAATGACGACCACAGTAAAAAAGGGACGCTTTAATCTGACAGTCAACCGCTGTCCCGACCATGACGCAAATAAATCTTCATCCGGCTCCGGTGCCTGAGAGAGAGCGGGACGGGCGTGTCCCAGCTTGTGCCAGGTGCCGGGAGACATATCGGCGTTAGTAAAATCCACCGTTTGTCTCTTCATTGTCACTAAATGCGGTTCTACATTAACCACCTTTTACCAAGAAATATCATATTATTATTATATCATATTATTATAAACAATGTATTATATTTATAATAATAGGTTAAATATGTCTAAAGAATTTATGTGATGGTTTAGTGATTCCAAATTTCTGTATATATCTGGAAAAACAAATATGAAATACATACATTTTACACACAAGAAAAATAATGAATAATTTAGAGGAAGTTTCAAGTTTGAAAGAAAATATCATTACAGAAGGATTCAAAATCAACTTCACTCCAAGCAAACACAACAAAAATAACTACAGGTTGAGCATCCCATATCCAAAATGCCTGGGACCAGAAGTGTTTCGGATTTTGGATATTTTCGCATTTTTGAATGTTTGCATGTAGGCTACATAATGAGATGTATTGGGGATGGGACCAAATTCTAAACACAAAATCCATTTATGTTTCATATCCACCTTGTACACATAGCCAGAAGCTAATTTATACAATATTTGTAATTTTGAATAATATAATCCGTAGTTACGAACGGACTGCCATAAAGCCTATTAAATGAAAAATTCGAATTAAAGACATACGGTTCTCAGGAACGGAACTTGTTCGTAACCTGGGGACTGGGTACCACAAAGCAGAGAATAAGCAAAAAACTCAGTACATAATGTACTTAGGTCTGGCATTGGTGATGGTTGGTATCAAACTGACCTTGTCACATGTCAGGTCTGGAGTTTTCTACGTAGTGTCATGTTGGCGCTCAAAAAGTTTCGGAGTTTGGAGCATTTCTGAGTTTTGGATATGGGATGCTCAACCTGTATAATCTACAATCTCCAAGTGCAGTAAGAAGACAAGATTTTACTGTACTGCATGTCTTGACAAAATTTGAAATCACAACAGAAATGGATACTTTCAAGACCTGTTTGAAGGATGCTTTTGGAACTGAGATTTTACAATGCCTGTGGCTTTAGTCGTGAACTCAGTGCTGATATTGCTGTTTTATCACTTCCTCACTGTAACCAAGATAGAAACTTAAAAAGTTTATTTTTTCTTAAAAAGAAGAAACCTGTCCAAGATCCAGGGGTATTAGGGGGCATTTCCGCCATGTTCCTTCCCACTTGCATTTACCAAGATGACCATGACTCATCTCCAAATCAATGTGTGTTCATTTCTAATCACGTTTTTGACAAGCACAAATTAGTCACGTCTGGATGGACACTGGCATGGAGAATTTCAAGCACAGTTTTTTTCATTTTTATATTATTTATAAATGTGAAAAATTAATTTAAGAAATACATTGCGGGTGATCCTCTCCCTCTCTCAGGATCGATGGCCTTTTAAATTAAAGACCAGACAATAAAAGTATATTTTTAAGCTATATTTAATCCAAAATAAATCAAAATACACGGTTACACAAACGCTATTCTTCATGCACAATGGTTTCCGTTCCCACACTGCATTGCTGCATTGCCCCTTGATCAGATTATCCCCTTGCAGCCCTGAGCAGAATGGCAGCAGGACTTCCAAATCCTGTGCCCTAATTTAAAACATTTAAATTTTTCCTTGAATATGCCTATTAAAAAAGTACAATGACATACTAGGAATTAACACATCCTCTCAGGTAGAACTGAGAACATGGGATATATACATAATCTCTTTGGGATGTATACATAATTTCAAATACATCATTACCACCTTGCAGAAAGAAGGCCACCACCTTCTACTGCAAGCCCACTGATTCACATTACTATCTGCATGTAAAGACAGGTGACAACTTAAAGGAAAAACCTAGAGTGAAGGGGTCCAGAGGCTCTGTTATACTGTAGAGGATATTTTCCTGCTATGGGTCCGGTCACTGCAAATCATTAGGAAGTTATTCTGAGTGATCACCTTTATCCCGTGGTGAAACATTTATATCCCGATGGGAGTGGACTCCAGGATGACAATACCCCCACCCACAGGGCACGAGAGGTTAATGAATGGTTTCATGAGTGTGAAAATAATGTTTTATATTGCATAGATGTTAAAATTTAGAAATATTTCTGTTTCATTTTTTTTATTTTTCATATATTTTTGTCCCCAATCTGGCATCACCAAGTGTGCTCTCTCATTTCTGCTAATTTCTATCCTGCCACCACACACAAGGAGGGTGAGGAAGAACGACTAGTCTCCTCCAATCCTGCCACCACACACTGGGAGGGTGAGGAAGCATAACTAGTCTCCTCCAATCCTTCCACCACACATTTGCGTGTGTCAGTGTGAGTGAGGGTGTGACCGTTTTTATTCATCATGCCACTAATTATCGCCTGCCAGGTCATCCTCATTCAATATTCATGCCAGCGTCCCTCATAGAACAGTCACTCTGCAACTACCAGGGCTCGGCCCCCATTAAAATGTATTGCAGGTTTGCAGGTTTGCAGGGGAAAGGTTTAATCCGTCAAAGGGAATTAGGAATCTAGGGGAAAGCCGAGCGCCGATGCACAGCCTTCGATGTGGAGAGTCGGGAGGGTTGAGCGGAGTCAGATTCCCAGGATCCCCTGTTTCTCAGGGGGTGTAATCCCCGGTCTGTGTGGCTATACGCCTGTCACTTGTTCTCCTCATGCCACATCTTGTCTCAGCCCTGCAGCTCTCTCTTTTAGTTTTCCAGACCTGGATGGTGGATAAACAAAAGGTCTCTGTGCTGTACATTTTTTATTGTCAGTTGTTAGAGATTCACTATTTTTGAAATGTTTGTGCAGTCCTTGGGTTATGGCACATGAAACTGAAACTAATTTTAAATAAATGCTACATTGCCGTTAGGTCTTTCCATGATGGATTTGACAGTGACAGAATTTTGAATTTAATTCTGTGGGAGACTGACTGTTTCTGTGCCTGGTATGGGGAGGGGGTATAATAATCGAGATCATCTGCTTTAGGCAGATCTGAACCCTGCTAATTGGTCTGATGCTAATAACATGCTATAATTTCCGCAAACACATCATTTCTCCAAACACATTTGACCAACCAACATAATGATAACAGATGCAAAAATGAATGAGCAGTCATGGATACCACATTTGGATACGATTCATACCATGTTTATCTTATAGGATTAGCAGACATTTCTGATATATTTCTAATATAATGGACTCCAGCAGGTCTTTATGGGGTTAACTCTGTTTACTGCATGAGAATCATTTTGACAAAGGTCCGAATCCACCGACTCGGCTACATAGTTCCAGTGTTGACACATGCCTTTCTTTACTCAGTGCCCTGTTGGGTGAGCGATGCGGGCAACCAGTCCAGTAAGTGCCTGGTGTGTGTGAGTGTGCGAGCAGGGTGGGGGGAGGCTCCGGCCAGGCGACGGTAAGTGGCGATGGCATTCAGGGCCTCTGCCAGGTCCATCTTCCTTCTCCTGCTGTCATCTTCATGCTTCGCCCCTGGGTGGGGCCGCTAGTGGATCCCCTCATAGTGAGGCTCAGTCACAAGACATGCAGATGAGACTGGAGTGGAGAGGAAACCCCACTGTTTTCCCTAGATAGCACATGCAGCCTAGGCAAGCCTGTGACTAGAGAGACTACTGTATACAGAATTCACCTACATTACTTGAAATCAAACTAATAACACAATGTATTCATGCCTTCCAAGAGCACAAGAGGTGGACAGACAAGGTGGCCTGGGTGGGATAAACAGGTGAAAGGGTATGACCTAGCTAAGAGAAACTGGTAAGACGGGGCAATTTTTGCCCAAATTTCACCCGAGGGAGGCAAGTGCACCTGCCAGTGGAGACCCAGCCTTAGGCAATGGTGTGCAGTCAGACCTACTGAACCGATTCACAAAGACATTCTTTGGACATTTATCTCCACCACTTAGCATTCTCTAGCACTTTATGCATTTATGCCATCAAGGTTTGCTCAAACGTACTCCTGAGCCCCCTTTGCTGTTTCAATTATTTATTGGCTCACAAACCGCCGGGCTGTCTTATATTGTCCTATCTTGTTTTAGAGTGTGAATAAATGGAATGAGGCAACCATCTTACAGGTTCAGACAGGTGAATAAGGGAGGCATTGAAATATAAATGCAGTTGTTTTCTGGGTTTTTTGAAAGCATTTTCTTTGCATCCCAACTTTTTTTACAGCAATAATGAGTTTGCACTTTCAACGGACTAAACAACTTCCTCCCTTTCTTCACATTTTCCCACCTCTTGTCTGTGTTTCCCACACCACTGGGCCGTTTTCTATCTGTCCGTATAATCCTGACCACTCCCTCTCACCTATCTGTTCTGAACTACCCACGCCATTTCAGATTTATATACTGTCGTAGCAGCACTGTCTTATCACGGCCACATCCTTTATTTTATCAGTCCTGTCTCGTCCATACCCCATATTTTCATAATTTTGTCAAGGCCACACCTTTTATTATGTCAATCCTGTCAGGGCCACACCTTTTATTATGCCAATCCGGTCAAGGCCACACCTATTATTATGTAAATTATATCAGGGCCATTCTTTTGTCATCCCTGTCAGGGCCATTTTTCTGTCAGCTCTGTAGAGGCCACACCTTTGATTATTATGTCAATGAGGTCAAGGTCACATCTTTTATTATGTCAATCTGATCAAGGCCATTCTTCTGTCAGGCCACACTTATTTATGTTGATCTTGTTGTGGCCACAATTATTATTAATATCAATTTGATCAAGGCCACACCCTTTTTTCTATCAGTCCTATGCAAGCCACTCCCTTCTCTGCAGTTTCACAAACGTTTTATCCACCTGGGCCTGACCGTAACATTAGATACGGCGAGGGTGTCTTCGCCAGCAGACACAGTGTTATATTTAACGCTCCCCTCCGGTTCAGTTCCTGCACAGGCAGTCTCAGCAGCTGCACTTCCCCCAGAACTTCAGAAGCTATCAAAGAGATCCGCTGAGAAAGCCATGAACTTCTGCGAGATCACATCATCGTGCCTATTTGGTTCCTTTTCAGTTCTGCTCCGGATCCATCTTGAAATATGTCGCCTTCTTATGCTCGTTTCCACAACATTTTGTGGGACGTAAAAAATTGTTTTAAAAATGATAAACAAGAATCAACTAATATTTTACGTATATCGCAATTTTGGGATCAAGAAATAATACACGGCTATACTGCTGAAGATGTTATTTTGATTGGTAGCGTTCTCAAAACTAAACATCAGCATGATTTAAATGTACCGTACTTTCAGTCTTGGTAATGCGCACACATGTGCACATACACACATAAACTACATTACATTACATTACATTTTACATTTTAGGCATTTAGCAGACTATCTTATCCAGAGCGACGTACAAAATGCTGCAGTTCAGGGGTTAAAGTGCAATATGAAACTGAGCTATCTTGCCCTAATGATAATGACTGAGAGCAGGCAAAAAGATGCTGCAAAGAGATAACATATCAATAAACATGCATAACTTACACAAAAGAATCATAATATACACATCAACGTAAAATTCAGTTAACAACAAGCGTAACCTAATCAGGACAGCGTTTGCTTCCATACCAGAGCCAGGGGTGTGGACTGAGAAGGAATATCGGCTCCTCTGTCCAGGAGTCAGGACAACGTTTACTACAAGACTAATCCTTCAACAGCCGTTAATCTCCCCCAGTTTGTTAACACCAGAAACAGATACCCATAAGCCTAAGGGCCAACACTTTTCAGAGCCCTTCATGGACCCCAGGGGGGCTTATTTTTCATGTCACTCTCCTTTCCTCGAGAATTGGCACCACTGTTTGGTGGCAGCTGTTTGTCCGATGGGATTTTTTGTCTCTAATTACCCAAATTGGGGGGGGAGGGCTGTGTCTAACTCGGCCTTGCAAAGGACCCCCAGTCAGAGTAAGGCTCGGCCCTGTAAGGACCCCCACTCAGAGTAAGGCTCGGCCCTGTAAGGACCCCCAGTCAGAGTAAGGCTTGGCCCTGTCAGGACCCCCAGTCAGAGTAAGGCTCTGCCCTGTAAGGACCCCCACTCAGAGTAAGGCTCGGCCCTGTAAGGACCCCCACTCAGAGGAGGGGTTGGCACTCAGACAATCAGGCTTCATATGGAATAAGTGAATCCTTCTTAGAGCTTTACATTCGCCTCTCAAACTCAGGTATTTCTGTATTTATCCAGTCGTTTAAAAGTTTGCCTCGATCCAACAGTTTCTTGAGCCCATTTTTCAGTTTCAATTATTCATGGTTAAGGTATCGTTTAAGAGGAATGTGGAAATAGAAAAAAATGTCCTGCATTTCCTCACTGATCACACAGAGTCAGTTAGACAAACAGCATGTGCCTGTAGGGGTTATACAACACATTTCCTTTATTGCTGAATGGTTGAACTTCCCTTTCTTTCTTTCAGTTTTCTTTTCTCTCTACTAGCTCTCTATCCTTTCCAGGCCTCGCCCCTTTAGGACTCTATCCCATCCAATCCATTCCCTTTCAGTCGTCAATCTTGTCAAAGACACACCCTTTCGGTCACTAATCTTGTCTAAGACACACCCTTTCTTCTGCCACGCTACTTCCTCTAAGCTTTCAGTTCAGGCTTTCGGTTCAGATCCCTTTAAAACGTTTTCTACTGAAAACTCACCCCAGCATTATCTCCTTATGAGACTTTTTGCATATATTGTTGTTAATTTGTAAATTGATATTTAAACTGAGAAACAATAAATACATTTTATTTTCCATGCTGACAATATTTAAATAGTTAAAAGCACAAATATAAGAGCAAAAAATACATTTAAAAAAAATACCATTACAATATTTTTACTGTCAAACAGTCATATTAAACAAACTTTTTCAAACTTTTATAGCTGGTAACAGCAAAAACTATTTAATTTACTGCTCAATCAATCCTGACTGACAAGAGCTTGGTTGGTGCAAAAACACATGCGTTGATGTTAAATTATAACTTCTTATGACATTTAAAGTTTTTACCTTTTATAATCTCAGTGAGAGAGCTGCTTATTTAGCCACCTGCTACTCCTAACCCCTTGATGGCTTAGTGTAATTCAGCCAGGAGCCATCTGTTCCTAGTGACACAGCTAAAAGTTTGCACATTTCTAAACACATTTAACAAAAATGCTTTCCTTGTTTTTACTAGTGATTTTCTTAGGCCTGGCTTGAGGGACGTAAAGATCAGTTTTGGAACTCAATTGGCTCACTACAGAGATATTGTGTGTAGAGTGACAGGAGAGCTACTGCATACTCCAGGATCTGCCTTCCAGGGGAGAGTGGGCACATCTCCGAAGGCACGCATCTTATTGTATTTATTAGCTAAGCCCACAAGGAAACCTGCTGTCTGTCAAACCCACGCCAGAGGTGTCGACGAGCGGCATAAAGCACGCCCGACTCAATCTCCGCCTGGCGGCTAGGCGGACAGGACGGCGGGCGTTGCGCCCAGCGAGGTTTCGACAGCCACAATGCTCTCCGCCACACCACCACCGAAGCTGCCGCGTGTAATTTAGTGGCTCCGGCCGCGCCGAGGAGGCGGCTGTAAACAACCGTCGGTGTGTTTCCGGAAGCATCGCTCGCCGGCAGAGAATTGAGACCACGCTGTTTTAAAAGGCAATCAACGTGGCTCATAAAAGACCCTGCTGGCGTCGGCTTTGTGTCATCTCATAAATGGGAAGAGCCTGCATAACAAAATGAGATGTCAGGCATCTGCGGGAGGGTTCAAGGACAAAGCGCTATAAGTCGGGGAATCCACTTCAAGTAATTTTAGCTGTTTTCCCAGTCCAACTGAGTCCATTGAGCATCTAGGTGGACGAATTTAAACGTCAGTGGCAAGTCTATTTGTTAAACTGTCCATTTAGCTTCTTGTCACAGTTCCTTGTTGAGTACAATTTGATGGTAAAACAGTTGGTCGACAACCCTTTTATGGCCATGATAAACCACACCCCGGTATAGTTTTTCGGTAATGAGGTTATTAACAAGAAATCTTCGTGTTGAGCCCTGCAAAGATTTTTATAAATGGTCAACTAATTTAGTAAATCTGGTGACATTTCAACCCAATTCAGAATATCTGAAGCTAATGTGCAACTAGTTATACATAAATAATAAATAAATAAGCAACTTCATGATTACATGTAACATGTATTTGTAGACAGTGATGTTACGGACAGTGCGTACCATCACAGCTGGATATTTTATTTAATTTTTAACCAGATTTATTCTCTCAGTGCTTCATGTAGCTAGCTAACTACTTATTTTAGTGAACAAATTTCCTCGTCGGTGCGTAACATACAGGATTGCTGCCCCCAGCTGGCAGGACAGCCCTCCAGTAGACTGCAACAGTAGTCTGCACCCCCGCAGAACCCAACAACCAGAATTACTGTGACTTCAAGCTGGAGCTTCAGTCCCTCAAAGTGAGCACTCAATGAGAAGTTTAAAGATTTCTTGTGGGGGGGTGGTGTCAAGCGCGTTTACAGTGGGCTTGCTGTCTTCAATACGTTTTTGCCACACCGGTTCATCTACTCTAGTCATTGTCATGCCACAATATTATTTTATTATCGGTTATCATTATAAAAATTGTCAGACAATTATCTGTTATCTAAAGTCAATTATCTAAAGTCAATTGTCAAAATAATAATGATTACTGTTGTTGTCCATGGGGTAGCCAACAGCCAAAAGTTGGAGGTACCCATGTTTGTAGAGACCAACCCACAGGGATCTGCACACAGTCGTGCTAACCTGCTGGTTTGTTATCTATGGACTACCCACGTGGTCAAAGTGTTTGCTGAAGACGGGTCATCTGTAGCTCTGCACTCTGTTCTATTTGCCCTGGCCCACCTAGCACAAAACAACACATTCTCATAGTGTTACCACAATGTTGTTTTGTATTGGTTGTGATTTCCATAGTTACCTCAGTAAAGAGTGTTTGAATTATTCTACTTGTAAGTGCGTAAAGTATTGCAACCATAGTATTTGTATTATCGTACCCGTAGTGTTTAAAGTACTGTGTAGATTATTACTGTTAATTTCCAGGAGGGCACTGCTGTTGAACCCCAGAGCTTGGTACTCGGCCTGAAGTACATCAGTAAGTATCCAGACGTATAAAAGAATTAAGCAAGCTCTGTAAATTGCTCTCTGTAGATATTATTGTATGGAATGCATTTGTAAATTTAATTGATATAATTGCATTTTTTGCAGCTTATCATTTTAGTGGCTAAGAGGTTTCACATGGTTTCATCAGGTGCTCACTGAAGAGCAGGCCTAAATTAACCAAACTCCAAAGCGGATGTCAACACACCTATCCTGTTGGATCACAGCAGAATGAATACTGTTAATGTTCTATGGCATGCCTCTCATCGGGGCCAGTTCAACTGTATGAGTAAACGTGTGGCAAAGGCCACCATCAATGGCCTGTGGTCTTTAATCCACTTTAAGAAAGTTACAGTCAAAATGAAATGGGGGAAGAGAAATGGAAGATCTGCACTTTGTCCGTCTTGCTCCTCCGAGCTGTATTCTCAAGCCCATCAGGGATAGTGGAGTCTTTTAATTGCCTGGAAAAATGATTTTCACCCTGACAGCTCCGGGTCGGCAGAGGTCCTGGCGAGACAGAGAGACAGATGGTGCGTCCCCCCCCCCACAATGCACTGCACGTGGCGCCAGTCGCCCACCTTCCCCCCGAGCCTGTCACAAGCCTGACAGGTGCCTGCAGTGGTCTGGGGTCGCTGAGAGAGCGTGCCCCAGAGCTCAGGGTCCTGCTGCAGAAGTAGGAAGTGACATAGGGTCCACCAGGAGGTGAAGTTCCTGTGAGTCATGAACACGGCTGAAGAAAAAATGGCTGCACAATAAACAAAATGAGAATTTAAAATTACATTCTTGCTCTTACCATTAATGTGCAAATTGGGTGTAAACTGGATGTAAACAAAGTGAAACATCCATTAACTTGGTGCTAGGTTCAGTTTGTCTGAATCAGTTGGGTCTCTCTTGGCACGGTGCTAGGTTCAGTTTGTCTGAATCGGCTGGGTTTCTCTTGACAAGTTGGTAAGTTCAGTATGTCTGAATCGGCTGGGTTTCTCTTGGCACGATGGTAGATGAGTATGTCTGAATCGGCTGG
>JAOVYW010000001.1:6678862-6695563 GCA_025775045.1 Hiodon tergisus
ATGTCTGAATCGGCTGGGTTTCTCTTGGCACGATGGTAGATGAGTATGTCTGAATCGGCTGGGTTTCTCTTGGCACGGCGGTAGGTTCACTGTGTCTGAATCGCTTGGGTTTCTCTTGAGACGGTGCTAGGTTCAGTATGTCTGGATCACTTGGGTTTCTCTTGGCACGGTGCTAGGTTCAGTATGTCTTGATCACTTGAGTTTCTCTTGGCACTCTGGTAGGTTTAGTATGTCTGAATCGGCTGGGTTTCTCTTGGCACGTTGCTAGGTTTAGTATGTTTGAATCAGCTGGGTTTCTGATGGAACTACAGTCGAGTTATTCCATGAAACAGGACCTGTCAAACAGCCTCTCATGCAGGCTGCATAGACTGTGTTGCGTAAAATGATGGATGGCTGAAAGGCAATTAGATTGAAGGAGACCAATAACACTTCCTCGCCATCCCTGTGTGTGGTGACAATATGAGATGCATTAGAAAACAAACAGAAAAATAAGCTAGCACATTTAAAAATAAACAGTAAAATTGTATAGATTTATTAATAATATTTATTTTTAAATTTTGTTTTGTGATGTTCTCAAGGGTCTTTGTGCAACCCTTTAATGTTTGTTAAATTCGTTTGATGGTAGCATTGTTATTTACGCATTATTCCTTTCCTTTCGACACTGAATCATTCCTGCTTCCAATTTTACTCTCTTTACAGGTCTGTCTTCTGTAGAAAAGGAAGGATCCCTGTTATTATACAGGTGTTGTCAGGTGTTTGACAGAATTGTCTGTCTGTTGTGATTGTCTAATTATTGCACGAGGAGCACCTAGTGAACCAAACTCACCTTTACAGGTCAGTTTCTCAAGCTTACTCTACCATGTCAGCTCATTCTTCTGATGCCCCACCATGTCAGCTCTGATGCCCACCATCTCAGCTTTAATACCATACAATGTCAGCTCTGATACCCCACCATGTCAGCTCTGATTCTCCACCACGTCACCTTGTCCCTCTGGTACCCACCATGTAAACTCTGCTCTCTGATGTCGCACCATGTAAGCTCTACTCTGTGATACCTCACCATTAAAGTTCTCACACCTCATCCTGTCAAACTGATACCCAACCATGTCAGCTTGGCTCTCTGATACCTCACTCTTAAAGCTCTGATACCCCACCATCTCAGCTTGTCCCAATCTCAGCTTGTTCACTTCCATTGTGGCACATTAGGCCGGCTATATTTAAGTAGCCACTCCCTTAGATAGAAAAGCAAGATCATCTTCAAATGGCTCCAGCTGCCTTCAGATTCAATCCTTCAAATAATTACTTTGAAATACACAAATTCATACTTTGGCCATACTTTTTTTGTATAGTCCAGATCAGATGACAAAAAACATTTTCTCGCTTTTATAAAGCACTGACGTCATAAGGACATTGCAGTGTGCTTCAGATTCAACATGGTGTGGTGATATCAATGTAACCCGGTGAGCATGCTCTGTCGGCAGATAGCTAGCTTGGCTCCCGCATCGTTGTCACGTAGTCCATGACAAAAGAGAACACTGCGCATGTTCAGTGGACAGACAACGCAGGATGGCCATGAGGAAGAACACAGTGTGGTGACGTAGTAGCGGTACAAGAGTTTCCATTGAAATTAATAGGAAATCATCAGACCTCTAGTCGCCCATACCTATTTATAGTCATTGGGCCTAATATATATATATATATATGTTTCACCAGTTATACTAATAACTAAAGCCAGAAGTGAAATAATTTCCATAATAACTTGATCAGTAAAACTCCTGTCATTTATGTAGGGATCATTATGAAAATGTTGACCGATAACAACAAAGAATTTTTGTTTAACACCAATTAAAGTAAAATTTTACATTTTAATGTATGTGTCCAAACTACAAAATACAGCACTCAAGTCAAAATACTGTGCAGCAATTAGTTGACGTATTTTATTCTGGAGACAAATATTAATGACAATTTGCTGCAATTTACATGTTTGTGCTTAACTTTTTTTAAACATCGGCAGCAGGGTGGTAACAATCTGAAATACCTCGGAGACACACCATAGGCTGTTGTTAATTTGTTCAATAAGATCATGTTGTCTTCGTCCTGAATTCATGAGGATTTTAAGAAAGAGTTATCTTGTAATTTAAAACATCGGACCTGCAACGCTTATGGATTGATGCGTAGGTCATTTTCAGGCGGGGATCCTTTCCATATCTCTAAAATAGCAATCAATCCATCTTCCTTTTAGCAGCTAACAATCGTGGAGACGCTCCGATGAAGAATACAGATTGGCAAAGGTATTAGGTGAACTCCACGTCCGGTGACAGTGACAGCAGCATTATTGCCCCTTTGGCAAGGGGGAGGAGATCGGTCCTAAGTGTAAAATAAGTAATTTTTACTGGGATTAAACATAATATTGAACCCTCTGAAAATGCAATCGTTAACGTAAATTTTTAAAATGTTATTTTTATTTATTTGGAATTGTTTTTTACAGTATAGAGTTCAATGTTTGCGTTTGGTAATACGAAGGGAATGCGTAAGCCACACTCGATGTTCTGTTCTTCTTACCGGTTTTAATTTGCAAATAAATTGTTTTATATTTTTGTGAATTAATAGGCGATACGTTTACGGCAGGTATAGATTTTGAGAAACTCGTCTAAAAATATACTAGTATCAACATATTTAGCGGCACAGTGGTTAAGAACGGAACGACAAGGCAGTTGTTCTTCACCTGATGTGCCTAACTGACTCTAATAGCCTGCATATCCGTGTGTGAGATAAACTCGAGTCACGCAGCCCAATGGTGTCAGCGGGGATAGTAATTTATTACTTACTGACGTTTTTTTTTTCTATTATCCAAAACTGCGTCAGATTACGACGTAATTCATCGTGTTCTTTCAATAAAATTAGCCAATGTAACGTCTGTAAATATGAAAGTAGGTACATTTTAAAGGAAACATAGGACACATAAAGTCTGTTGATTTCGGCATTCTACACCGAAATGACTCATAAATACGAATTTGACTTAAAACAAAAAAAAAACATAATTTTTATTTAAATAAGAAAATTGACAAATTGTTATACGGAATTTGCCATAAATGACAGGCCGCTTCAGCGACACTAAAACCCTGTAAGGACAGGCTATTAAACATGAATTTAGTTGTTCTTCTTTATTTTGGTTGTACACATATTTCGTTATATACATATATTTGTAAATCACGCCACAGAATCTCAAACAAACGTTGCAACATTCAAACAAATTATCTCAAACGCCTTAGTTCTCAGTGGACAAGCGAAATTGACGTGATATCTTCGCTGTCCGCCACAAAATTAAAACCGTGATGATGGACAATAGCTTGTGGCGCTTTTGTTCAGGGCCAATTTCTCTAAATAGGAAGAGTCACGGGTGTGTTAGTGCATCTCTTCAGTCGGGGTACAAAATGAAACCAGAAAATGTGCTGTACTTGTTGTTGTTGCCTCCGTGTGCTTTACCGCCGTCCAGTTTGACGTAGATCTCATCTCCTGAGTCCAGGTGCAGAACCACGCTGTTACTTGCGTAGTCGTAGTTTTGATCTGCGTCTTGGGCAATCGCACTGGCTCGAACCTGTAAAGTCAGAGGCACGTCAATTAAAAGATATAGATGACGTTGTAAATTAGTCAGGTTTTTGTATATTTTTTTTGTATAAAATGCTTATGTGTTACACAATGCTTATGTATGCAATGATTCGTGCCGGAACCTGTTTGCGCAAGACAACTTATTGTTGCTTCCCTGTTCTTGGGGTGGAATACTTGTTTTGGGTAGCACCGAACTTATATTAAAACGTTGTGAGTATCTTAAATTGTTAAATAGGATTTATGTTTCCAAGTACCTAATTCTTTAGTTAAATATATTGGACAAATACGAATGCTTATTCTACGGCTCCGCTGTGACATCTGCTCACCAAAGCCGATAACAATCTCTCTGAATGACACGAGCCGTAAACGAATTAGCCTGTTTTTTTTCTTCCTAATCTTATTAATTTAGGATCTGAACAGACAGAACGAGCCTCAGCGCGCAAAACATATGTTCTAATGGATAAGAAAACAACTTTAGTCCTAACGGGTTCTTCCGATAAATCATGTGAAATACGCACGAGAAAACAGGTAACCCTTTATAAACACCACGAGTAATGCAATTCAGGTTAAATTAACAAAACTCGATTTTAAGGTATAATGCGTGAACCGATAAACATAACTTGCCCATGTTCATTTCTGAAAAAATATATGGTTGTTGTACACCATACAGGATATATAACTCTCCGTTACCTGTCCATTTTTACACAGGTCTGCCCACATGCTGGTACCGTCGCCTCCTCTCATTAGCACATGGTACGTGAAGAAATAAATTCCGGAAACCTGGCAAGTAAACTTGCCAGTTGACGGGTCATAATGGTTTCCCAGGTTCGTCACCACATCGTCGAACTTTAGTACTTCATATCCTTCGTGAGGGTTCTTCAGACCGACATAAAACGCAATTTTTGTGCCGCTGGCTGCAGTACTGACGTCTCCCGTTTCGGTCCTCGCTGTACCCGAGGTCAACCCAGTAAACCCAGGCTTCCCCGAGTCACCCTTCTCTCCCGGTGGTCCTCTCGGACCTGGTGGACCTGGTTCGCCGGGTGGACCTCGAGGTCCTGGCTTCCCCGGTCGCCCAGGCTCCCCTCTAGTCCCTTGTACAAAAGACGGAGGCGGGATGGCACTTAGATCCTGCATGACTTCCATGGCGGTGGCACTGGGTTTAGGGTTATAAGGATCACAGATCATTCGACAGGTTCCCATCATCTCATAATGAGCCGAAGTCTTCGAGGTTTGGACCAGCAGAGGTATAGCTATGATCAGAGCTAACACCATGACGATGCCAACTACAGCTGCAACGAGTCGCTTCCTCTGGACAATCCGAGAAGAGAGCGCAGTGAAGTCCGCTTTGCTTTGGGAAGTAATGGTGGAAGGTTAAACGCGTCTAAAATCACAGCAAAAATAAAGTGCATGAAAATAATCAGCCTTTATCCCGTTAAAACACAATTTTTTTCACCTTGAAATGTTTTTCACCTGTGGCTGTTTAAGGTATGCTACTATCACTAGCCTACACTTCAGAGAGCAGATAGTAAATATTCATCTTGCCATAGCAAGGCATGAGAGCAGAAGACAAAAAAAGAAAAAGAAAACTCCGAGCGATCACATCCAGTCCTCAGCAAGAACGGGAGATAAGATGAGCTGACGTAACACGCTCGAAGCAAAGCCTGTTGCAATTTGGATTACGTTTTTACAATAATAATTCCATCTTTATGTATGAATTACTAATCCCCGAACATTATACAAGGGAGAGCAGTGAATCAGAAAGCGTCAAAAGCAATCAATCCTCTCGTTCTCGGCTTTGTCTTGTCCTGTATTTTAATCGATGACATATTTAAATATTACAAGAGTTACTAAAATTACAATTTTTATTTCATTGTGACGTGATGTTTTTTTGACGAACAACAAAAGTATACTTGCTACTTTACTTATAGGTGACTGGCGGAGCGACCCGCTCTACTCTCGTAGAAAGTGTAGCATGTCTGGTGCTGTCCTTCTGTACCACAACCTTATTCGTAACCCCAAAGTTATTTAAATACATGAAATTACGATGCACATAGAATTTACACGAATGTGTTAATATGTTATTTTGGTTGTCACACTCATCTTTCAATATATGATAAAAACAAAAAGAAGAAAAAGCCTTTAGTATTAAAATCAATTTAAAAACTTGAATACGGTCATTTTCAAGGTGAGATTGTGCGAGGATTAAGTTTATAAATACGTACAATGTCCTCCTGTAATAAATTAAAGCTGATTCCTTTCAAGAAGAAATTTAGAGACCTGCAAATAGTGAGAACAAAATAGATTATTTTTGTTTTGTTTGGAGTTTTGAGTCGATAATCCGTGATATAATATCCATCTCAACTTTAATCCGAGTTCTATTTCAATTTACACTTCTTTGTACTTCAACAGTTTTTTTGTGATTTGTTGTGAGGGGGTGAGCAACAGGTAACAAGCTTACACAGTACAAAATTAGAACATGCCCTGCAATGTTGTAATAATGCTGACAGTTTGTAAGAAACAATAGCACAACACCATTGACAATTTAACTTTAAAGATTTAAAACAAGTTTATGGGAAGGCGCCAAGAGACATATAGTTAAAAAATTGTTCACAGGTGTGTTTTGCAAATTGAAAGACATATGGCAGGAATACGCTTCTGCTGAGCTATCCTGCAATGAAAGAATGCAGAATTGCCTGCATTAATATTCCCAATTCTAACTTTTTTTTCCTCTGTAACCTGACAAGAAGAACTAGCTTTAGGCCGCTATGGATAAGATCATTAGCTAAATGAACAGAAAATGCAACACCTTATTTGAGAACATGTACTTTTTCTGGCTGCCTCTGGAGATCTTTCCCTGCTTAGCAACATTCATAGCTAGGTTAAAATTCTTGCTTTTTTGTCAGAGGCATACACCAATATCTATATAACTGTAATATATATATATATATATTCATTTATTTATTTTAATTGCTATACTGCATTTCTTATTCAGAGAATATAATTGCTGGCTAAAAAAGACTATAAGGTGCTGGAGTTGGAAATGTATCTTTGAGAGATCAGGTTGACATCAATTTGTGTACGGCTGCTCTCCTCTTAAAACTGTAATTAAAGATGTATTAAGACTGTCTCATCAGAAAATCGTTTGTTGTCTCTAACACTATGAACTACTAAAATGTTGCAAATCAAGGTCACTCAGATCCCAGTAACTGACATTTCACTCAGCCATGAAACAAAGGAAGAGAATTAAGAGGACACCCAGCTAACCCATAACATTATCATACAGCATTTCTGTAACATTGCAGAAATATACAGTTAATATTGTGTGTCAGCTGGGATTCATTGTGCCAATGTCAACTCAACACATGCTCTTCTTCGTGAGCAGTGGTTTCTTAGCCGAAGGTTGCAGATCCCTGGATGCTGTTCTTGGGTTCTATGCGACTTACTCTTGGTGAAATTGGCAGGACGGCCACTCCTGTGAAGATTCACCACTAGGCTTGGTGTCATTTGCAATTTTTCTAATTCCAGTACCTATGCTCATTCTTCAGTTCAAAACAGATTCCAAAGCTGGTACCACTCTCCCCTGTGCTGAATTGTCGTTAAGGAGAGTGCATTGTCTGAAATGGAAGCATGAATCTACGTAGTAATGTTCTAAACATTAAAATTTTAATTTAAGGTAATAGAGCATTGTTTATATTTCAAGAATGTTTCTATTGTTTCCAGCTCTTTTCATTGTCATGCATTCTGTTGGAATGTGAAGGGTCTACTGTACAACATTTTGTCTAGCTTTGAGTAACGTTAATTCGGCGGAAGAAATTTGCAAAACTCTGGCCTAATACGTAACCAAAGTACTCAACCAGCTGACCCGTATTACCCCTTAATGTTGGTTAATTGACTGCGAGGATAACCTTTGTTTCCATTTTTTCTTTCTAACTCACAAAAAGAAAAGAAAAATATAATAAAAAATTAGAAAATTCAAATAATTCAAAATACTGCAATCAAACTCAAAAATACTTCTTCACGGTACCGTAATTGCCATGGGATTACCCTATGGCTGAATGGTGCTCCGCTGTCCATTACACTGGATGAGAAACCAATCGTCTATCTGTTACCGAACATCTGAATGTCATTTTAAACTGCAGCAGCAGGGGATCGATTTTAAACTGTCATAGAATAGCTGAAACCTGAGAGCCTGGTGCTGAATGAGGGCCTAAAGTCCAAGAGCCACAGAAAACAAATCGAGAGGGCTGGGGCTGTAAGGGGGAAATGGAAACCCCCGACAGATTTATGGATGCATATCCACTCACAGGAGCGGAGCCGGCAGACATCAGGTGCTCCCGCTCTTATCACTGGAACAATATGCTACAGAATCAGGCATAATGAAGTCCAGCCATGCAGCGTCAGGCTGCTGGTGAAATGAGAGGCTGGCTCATGCAGGGAGGAAGGGGAAGAGCAAATGAGTGACACCACAGTGAATCGCGACGAATGCTTTCTCCCCAGGGTTTTAGCCTCTTAATTCAAATAGCATCGGACCGCTGCGCCGCGAGGCGGCCCGGACACACAGACCATGAGAGCTTTCATTCGCCCGACATTAGGGAGCGGTGTGAAGGTCGCTTCCTGCTTTCAGTTTCACTACGTCCCTTACAGCTGCACTTATCGCTCCATTTCCAGCTGAAGCTGAGCTTTCATCAGCTGGACATTCATCGCAGCCTTCATTACTGTGTTTATGCATGCATTAGCAGTTATGTTCTGCGGTTATGTTTCAACTGTGTCGCAGAAAGTGTTGAAAGCACTGTGTTGAGTAAGTTACAGCCATGGTGTCAAAGTTCCTTTCATGAAGGAACACTGGAGTCAGCTGCAATGTTTATGAGAAAAGTAAAGGTCTACTGCAAAATCAAATGATGCTGGAATTTTATTCAGAATGTAATACTAAACCCTAGATTTAATAATTGATGTGAACAAGCTTTCTAAGTGAATCCCTCTATGAATATAGGATACAGATGTGTGTGTGGAAATCAATCGTCGCTGGGTTCCAGGCTGGAGCTTATGTCTGATTTGGCGATGGGCCAATCTCATGTTTTATTAAAAGTCATTTCACATTTCTCCCCCAATCTGAAAACGTGTGACCTGGACGTCGAGGCTGGTAGGCAGGGATTCAAATGTACGCGGCAAATGCACTGGCAAAATACGGCTTTAATTCTTTCATTACTTTAGTTGATCATCCAAAGAACCTCATCCAAGGCGACTTGCGCTGCTTGCAATTTGTTAATGTGATCAGGTTAAGTTGCCGTTCTGCGATTTGAGCTCAAAGCCTATGGGCACACTATTTGCCATTACCTCACCTTTATCACATTATCACTTAATGATTTTTAAGTCAACATTACCAATTTTTACAACTGTCACCAACTGTCTTGGACCCGCACACACACACAGAATCCAGTTCTGTTATGATGTCAGGATTTCAGCTGTGCTGATAGCAAGACTGTTTAACTCCGACTGATGCATTTGCCATTCAGAATCTACAAATATCCCAGCATTAATTCTTCTGCATTCTCAGTTGCCGTTGGGATGAATCAGGACACTGTGTTTTGTGTAACACTCAAATGTGGGTAGAGAAATAGGATCAAACCATGACTTTCTCCAGACACACCAGAGCTTGCCCAAGCACATACAAACATCCGAGTGCTTTGAGCATCAGTTATTTTGCTTATCATGCTGACTCTTCCTCGTGACCTTCATAGTGGCTCGCTGAGTGAAGGTTGTCACGAATCGTGCATTCGTCTAAATGCTGCTGTGTGTGGCTTAGCAGTTGGAGATTGTCCCTCTAGGCTGTAGCCTCTGGGCTCAGATGTGTTTAATCTCGTTTTTATCTCTGTACCAAAACAGACCTCTTGAAACTCAGTGTTAGTTTCTGTGAGAAGTGGCTGTTTTGACAGGAGAACACTTTGCAGTGGACATATTTAGATATCTCCTCTCTACGGTCCAAGCTTCGTTAGTCAGGAAAACAGGACAGACCAAGGATTCAGGGCAATGGGAGCAGTCTGGGTGTCAGGCGGAAGCTGACTGAGACAGAGCCATAGTCGCTGCCTGAGGGAAGGTCCTGGGCCATGAGGGGGCTAGATAGGTTGAGCGGTGCGGTAGCTAATGGTAGTGAGATGAGCATGTGGTGCGCGCTCCTGGAGCTCATTGGTCAAGCCAAAGCATGGCGCTCAGCGCTGGGAGCCCAGGGACCTCACAGGGACCGATGTCATGCCTTCAGAAGGATTTGGGCAGTGTTGGCTATAATGTCATCTTAATGCAATTCCCCCATGGTAGGGAGTGTTTTGGGATGATAAAAAAGCGGGGCTGGAGTCCGAAGCGACCAGTATGAGGAATGTGAGCGTTACAGCTGTTGCTCATCTGTGAGAATTACCCATCATGAGTTTCTGCTTCCTTGTCTGTTGCAATGGAAATAAAAGTGTGATAGACAGACAGAAGCACCTCCAGACGGAAGTTTGGCCGACCTGCACATATGCTCAATGGTGTGAAAGGGTAAGGGGCCTATTTTGCCTGGTGTGTAGTGCTCTTTCCAGGAGCAGGTTGCTCTGGACTTCTCACGCCCCCTCCCGTGGCATCAGCTGCCTCCCTGCCAACAGTACCGCCCACCCACCCTGCCCCATACCATGCATCAATCCGGTCACACGACCCCGACCCTTTTACAAACGCTCGGTTCTGGATCTATGAATGGTTCTCCTGAATGGTTTGTTTCCTTGGCTCATGGAGCGCTCATCATGTCGTCTCGGCAACCTGGAATGGCTGGATCACTGTTTTTAGCTGCTGGGATGCAAATACAACTTAATTCACAACAAGCTTGCGGTCCTGACCTGGTTATCCAATCACGATGTGTCACGATGCTCAACTCCAGGTCCTGAGACAAAGGAACATTTATGTTCTGCCTTAAGTTTCCCAGCATTAATTATTGTGATGGGATCACAAGTTGTACAAGTTTAAAATCCTGTGTCGCTCGAATAATAAACATCCTAATTTCTTCATAAATGCCATTAGGGAAAATAAAAACTGATGTTGTTAGTAAAGGGAAGCACACATTGGCTTTGAATTCTGTGTTTTTAATTGTTTATTAAAGAGCCAGGCAGTGGTTAAAACACAATATCAAGGTGGGTGCTGAGAGCGGTTTAAAATTAAAATCCAGAAGTGAAAAAGCATCCCATATCCAAAAATATGAGACCATGTTTAAGTCGAATGTGTCAGATCATGTATGTACGGTTCGTATTTAGCCTCAGTTGGTCAAATATTTTACCTTTATAACAATATAAAACACTTAAGAAACACTTCCAAAGAGAAAATTAGTACAGCCAAATACAATGTTACAGAAGTCAACGCTAACTGCATGTGATCCGAAAGGTGACGTGGGTACGGTCGAGCCGACGAGTAGTGCTACTACTCTGCTGGGTTCAAGCAAGGAGTCAGACACCGATGTCAACAGGAAGACGTGCTCTTTATTTACACATGCGCTTACGACCGCCTTGACAAAGGCGGAACTAGCAGTGAAAAGAACTGACAACACATGGGAAAACACAGAAAGCCCTCACACAAACAAGCAAAGCAGTTCACGGTGAGGGAACTAAATCTTAATCACCAAAACACCTAACGATACAGTTAACTAAACTGAACTACAACACAACAACGTCATTAAAAGACGGAGCTTTGAACACGTTATTTACATTATTAACAGTTCGGGGACCAGGCTTCCCGGCAGCCCCCTCTGGGATGGTTGAACGCCATTGGCGGGGGAAGCGCTGCTTTCCATCCCTGTTACAATATGAAACATAAATGGATTTTGTGTTTAGACTTCGGTCCCATCCCCAAGATATCTCATTATGCATATACAAATATTCCCAAATCCGAAAATATCCGAAATCCAAAACACTTCCGGTCCCGTGCATTTCGGATATGGGATGCTCAACCTGTATACACCCTTTTTAAAGCACTCTTGTACGTTTCAACTTTGTGTTCTGTTGACCATCCTGCTGATCAGCTGCCACCCTAACAATCTGATAGCCGTGCATCGTAAATTACTTAAAGGAAGGGCAACTGAAAGGAGCACGAAACAGTCCCCGGCCGGCTGAACCTCTGCCTGCTTTCGGCATAATGCTGGAGAGACATTCAAACTGAGCGTGTGACATTGAACTACATCGCTCTCCGTGTAGAGGCCAAAGCCCTTGATGCTATTTTGCTTTGGAGACGTTCTGGCAAAGACCTCCTGCTGTTAATTGTCTGCCCTCAGACAGCACAGTCCCAGTGGGGCTCTCGCACAGTCAGTCTGGTCCAACCCATTTGAGTGGGCCAATCACACGCCCTGTCTGGCAAAACCCATTTGATTGGGCCTGTCGTACGCTCAGTCTGGCGAAACCCATTTTATTGGGCCTATTGCACACTCAAGGACAGCTTGACTGACGATGCGATTTCTGTGTCCTAACTACAGTGAGCGGTTGGAGCCGAACCGGTCCCAGTACTCGGGAACACAGCCCATAGATGAAGGTGCTAACCTCTGGATCAGTTTGAATTTGAACCCCCGTCCTCTGGGAGCCCCAACAACAAGGCGAGGTCCTCCGTGCTAAATTTAGCTTTGTCTCTAAGATGAGTAAAATTATACAGTGCCCCCCAGTGGATGGGAGGGCGATAGGCAACTATAGTCAGAGGGAGGAAGAGTAGGCTTCAACGTCTTGAACAGAGCAGTGTACCACACTACATTTTTACTGAAAACACTAATGTGATAAATATAACACATATTTATAAAACAAGTAATAATAATAACTAGAAGAAGAAGATCAACAACAAACAGGTATCCACAATTCGTCTTTAAGAATAGATGAGCTAATTTCAGAAAATATATAAAGTTCACCTCCAGTCCACAGGGGTTAAAAAAGTGTACACTTCTGGCAAACCTGGAACCAGACCAAAAACGACTTCCATATGCATTGCGCAGCCAGTTAGAGGTGGCCTCAGAACCCTGTCACGTCCTAAGGTGATTTTAGGAGTAGCCTGTCTAATTATCACTTCTCAATTCAGCAGGGCCCTGTGTCAGGCGCTGCAAGACATTTCAATAGTCTAACTCACATCCCACCATTGACCCCCTCTTGGGTGAAGATCTCTCAGTAAGAGATGCTGCGTGCACAGAGACCCAAAGTGAAGGACTCGTTGAGGGTTTTTCACCCTTACACGGCCCTACTGGAGGACATACGCCTGACACTAACAAAGAGATGTGTCCATAGGTGACAGGATGCCACTGCTTGTTGCCTGGGAAGCACGGCGAATATAGGAGGAGCCCAGGAAACATTGGTAAGGGAATTGTGGGTAAGGCGATGGAGCATAGAAGGGAATTGTAGGCACAATCTGCCTGGCATACCCGTATGAGGGCAGGTCGTGCCAATATGTAAGTATGTAATTACATATATTTAAACTGAGAAACAGAGCGTGTGGCTTTCTTTCTAGTACATAGTACATAGTGTATTGTTTATTGGCCTCATCCTATTAGACAGCATTGAATAACTGATATGGACAGACTGCGAAAGTGGTAAAGTACACTGATAAAGCTCATCTTTTATTAAAACAATAATACAATTCGGCATAACCAAATCCATGGAGATCCACGTCCTGCTAGTTACAGATGGTAGATGATTGCTACCTTTTTCTGACGGAACAGAGAAAGGGATTAAACCAGTGAAAAATATTTTTATAATCCAACTGTATCGGGTATAACACACAGAGAATTTAAAGAAAGCAGACTATGTGTGCCCATACGCAAATGCACCCAAAGCAAACCGTCAAGCTGGTTACAACCCACATTAGTAAAGTGTTAACTGAGAAAACTGGGTAGCAAAAAAAATAAATAAGATACTGGATATCATTATTATTAGTGTTAATTATCTTAGCCATTTTTCAGACAGTGTGAGACAGCATAACACATTTCAGTGCAATGAGCAATTAGTTAATAAGAGCCTAATTAGACACTAACAAAAAGATGAACGGGCTGACTTTGGGATGCAAACCATAAATTATATATCAAACAATTATCTGCATGAGCTATTTTAGAAGTATGCATTTTATTCATGAAAGATGTCTTTTCCACTTGACTGATTTATTCAGAAATACATTAAACATTCATCCATTTTCCATTGATTACCGATGTACTGTTGGTATAGAGAAGTAGCACAATTCCTTTACCTATGCCATATTTATTAGGCCTTTCCCTTCTGCAGTGTGTTTATATGCAGAAATATGCTTAATATCTGTAAACACAGTGAACATTGTATGGCCTTTCTGATACCTGAGCTAAGCTTAGTTTGAGCACTGGATCTGTAAACTGGCTCAGGTAAAGCCCCACTTAAATGCAGCAGCACCTAAACTGCTATTACATTTTTTGACGAAACAGATGCTTATCAGTGTAACACTGTATCAGTCTGACAGCTACCAAATGATTATTGGTCAATTTACATCCAGGTACCAGGTGATTTACTGTCCAATGGTTTTCTTGGATCCATACCTTCTCTCTGTGTAGTATATCACAGAATGGTCAAAACAAACTCATTTATGCAAAACTCATGAACACTCAAATACAAAAACACTGACCCAAAAACGATATCAATTAAAAGCTCTAATTGATCTGCTCTTAAACAAATTCAGTATCATCTTCTAGAAAATAGATTCTCTAGTGATTTGGTGTGGTGTTGGACTCCACAAAAGAGACCCAGGGATTGCAAACAGCCTCCGGTCTGTTTCTGTGTTGAGCAGAGGCCTGATGAAAGCCCCTCGTCTCTCTCTATCCTCGTCCGAGTGTGGGGCAGGGAGGTTACAGTGATGCGGGCATGTCTACACTGGTCTCCGTCTGCGTGCGCCGGCCTGGCAATCGGCATCAGACGGAGTCGGACTGCCAGAAACGATGAGAGCAAGACCAGAGCCCAGGCCCCCTCTTTTCCCCGCGGCCCAGACCCTAAAGACTGACGCTGTGGGGAATATGGTGCACAAATAGTAACATCCAGCTTACATCTGCACACCCAAACACAGGGTACTGAGACAGCCTCGTCTGGGGATGGATTATGGGTATTTTACATTTTACATTGTACACCTTTATAACACATTCACCATCTCACCACCCATGAGCTCCTACAAGAGAGCAGCAGATGACGTAATGTTTAAGGTCTAGGACTTGACAGGTTGCAAGGTTTAGAGATATTGATGCTACACCCTTCATCAATGTGCTTAACTGTAATTGCTTCTCTAAGCATTTAGTTGTGTAATTGTTAACATGAAAATTGTATGTCATAAGCAAATGATTAGCAAATAATTTCATTACAACAAGCTACAGAGTGCCTAGCCTCAGTTACACAACGGAGAACCAAAATGCTTTAACTGAATGCCAGTAAAGCATGCAGAGAGGGATTTGAGCTTTACATACATTAGCATCTGTATTTGTTATGCAACGCTGACCAGCCAATATGATGTCATAACCTTACCGAACAGCCTGCTGTAACACACATCTTTGTAGGTTCGGAGCTCGGTGGGGTTAAAACCTCACGTCCCATCTGACAGACTAAGGCCCACTTGCTGAAAAAAAGCACCCATGTGAGCACACCTAACAGATCTGGGCGCTTATCACATTGCGTGTTTAGACAAAAAAATAAAAATACATTCTGTGCTGGGTCCAAAACGCCTGTCAGTAAAACAACCGAAAAGGAAAGCGAGAAGCAGAAGCAGCTGCCAGCCTCCAGGATTAACCTTCCACCAGCAGCAAAGGCAGGCTGATGAAGTGCTGCTGACAGCCTTTGACCTGCAGTCAAACCTTCCTTTTTACTTCACTTTGTTTTCCATTTGGCCTCCAGGGCAACGATATTAAGTACTTTTTTTAACCTGAGTGACAGCGTGTGCCTGTTGCGGTTGATCAGTGGCTTATAAAACCAAAACTGGAAGAAAAAAAAATGATGACATGTGCAGGTAGCTTCGGGACCCACTCGGTATAAACGAATCGGGTGACTTGTTACATTCTGACCAAATACAAAGCAGACAGAAAGAAAAAACAAAGTCTTACTCTAGGTTGTCCTGAATGCCAGTGCATCTCCATGTGAGCATACCTCGCTAATAACTCAACAAAACAACTAACATTAAAACAATGTCTGTTTGCCGGGCAGTAAGGACACGCCCACCGGCACGTGGGTATAACCTTGATATCTGAGGTTGAAGAGTACTAGGGTACTAACTACAAAAAAACGCATTGACATGAATAGGATTCTTCAACGTTCCGAGTTCAGACTTCAAGTTTTTATTACGTATTCTTTTTTCTTTTCTTCTATTTGTCCACCCTACCCATGGGCACCTGCGGGGGAACAAGCTGTAATCCGAATTGCACAGCTGCCTGTTCCCTCAGGAGGTGCTGGTGTGTGGGAGAGAGCTGCGGGGAGCGAGAAGACGAGAGACAAGAGGCACTCAGCACCAAAGCGCTCCTCATTTACACCGATGTGTTTTGTTCCCACCAATGGGGCGCTTTCTTTTTCCATGGTAGTTATTACAGCTTATTATTTATGTGGGGACCGATGAGGGGGAACCATGAAGATTCCGTTCGTGTTCCCTGACCTTCCCTGACCTCTTAAAACTCGCCTCCTCGTTTTCATTTTCGAGCCATGCGCGCTTGGCCTGCCACAAATAATATCTAAAATAAGATGCATCTTCGGAAAACACATCCACAGCTGCTACCGGTAACCACATCCACAGCTTCTACCGGTAAACACATCCACAGCTACTACCGGTAACCACATCCACAGCTTCTACCGGTAAACACATCCACAGCTACTACCGGTAACCACATCCACAGCTACTACCGGTAAACACATCCACAGCTTCTACCGGTAAACACATCCACAGCTTCTACCGGTAACCACATCCACACCTTCTACCGGTAAACACATCCACAGCTTCTACCGGTAAACACATCCACAGCTTCTACCGGTAAACACATCCACAGCTACTACCGGTAAACACATCCACAGCTTCTACCGGTAAACACATCCACAGCTACTACCGGTAAACACATCCACAGCTTCT
>JAOVYW010000001.1:6695871-6708482 GCA_025775045.1 Hiodon tergisus
CTACTACCGGTAACCACATCCACAGCTACTACCGGTAAACACATCCACAGCTTCTACCGGTAAACACATCCACAGCTGCTACCGGTAAACACATCCACAGCTGCTACCGGTAAACACATCCACAGCTACTACCGGTAACCACATCCACAGCTGCTGCCAATAAACACATCCACAGCTGCTACCGGTAAACACATCCACATCTTCCTGGGTGATGAGAGGATTTGGTCCCTCACATGTTCAAACGCAGCCTGGCCGTAGAGTACTGTGTGCAGTTTCTGTCACTGGTGAGTTCGTCGAAATGAGCGCTGATGCTCAGGCCACTACCTGTGGACAGAGAGGTACGTCAGACAACCTTCACACCTGTAAAGTACGGCCCTGGCTCATCTTGGCAACTTTGCCAGTGATGTCCAGAAGCTCATCATTTCATTGGATCAATAAGCAGGCTTAATAGATTCGGCTGACAATCACTAGGGCTGCAATTTTCATTGGAATACCGTTACTCTGCTCGAAAAAATGCATTCTAGCTGTGATACCGTGGCTGTTAATTGGAGAAATAGTTTTGTGAATTAAACAAAACTGCAGGTAGGCAAATTTTTTTGGGAACTTTCTCCTCACAAAATACAGAGACTGAGCTTTGTGAGAGATCAAATAAACCGGCACTTGATGCCAATCTCTGCCTCGGGACCAGGTCCCAAACAAACATACAAACACATTCACACAAGCAATAAAGATTTACCGTCCATCAGGTTCCACATGTTGAGATAGTTGGTGCCTGAATCCAGAAGAGCGTACCAGCTACGCGAAACAGACCGACCCTGGGAGAAAAGGAAGCGGGGGTCAGAGAAAAGATCATAAGCAGAGTATCCCGGCCCGGCTGTGAGGTAAAAGGCCAGAGGATGAACCATTTGGGGACGTTACATAGCTCACGGTCACATTGACTCTAACCGGCTAGTTTAGCGGCAACTCACCAGGACCACACAGTTTTCCACCTCTGTAGGGCTAGAGGCGAAGGTGATATCATCCACAAACCCCATCACCGGTGTGGTGTGCGTGGCTATGATGTCATTCTTATCGACTGAGACCAACTGAAAAAGAAAAAGAAAAATCTAACACTAAAGGTACAGAAAAAAAACAGGCGTTATAAATGACTGCAAAAATTTATAGTGAAAGGCCTTCCGAGTGGCCTAATCGGCAAAAGCAGGTTCGAATCTAGCTCATGTAATTTGCAGATTGTGAAAGCACAGCAGGGGATGCAAAATTGCAGTGTGTAGCCCAGACTTTGGTGGTTGAAATCAGCAGGGCTTCTCTAGGCTCACCTTCTCTAGTTTGGATTGGAGGAGACTAGCTGTACTTCCTCACCTTCCGGGTGTGTGGTGGCAACATTTGCAATGTTGACCCAAGATGCATTAGCACAATTGCAATTTGTGGAAAAAATTCTCATTTTGAATTAAAAAAAAATTGGCGATCCTAAATGTGTAAAAAAAAGATTAACCGGTGTACTACCAGCTTCATTCAAACATGGGAGCAGTTTCAGTATCACCCACAAAAAAACCAACAGCGGCCGTCCAATCCAGGGGACTCAGGCATTCAAGGATCTCTAAACAAAGTCGTATTTTGGGATTGGTCTTCATAACAGGAAGCAATACCCTGGCTCTCTGATGTGGAGTCCAGCACCTTAAGCCCATGGTCACACTCCTGACCACCTGATGTCTACTAATATCTACCAATATCACTCTGTGAGGTTGGTCTTGTGTACAGTAATCCCTCCTTTTAGAGAAAGTAAACACGTAAATTACTTGAGAAAGGTGCCTGACTGTAGCCCTTTAATCATTATCATTCCGTGGCTTTGCAGGAAGAGTTATCCAGTGATAAATAAGTCAACAGAGGTCTGTGTCATTTTTTATCCATTTACACAAGTTGGTAAGTGTGCCACAGCATTGTCCCACTTCAAACCAGCCATCCACAGTCACAATGCTGCCATTGAGATTTGTGATTAGGCCTATAGTGGCTAGCTGGCCAGGACTCCACATACAGGGACAGCATACAGAACATTCGTAAGGATTGTTTGGTTTTCTTTTAAGTCTGCGTTTTATTATAGGCAAAACTGATTGCTCCAGTAGATGTATGGCACCTACAAAGGGGAAGGGGTCAGGAAGATAATGTTCAAACTTTGGGTTGGTTCTTACTGCATACAGACACCTCTGGCTCTTGGCAGGACAGTCTTCTGTAGTCCAGTTCTTTATCTGGTCCACTAACAGGGATGAGACTTTATGGCAGGGAAGACTGATATTCCTGTCGGAGAAGGGGGGGGGGGGGGTAAAACCACTTTACGCTTTGAACGTTATTTCGCTTTTTGGATTGGGACAATTCCTTAATCCTTTCCCATTGTGTCTATGCATGGCTTTAAATTTGCTTTTCGGATATGCCAAAAAATGTACACATGAACGATTTAACGTCCTACGGAATAATATTGTCCCCATTGTAGGCGAAGCAGTCAAGTAATTCCAAGATAACTTAATGTTTAATTTAATCTTCTATCATTAGTTCAAAAGATTTGTCAATCACCAACACTCAAGAAATAACAGAACGCACCATTTGACAGAACACCGCGCGTGCAGTGGACCCGCAGCAAGCGCACCTATGATTCCTGTTCCGAGTACGAACACTGCGAGAATAGTCAAAGTAATACATATACATTTGTTGTTTCGTTTGGATAAGACTTGCGCTCGTCCTGTCAAGCTATGAGATTCGTTATCTAACATCACTATTCTTTTTATCGTGGACCAGCAGATATTGACGACAGTTATTCTGGGTAATCTATGCATACAATATGCGTCAACTGAAAAAGCGTCGTATTTAGCCACGCCCCCACGAACACCTACTAAGTGGCATGGGGGTTATTATCAGATTTTTACCTATTTCTTTTTTATAAGCTCGTATCTCTTTTGAGTTTATAGTTTTCATTAAATATAAAACTACACAGCATACAGTCTAGCATTATAAAATCATAACAACAGGCAGATTATCTGTTCTTTATGAGACGTTGGAAACGTTTTTTTGTACGGCAGTATTTATCTTCCGCGCACAGAAGGGGCACAGAGAGCGGTAGTAGTAAAGACAGAGAAACACTTCAAGAATAAACGCTACAGACTACCAAGTGAGTGTGACAAGTTGTTCAAGTGATAATTACATTCAAATTACATTAATGTGTTATTTAAAGTATCCGTCTTGACTGCTAAAATATCTGTGTAATTCTCACTGATAAGTACTATGAAAACTTTTAAAAGGGCTATCAAAGTTAGCAGGCTGTGTGACATGAGACAAAAGGTTTACTTCCTTATGTGACCGGGAATATGATTTTCAAAATAAAAGCGTGATATTTTTAAAAAGCCAATCGATTTCCTATGTTCTCTACAACTGTTATTGCTGACGATTAAGTTGTTTTCCCAGTGAAGGGAAAGTTAATTTAGCTCTTAACTGTTATAATCTGGAGTATTTTAAATTGTATCGTCCAAATTTGTCCTATGTTTATATTTGTATAATTCACTAATATATGTATCATTTACTGTCCCAAAATACTGCTCCTTTGGGTAAATGTATAACATTTTATATTACAACCAAATTGAAATTATATATACTGATATACTGAAGGTGAGGACAATAGTGATTTGACCAGTAATTATGCTTAAAGTGTTATGAATTATGATTTATTATGCTAATCGTCAATGCATAGGGTGTGTGAATTACAATCAAACACACCTGTATAATCCCTTACTGAACAATTGCATGCAGAATACATGCTCAATTGTTCGACTCAATTGAGGACTTTTACTAAATATTTCCACAGGATTTTTAAAAGGAAACGGTTTCAACTTCCGGCTGTATTTCCGTCTTTGTCGTGCTTAGTGACCGCGATATATATATATATTTTTTTTTTTTGCGCCGAAAGGTTATCAGGATGTCCCTATCCCGTAATTTAATTATAAAACCATACATTTAAAATTTGAAGTTAATCATTATCGTGGAATGAAAAATGGCATACACATTTTAAGTTATTAATATTTTGTGACTATAACAGTTCAAGGGGATTCGTGATATAATTTTAACATTCTATAAATGTTGTAATTTTTAATTTTATCTGAATTTTGTCGTAATATTATGACCTATGACACACCATTATAAAGCTAGCATTAGCTAGCTGGTTTGTGCGATATGTACCAACACTGGGATTGGGGACTGAATTCAGCCAACTGAGGCAATGCAATCATAATAGGTTTAGGTCTGTTCTGTCTTTCAGGTCATGAGTTATGTCAATGGTTCCCTTAAATTGTGTAGTAAAACTCTGATACTTTTGTTATTTTTAATGGTATATGGTTTAAAGAAATAGTTAAGGAGTTTAGGGTTTACAAATAATTTTTTGGAATATGATTACCCTCCACAAGGCCAGGAAGCCACTAGTGGAGATGGAGAAACCCCTGCTTGGAAGCTCTGGGGAACCCGACACCCCCGTGTCCGACTTGGGCCTTCCTATGGTGGCCATCCTGGGTACGGGGGACTTCTCCCGCTCGCTGGTGTCTCGGCTGACTGCATCGGGGGTGCGGGTGGTGGTGGGCAGCCGAACCCCAGGACGCAGCGCTGGGATGTTCCCCAGCACCGTGGAGGTGACTTCGCAGGAGGAGGCGGCTGCTCAGGCCCAGGTGGTCTTCGTGGCAGTCTTCCCTGAGCACTACTCCACCCTGTCCGGCTTGCGGACGGTGCTGGCGGGCAAGACCCTGGTGGATGTCAGCAATGGCGGCAAGCTGAACCGCGGCTGGCTGTCCAACGCTGAGCGGATGGCCTCCCTCTTCCCCGAGAGTGCTGTGGTCAAGGGCTTTAATGTGGTCTCTGCCTGGGCCCTGCAGCACGGGCCCCACGATGGCAGCAGGCAGGTGAGGTCTAGCTCAAGACCAGGAGAAATTGGTAGGGTTTTGTTGTATTTATCTGTCAATCAAGCCTAGGTAGGGGCCTATATAAGTGATAGTTAGAATGCTAGTGTCGGAAACTGGAAGACACATTTAATTATCCAGCCCCAATTAAATGTAATCAGAGATGAACCAGCTGTTAAATTAGTTTTGTTCATAGCCCCAATATTAGATGATGATGTAACTTCCTCCGCTTCTCTCCATCCCACTCTCCAGGTCCTGATCTGCAGTGACAGCTGCCAGGCCAAAGGCACAGTGGCCCTCCTTGCCCGCAGCATGGGCTTCCTCCCGGTGGACATGGGCCGCCTGTCCTCCGCCCGGGAGATCGAGGACGTCCCCCTGCGCCTCTTCCCCTCCTGGGGCACCCCTCTTCTCTGCTCGCTGGGGCTCTTCCTCTTCTTCTACATCTACAACGTGGCCCGGGGCGTCCTGCTGCCTTTCCTTACCCAGGGGAAAAACGTCTTCTACAAGCTGCCGGTGGAGACGGTCAACGAGACCCTGCCGGTGGTGGCTCTGTCCGCGCTAGGCCTGGTCTACCTGCCGGGCCTCCTGGCCGCCGGGCGGCAGCTGCAAAGCGGCACCAAGTACCAGCGCTTCCCCGACTGGCTGGACCGGTGGTTGCATGCGCGGAAGCAGCTGGGTCTACTGGCATTCCTCTGCGCAGCGCTGCACGCCGTCTACAGCCTCTGTCTGCCCATGCGCAGGTCTGCGCGCTACCGGCTGCTCAATGCCGCTTTCCAACAGGTGAGGCTGCAGTGGGGGAAACGATCACACAAACCCTGGGCTTTTCTACCATAGCCAGTTGGAGCCAAGCTTGTTCCTGACACGGTAGTTGCAGAAAAATGTCTCCAAAGTAAGCTACCCATAATCCGTGGCACTGAGCACAGTAGTCTGGTGGGAAGGAAAACTGCTGGCATAATTATTTCTCTTTTGTTTGTTTGCAGTGCTTTCATCACGTTGGCACATGCATCACACAATCCAGTCTTCTTTGTCTGATTCGAAGTCAACTGGGATAGCCAGAGCTGTAGATATCTGTCGCAGCATGTGCAAGAGAAGCCCCGCCCAGGTTGACTTCGACATTTTAGCGCACGACTGTGAGGGGTTTGTCTCAGGTCAATTCTGACTCCCCACTGACGGGAGGAAGCTTTATTAGCGTTTCAGAGTTTTTCCTTTCCCCTTTTCACTGTCACCCCGGCCAGGTGTATCTTGTACACTGTCCCTAATGTGGGTTCAGTGTTAGGGTTAGTTAATTAACACGTTTTTCCCCCCGTAGAGATCAACTGGCAGTCAGCAATGACAATAACCTATTGTTTATTAATCCTGAAATCCTGGGTGCAGTCAATTTAAATGTGATTATTTATCGTTCATACCCTTGTATAGGGTGACTTAAATATGAAATTTTATAAAACAATACAACAGCACGTAGAATAATACCCTTTAATACGGATTTGTAAGTATTCTCGTCCTTCAGTGGCTATGACTGATCAGTGAAAACAACCAGACGGACTGATGGGTGCAGACCGGAGGTGACAAACTGGAGGGTGGACGTGTCTGCTTTTTATTTCACTTCAGCCATTAATCAGGTGGCCGGCCGTTCGTCAACTTTGTCCCTCACGCTGGAGGTGGAAAAGAGATCAGGGCGCTTGTAGAACCGGTATTGGTGATGCCCTCCAGCGACTTCTGAAAGAAACTTCCCTAAACTGGCTTCACAGCAGCGCCCCCTGCCTGTGTTTCACCCGAAGGCGGCGCTCCGATGTCCCGACGGTGTCCTGGGGACATTACTCTTTCTCACTTCATATTCTCTTTTTCTCTCTGGCTCTTGGAAATGTCAGGTGTGAGGGCAGAGGTTTGTTCTCACCCTGGTATGCAAAAAATAATAGTACCGTTAGTACCGATAGTACCAAGCTGACGTTTGGCGCCATCTATTGGTGTAGTGAGGGGTTGTATGACTCGGAGAAGTACTCCCCGGAAGTAATAAATTATATTTCGCGTGCAAGCTGAAGCATAAATGGAGTTTTTTGTTTATTTATTTTTTGCACAACATTAATTTCCAAAAAGTGTGGTGCAGTTCTCCTTTCTCCCAGCCCCCACCGCCTACCCCCACACTCAGACTCCATGATGGGAACACATCACTGACTCTCAGTTGCACCTCAGTTCAGTCACAGGAGGAGTTGCACAGAATCACTCCTCCATGTGGCAGCCCAACAGTTTGACTCCTGCAGAGTACTGCATCTTTACTCATTAAGAGACCCCAGACGGCTTCTTCTCGAACTGTGAGAGCACGTAATCAGTGCGCATGGGTTGGGTTGGGCAAAGCTGTGCTCAAGGTATTGGGATAGCTTTCCCACAGTGTTGTGAAGGCCGGCGGTGCCTTCCGCTGCCCTCTACAGGCAGTGTACTGAGTGTGAGCTCATGTTTCGTGTGTGGGCAGGTGAAGACGGGTGTGGAGGACTCCTGGGTGGAGGAGGAGGTGTGGAGGATGGAGCTCTACCTGTCTTTCGGCATCCTGGCACTGGGCGTGCTCTCTCTGCTGGCCATCACCTCCCTGCCGTCCGTGGGAAATTCCCTTAACTGGAGAGAGTTCAGCTTTGTACAGGTGAGCCCCGCCCACGCCACGCATCTTTGGTCAACACTGGGGCTGATCATGGGGAGGGGGAGATTTAATGCTAGTATTCTTTGGTTATCATTGATGATTATATTATTATTGTTATTGTTGTTATTATTTTTATGCGAACGTTGCGCAGGCAACACTTTCTGAGTTGGGCCAGATCCGTTATATTGACCAAAACTCCAGAATTAGCATAAATAACTTGATTGGTAGGTCAGACCACATGGAGAATAAAGGATTTATTAAGATTATTGTATGCTCCAGACCATGCCTATGAACTTCTGGAACATTATTAATGTGTAGTTTACTGACTAAAGGCTTGGCTCAACGCTTCCACTATTTGCCTTTTTAAAGGAATATGACCCTCATAAATGTTGTCCGTTAGAGACAGCTCCTGAATATGGCCAAATTGTTACAAAAAATGACAAAAATTAACAAAAATATTCTCCCACATCCCCCCAATGAATCCCCATCATTTGATCCTTTTCCCACAAATGGGGAATTTCTGCCAATCCGGCAACACTGATTGTGCAGAACCTTGGGGGAAAAAATTTAATTTCTATTATTATTATTATTTCTGTATTTATCGATGAATAATAAAACATATTGAAATACTATCTATTTTTTTTAATCAATTCAAAACAAAACTCCTTCAGTAAGCTCCCACTGTGAGATAATAAAGCAGCTGTCACACATTTGAGACACACTCGCAAATACAGAGTACAAAAAAAACCCTAGACTGTTAATTAGGCAGAGTGATTCCCCGGCTGCCTGGGGCAGGAAGAATAATTAGAGTATCCTGTTTCAAAACTCACCCAGCTCTCCTTTCACAAACACTGGCTTGTGACTGGGGTTTGTTAGGCTCCAATGGGCACCACAGTCCACACGGGGAGCTCCACTCTACTCGCCCTGTGGGTCACAGCGTACGCAGGGAGCTCCTGTAGTCCGTCCCTAGTCAGTCGGTAACTAACGCACTTTGCTTGCTTGCCTTTGTTTGACCTCGTTTCACTTTTGTACGTTGCTCTGGATAAGCGTGTCTGCTACTTTACTTTATTAAATGCTTCATTAAAACTTTTGCTTCCCAGGTGAATTTATTGCCAATAGTGTTTGCTTGAGTAACAACCCGTTGCTTTAGTACTAACTGTGTTCCTATCTTTCAGTCCAAACTAGGGTACACGGCCCTGGCCCTGGCCACCACACACACCCTGATTTTCGGCTGGAACCGCGCCTTTGACCCGGCCCAGTACAGGTTCTACCTGCCGCCCACCTTTGCGTTGGCTCTGATATTGCCCTGCACCGTGCTGCTGGGACGCCTTTCCCTGGAGCTGCCCTGCGTCTCGGGCCGCCTGGCCCGCATTCGCCGGGGCTGGGAGGTGGGTCGCCAGGTCCGCTTTGGGCCCGTGGAGGAGCTAGGCCACAGCGGACCGCAGGAGAACATGAGCAACGTGTAACAAGCCCTGCTGCTCGTTCGGGTCCATAAAGAAAAGCTTTAAAGGAGTTCAAGTACAAGTCATTTTTACAAAAAAACATGAAAATACATATATATATTTTTTACTACTAACATAAAAAAAGTTATCGATTTATCTTTTTGCAGTTGTTTTCACTTTTGTCCAAATTTATATATTTAATCTCACCTTGAACCCCACAAAGCATATTTTCCACCTTGCCTGCAGGCTTCCAGGAAGCCAACAGGAGTTGCTGTGTTTTGGTGGCTAACTGGTCACTATAGCCCTGCTCCAACTCCTTCGTATTTCTTGAGGTCAAACCATAAATGTTGATTGACATCCAGGGATGGAATTGGCTATTCCAGAACATTCATTTATGGTGAGCTTATTGGCCAAAAAACCTCAGATAATGGTTCCGAGCATACAATAAAGCCCACCAATCTACAACGGGAACCGGACTTGTCAAATTATTTTACTGTGTGCTTAAATCTATACCCTCAGTTGTAAGGGTGCCAGAAGCTTGATTGTTTGTCTTTTTTGTACAGCTTGTATAAACTATTAATTTCAGTTTAATCAATGACATGATTGATATATACGGTGAACTCTGTCAATATATTAGTAAATCTGAATAGTATTTAAACTGGAATATTCTGTGTTAAAACACACTCTCAACTCAGGCTACTAGTTAGCCATGAAAATCCTTTCCAGAGGTTGCCTGTGCCAGGGCACTGGGGGGAGTTCAGTGGCTGACAGTGTGGCTCTCCAGCTCTTTTTCTGCAGCCTCTCAGTGTCCATGTAAAGGAGCTCCTTTTCTGCAGGCCTGGTGTCAGTGTAATGGAGTTGAGCCCTTGACTGGCTCTGGGGCTAACCACTGGAGGGCAGCTGTCTCTTTCCAGAGGGGGGCAATGCCTTTGCCCGGCGCTGGCACTCTAACCGAAAGCGCCTTGGGTGGATGCCATGCCTCCATTTGGACTTGTCTGCTTTATTAGCTCTGAAATCTAGGTCACAACAGCACAACCAATGACTTTGCTCTTAGGTGTAAATGGAAGCCTCGCCTACCAGTGTGCCTGGGGCCTTTGTGAGTAGACTGTTACTATGCAACTGGTGTCTCTGCTGATGTGTAATAATTGTGTCTGATTCTGAATGTGTAGTTTTGTGAAAGCTTAGAGACCAGCTATTTTACTTACTCTGATGTTTGTTACCTTTAAAAATCATGGTAAGCCTTACAGAAATATGGCATGGATTGTCAAACCCATTTGGTTGCTGATGGGTATTTCTGTGTTTCAGAGTTACATTTGGAATCTAATTGGCTGTTGCTCAAGATATGTTTAAAGGACTAATCAGTTATTTGTTTTATGCCTACATAGTAAAGTCTGTTTTCCAGCTGTGTTTTTAAATGGATAAAATGGAGAAAAATCACATGCCCTTGCTCTTTCATGACTTATTTCTAGGATTTTTTTAAATGTATCTGAATAGTGTTAATGCCCACTTGTAAAGGCACCGCTTTGCACACCTGTTGGCCCAAAGAGACATTAGGCACAGTAGGGAATCCAAAGAGATTTTTAATACACATAGAATACACACACAGCTGCTCCCATGTAAAATAAAATCTGAAATAACTCATTCAGTAAAACAGATGACTTGAAGAAATATGCAAAAGGCAGTCCTGTGTCTGTGAAAATAAAACCCTCAAACCAAGGCCTCTGGGATGCAGTAAGCGGGTTTGCTTCTCACGTCCTCCCTCCAAAGCACAGGCGTAATCTCCATGGAAACCTCAGTCCCAGAGTGTTTTGGGGTTCGCTTTATAGATTTCATAATCCTCCTTACGGAAGAAGGCCACCTCTGTTTCGTTTGCTGTTTTAACAACAAGCCATACAAAGTCAGACGTAACTTTTTGGATGTTATCCCATCAATGCTATTTTCCCAGTATGTAACTAATTCAGGTAACATACCTACTTACTAATTCAGTCTTTTTCATGAAGTCACACCTGAACACTGAAGTAAAGAGACTGTTTGAAAGAACAATAATGTACCCCTACCTACTCCTGCTGTACTGAGACTCATGTCATGCCTCAGCATTAGCTTATCGTCATCTTCCAAACTCATCACTAACTCATTGGTCTGAAACATAGGCGAGGAAGAAGACAGGAAAAACATGACTTGGTGATACTGAGCCTAAAGGCCCCCGGTTAGCCGGAGTCACTCAATGCTATTGTCATGACTCGCATCATGTCCGAAATTAACCAATCAAGTGGAAGTGTTTACACAGCTGTGGTGTGGGGACTGGTGGAGTAGGGTGGTTACATACTTTAGGTTCACTACTGTGGTAATGTATATTCATGTAACATACACACACACACACACACACATACACACACACACACACATATACATATATATATATATATATATATAAAGCAAAGACATTTTAAAGATGAAGTTGAAAGCCATTAGGACAGACAATGCCGTATGTAAATACAATTATGCAAAACATGACTGAAATTAATACAGTCATCACAATACACGCACTAGCCTTCTCGTGTGAATATAGTGTGCAAAAAATCTGTGTCAACTAACCACATTTCTTATTTTTTTAGTTAAAAATAAAGTCTGACCTTAGCTCCATGTGCTTGGTGAATGATCTTCATCGTATCTACAAACAGCAACAAAATCAATGTTTTAGTCGGGGTACTCCAAATATTTACAGTGTATTCCCAATCATTCAGCAGTTTCTATTTAACTGTATTACAAAACTTTACGCAATGACAAAAACTTGTTATGCCTCATAAATTCCTTTTAAAAATGTAATATTAACCGTATCCAAATGTCTTAAAAGGCGGAGGCAGTCCCTCTCTGGTGGAGATATCTGGAAGAAGGAAAATAAATTTATGATTTATCCGGAATTTACGATTCCGGATAAACTGCTAGTCCACACGTGATTTTTTCCGTCACCGACTATGACAAGTTGACGAAAACTAGCTGGGGTAATCAGGTAAACGAGCGCATAATTGTGCCTTACCATTTCTTACAAATGAAATAAATTCTTCCACGGTTTGGTTAAGATGTACGCCTCTGAAAACCACAGGTCTGAAGTTGCAATGCTCAAAAGATCGCACCAAACGCACAGTTACTACCGCCTCACCGGACATAATTATTCCGTCGCAGCACACTACAGAAATACATGAAGTACGACAGAGCACCTTAAATATTCGTGAATAATCGAAAAACGTATAGCATTTCACACCAGTAAGCAAGCAATATACGGCTAGCTGGTTCACTATACTGCACAATGAATACGACGCCCTTCCTGTTAGTTTTGTTTAGGAAAAAAATCAATGAAGCTGAATATGCCAGTAATTTAACATGACTATTCAAACAGAGTAATCCTTCGCGTCAGATTATTTCTGAGGTTTCTAGGGACAACCCGGAAGGCAATAACAGTTAACACCGCCTACTTACACTTTCCGCCAATAAAATTACCGAAATTCGGGTCTCTTATAAACTGACACGTATCGCGTCGAATAGGGGCAGAAAACCAAAATATTTCCTACATTGTCTAACTTAAACTTTAGTGATAACAAATTATTTTTTAAATAT
>JAOVYW010000001.1:6708582-6736392 GCA_025775045.1 Hiodon tergisus
AATAGGGGCAGAAAACCAAAATATTTCCTACATTGTCTAACTTAAACTTTAGTGATAACAAATTATTTTTTAAATATATATTAAGTGTACTTACTTACTTTACTTATTCAGTGAACGTATATCAGCTATATAATATTTTGTAATTCTGCCTTCGGGGTAAAACTCTGCTTTATATGTCTACTGTCTACTGCATACAAAATAAATAAATAAATAAATAAATAAAAATTGGCTAATGGTTTAAATTGATTCATGCCTCCACTTGTTATGGTTTAACCTGTCATGGTTTAATCTAATTTCTAGTTTGACTTGCCACGGTTAATTTGATTAATGAGCTAACCTGAGTAAGGCAAACTCATCAGCATTCTTTGAAGAATTCAGCATAACAAAAATTTTCCTCAAAATGTGTGATTTTGGATAATATCCAGCATCATGATAAAACAATTGGAATAAAAAACTTTTTGATATTCCCTTGAAATCAATAAGCTCTGTCTGTGATTTCACACACACACACACAAGCGCATAGCCTGCTCACACAGCAACCATGCATCCCCTCAACATTCAGATATTTTGTTCAATGATAGTGTTACAATGATAGATTGTTTTGTTCAGGCTGTGCTCTGTGAATGTGAATGAGATTCAGGTTCTGTTCAGGTTTAGTCAGTTGGAAAGATTATATAAAGACAGTTAACTTTAACTTCTGGGTTGGTCTATTTATTAAACATACAATTGAACATACAATTGAACATACATTACTGAACATACAAAAGCAAATATCTCCCTTAGCGAACAAAACACAGCACACAAAACAAATACTACAACAACAAAATACTCAGCAACATAATAACTTAGACATGAGGAACAGAAGGAAAGGGGTTTGAAAAGAGTTCATGGTGAATTTGGCTTGGGATCGTTTGTTTAAATTTGACTTGGGGTGATTTGCTGGGGCTGTGCTTGTGTTCTGCATTTGTGACATGTATGAGAAGTGTTGCTAAGATGATAAGTGTAAGCCATGCGGTGGTGTGTTGTTAAAGAATGTTGCACCTCCTGAATTACAGAAATAATTTTTCACTTTAGGATTGAGAGAGGATTCAGACGATGGAAGGGAGTACAGCTTACTTGCAATAAAATGTCAAACTCATCCTTATTCCTGAAGGGTGTGATGGAAAACATTTTTACACATTAAAGTGGTGGTTTCCTCAGAGGAGTGTCTGCTTCAGCAGGTTTGGTTTGGTTTGATTTTGAGCAAAGGAAGATTGTTTTTGGTTAGGGATATCTGTGGCGTAAAATATGTCTGTCTTTACAGTGCCTGAAGTTGGGATCGCTTGTTCAGCTTATTTCTCCTCTGATCTTTCCCTGTAATTAGCAGGTATATAATCAAATATCAAAAGTTTCTTTCTTTTCTCTCTACATGAGGATGAGTGGGTGCACATTGCCAAGTAGTTCAGGGTCCATTGGCACCTAGGGATCTAGACTGAAAACATATTGTAGTCCAATCTTCCACGGGCAGTGAGTCAATTCACTATTACTGGTCTTGATGGCCCTTGTAGTGCAATAACCTCATCTTTGATGGATGACAGCCCTTGAAAAAGACACTTTAAAACTCCCTGGACCCAACTGCGTAGGGGTCAGGTAGGTGACCCTCCTTGTGTCCCGGTTCCTTAGCTGCAATGGGGTTTCAGTTGAAACATTTATGGGAGGACCTACCCACCAAATGAATCATTTAGCTTCACCGACATCACAATGCCAGGAAACTGGAGAGAAGGACCAGAATCCACAAGTTGTCAGGGATTCATATCAGAGTTTTTTTTATTCTAAAGATGATCAAGTTGTCTGGCAGAGAAGAATGGTTGGCCTACCTACAAATTAGACACTTTGCTTTTGGTGTTGATGAAATCCTTCAGGAAGTCACCTCAAGCATAGGCATGCTTTGATCTTTTTTGAATACTTCAACCCTGTGTTTAAATAAGTAATAAATACAATCTGTACATTTTTAAATTTTAACTAACAGGCAGGATCTTAGTGTGATGCAGTAAATCAGGGTATGTGTAGGTCCGCTGGCATATTTTAAGATTAGCCTATGCCTTGTTTAGTGGCTGATTGACAGAAGGAGATTATATCGGCATTACAGATCAACTACCCTGTCTCTACCTACGACATTTCACAAGTTCACCGAAAACCCATCTTCACATTTACGCACAGTACTCTTTTAACTATAAAAGCAGTCTAACATACCGAAAAACACGATTGGTTCACTGTGACTGTAACTGTGTAAAAAAATTGAGTAGGTTTATAAACTAAATAAACTTATTTTTTTCTTTCCGTATATTGATATAAATTAGGTTATGCCTACTCACTAAGCTATTTAAATTGATAAACGCTAACCTTGTAGTGTATCTGTGCGAGTGTGTGTGCGCGCAGCATATTAGAGAAGAGAAGACTTACGAGTCTAAGCACAGTTGTGGAGTGGCTGGGGTGTGCGAGTGTCGGACATCCATGGATTTTAAATAGGAGTTTTGATACAGAATTGATATATTAACGGTAACAAAATGCGTGGATCACGTGGTTTCTATGAACCTCTTTATTCTACTTATTTTAGGACGGCCGACTATTCAAGAAACCAGTAATCACGATTATTAACGTAGGCCAAATCTATAGCTAGTCATAGTATAACCTACTTGATAGATCCCCTAACAAACATGTCAAGCCGTCCTGTCCTGAGACTTTCTGCATTATTTATAGTGCTATGGATGGATAACTCCCTGGATTTGGCTCACATGCGCTGTCTCACGCAGATCTGTGACGTCTTTGACGTTTCCTTCTTTATATTCCTTCAGTACGCAGAGCAACAGTCACGTGATAGAAATGCCACACTTTCATTTCACGTTCATTACTTTCCAAAGTCAATTTCTAAAATCAATGCTGGCCCCAATGGCTTAACATAAACGACGATGCATTTCGACGGCCTAGTATTGCACAAATATGCACATTGTGTATTGCACATGTATTTTACACATGTATTTTATTACAAAGTATTGTATGTTGCACACTCTTACAGTCCGGGGCACTACAAGTGCCGTTGTTTGATAACAAAGGTATTTGTAGAAGCACTATTATTTTTAAAAACAGTCACTTAGTTATAAAAAAACAAGTTACTTAAAATGTGTATTTGAGAAATGAGTCTCACGATGAAAGTTGTCCACACATCACGAAAGATAACAATTTAGCTTATCTTTCCGCTGCAATTCGGTAGTTGGTTGATTAAACAGTCGTACAATCAATGCTGTAGTTGATTGGTTGTCTCGAGTTAAAAAAATATACAATCGGCATAACGATTTGATACTGTAACTACTACAGGACAAAAGATCGGACGAAAGCGTATATGATTGGACTCGACGACATTATCTAACCACCAATAGCACAAAAGCGTTGGTAACATCCGATCAGTAGTCTACTGAATAAAAACGGTTCTGTAAACCGAAGTCTGTGAAACTTTGGTTGCTACTGTTCCAAGTGGGCGTCATTAAAACAAAAAAATCTAAAGGAAAAATGTCTCAGGTAATTTGACATGTCGTGCTTTTAAATATAAGTAACGTTATAGTAAACGAAATCATATTTGTGTATTTAACCGTTGAAACTCTCAAGTTTAGCCTCGTGTCATCTGGAAACAAGGCTCTAACGTTACGTGGTGGTCATGTTTGATTAGTTTGTATAGAAGGTCATTTATTTAATGTTTGTGGCTGGTCGCGATAAGTAGAACGTTAGCTTTACATACGGCAACTGTAATGTAGTTAACATTCTCGTTATGTATTGTATAGCTATGTACTGGAGTTGGTCACTCAGTTGGAGTTGGTTTTGCTTGGTGTAAAATTGCGTTTTGTTTTAAGTCGGCACGTTACGGATTTCAGTTTCAGCGAACTGATGGCCACTCTTTCAGAGGTTTTTCATAGCCAGTTGCTACACCGTTTAGCCGTCGTTTGATTCAGCGGATCGAGTTGCACAAAAGTTTTTTGTTTTTTGTGTGTGTTTTTAAAAAAGCCACCTGCTCACCACACTTAAATGGGGGATTCCATCTCCCTGGCGACTCTAGCACAGCCATGCAGTGTGGGAAGTGCAACAAGAACTGTGCTCGGTAGTACTGTATGGATGCAATTGTACTGTACTGATTTTGTGGCCCTGGCCAACCACTTTTTTGTTTTAAATTGCCTCTCAAGAAAATATCTGTACACATTTTTAAATCCACCTGGTCTATCATAGCAAATTAAAAGAGCTTGGTTTATACGTGTGCTCCGAAAACCTACTAACAAGGTGTCGCTCTCATTCGGATGCCACGATTCGTTTACGATTTTCTTTGCATGGTTCTATTTAAAAACAAACCCGTTGAAGTTTGTTCGTATATTATCCTAAACAAGAATGATGCCGTTTTGAAACCGTTTTTGAAGCTGCGGGCGTAACTCATTCCGACGTGATACGGCTAGTGAAATGAACCAACTGCAATCTAAGCCGGAGCATGCCTGATTAGACTGAATTGATTGTTATTGCAGTTGTTTAATTATTAATATTTTCCCCCAATTGGTGTACTTGCATATCTGCGCTTTAAAGATGTGTATTATTTATTAGGTTAACATTTTAGTTTTTGTCTTTGTATTTCTACTGTGATCTGTATTCATGCTGTCTCTTGCCCAGATCGGAATCTGAAATGAGAATAATTCCTATACTTCACAAAAAAAGATCATCTTCGATCCTTACCAACGGTAGTATGGTCTGGTCTTTTCGCTTTGCTTTTGCAACATACTTGGATTCAGGTCCTTTTCTTAAATTTTTGACAAAAATTGTCCCTTTTTGTGCAGTGCGCCCCAGTACTCCAGCCATACTCGTCGCTATGGGCGGGCCTTAGGGGGCCGGGCCCGCCTACAGAGCTTCTGAGCCCACCATTAAAATAAATCATTGTTTTCATAATTAGTTCTCCCGACGAAGATGAAATGTCCGACCACTGATTTGCTTCTGCCGCTGGTACTGACTCTCGCACTTGGTTTTGAAATTCGAACTCGTATGGAAATGTTATGAAGGTATTTTATATAGGTATTAGCTGTTTCAAGGAAAACGCACTTAAATGCTCACTGTGCGGGCTCTATTTTGGCTGAAGGCAGCGTCTTCCCAAAACAAAGCCTGTTTAGTGTCGGAACTGCTGAAACCTCTTGCCTAGGCGTCTATTCAAAACGCAGAAGTGATCCCTTTAGAATTTATTAAATGGTATATTGGTTGAAAACCCTACCAATAACACTCATTTCCACACGTTTTTGTGTAAATTTGACCTTAATCTTAAACTATCTTTTGCTCGCTAGAAGTAAACCAGTTGCATTCCATTTTATTACATCCTAACTGATGGTGGCCACGTGGAAGCCGAGAATTGGTTTCTGCTTTTGTATCCAGCCCCCTCTTTCTGTAATGCATGCCATTTCGATTGTTATCTGAACTTTCTGGTAGCAAAGGTCTAGATGGATTAAGTTCATTGTGTTATGCAAACAAGGCTGTGGATTGATTTATTGCACCAGAATGTTGCAGTAACCTTGGGTTACGTAATAATTTAAAAAGTTCAGTGGTCATTATCTCCTGGTTGAGGTTATACGTTCGCTTCCTCTTTCACACATTGCAGATCATCTGGTGGCAGTTTTGATCTTGTGGTGTGACTGCCAATTCTTGGGGAAATGTCTATGCTGATGAAGCATTTCAACACTCCCCATTTAATTTTGTAAGAACAAGCTTTTGTGGAGTGAAATCATTCACACAAACCTTATACTACCTAGTTCTGCCAACGGCAGACCTTTTACCTTGGAAAAATTGGCTCAGTAAAAAGTGGACTGTGTTAAACTTTTAAGGGTGCTTGAGTTGTGGGTCTTGGCTGAGTCAATCATCCCCCTCTCCATAGGCTGCTTTCGAGACTGCTGCTGAGGAGGTGAAGAGACTGAAGACTAAACCCGCGGATGCAGAGATGCTGGAGGTGTACAGTTTATACAAGCAGGCCACTGTGGGTGACGTCAACACAGGTGCGTGGTAAAGACTCATTTGCCCTGCCTTTTGTACTTTGCTGACCTAACAGACATTGACCTTCCCCTTGGGGGCAATAAAACATTAGTACAGAACACATTTGTATGTGGTCGCTGTGTTTACAAATTCCTCCGGGTTAATCCAAGTCATGCAGAAACTTCTTAATGAGCCCCCACCCCAGTCCAAGACTGCTTGTGTTCATCTGCATATTATAAGGACAATGGACATGGGTAACACTGCTTGTTTGCATTATTTGGTAGGTAGAAGTTCTTTCTGAATCTGGAAAGTGTTTTTATTCTGTCTGCTTTCCCTAGCTCGTCCCGGCATGCTGGACTTCGCCGGAAAGGCCAAGTGGGACGCCTGGGAGAAGTTGAAAGGTCAGAATTTATTCAGTCTTCACACCCTTTAATAACAACGAAGTAAAGCACACAATATCTAGAAAGACAATCTTCTGTTTTAATGGCAATCATTAAGCGCAAGATATTCTCCCCCGGCAGGAATGAGCAAAGAGGACGCAATGGCGGACTACGTTAAAAAGGTGGAAGAACTCAAAGGAAAATATGGCATCTAAGCTGGATACTGGCAACGCTGACTGGATTTGAAGCTTTGGAATGGGCTAGAAACGGTGAAATATCCTTCCTGTTAATGTGATCTCAGTGTTAGTCCTGACATTTTACATGTCGTCTAGTGCCTTAAAATTCTGATCTCGGTCCATCTCAAGCAACAATTAAATGTATGGTCATTTGGAAACGTGATAAAGGAGTTTTGTTTTAACATTTGTTGTTGCACTTGTTTTTCTTCTCCTGAAATCCTAATATAGCTATGAGAGAATATCTACTTAAATTTAAGGATGAATGTCATTTAGTTCTGCCTTGAATCCTTAAAGTATAAGTCAATGGGAGCAAAATTAAAAATGGTCTTCCTGGAAAAACGCGCAGTCGTTCATGTCAAACACTTTCAGTATTACTAGGACTGTTTAAAAGGTTTTGCACTCCGTATGGGTTTGGATGCATTCCTCTAAGTTGGTTGCCGATCTTAACATGATTATTCTTCCCAACACGGTGACATCTCATACAAGCAGTTTGGTCCATCCGTGCAGATACGGATAGCTTCATGGAAAGAATTGGCAGGCAAGTTTTTCTTCTGTCATGGAAATTAAATGTCGACTGCCAAACAAAACAATTATTTAAACATCTGAACTTCAAGTAAATTGTTTTTGGTATCTTTATAGTTGTGTATGGCGGGTACAGTATAGGTGAATGGGAATTTAAGTGGTTTCCTTATCAGTTTATCACCAGTTGGTGATTCCCTGATCACTGAATGGTGGCCTAGCATGGCCCATGAGGGTGGTAGCGCTGGGGTCATACCAAGCTGGACTGGCAGCTGGCTGAGCCCCGGGCCAGCAGGGAAACCTGGGTGAGAGGCGCTCCACTGTGGCTGAGGGAGCTGTGGTGATGCCTGGCCTCCTCGGCCGGCCGCTGCATCAACTTCCTTCGTCTCCACTTCCTCTGGAACTCATGCTGCACCTTGGAGAACATGGAGTCAAGGGTTAACAATCTGAGTCGGGCAGTCAACTTTTTGCTTTAATCTAAAATGTCAAATGCACTAATGTTCCGTAAGGCTTGAAAAAACAGCTTTTCCAGACACTACTGGACTAGCTCCCTTTTGTGACAATGATCCTGGATCAGAGCTCAGTCAGTAAATACTTTGACTGCGGTGCTGGCTTCTGATTAGAAATCATTGTTGCATGGACATGAAGTGAGGCAATACGAAGCAAAGCTGGCTGTTGGTACAATTTAATTGAGCCAGAGGCATGGGAAACTAGTTAGATTTAATGTAGGGGTCATTCAATTTAAATTGAATCGTAATAAATCGGTGCTTTGCTTTACAAGGAAATTACGAGTGTTCCTTCATTGTGCTTCCAAGACTTCCAAGGCTGGTATTGAGCAAAGCTGAGTCGCCACCAAAGAAAAAGAAAAATCATTGCACACCCAAACACAGCAGACGGATCCATTTGTGTTGTGACACTTACTTGCAAATGCTCCAGCCTGGGGGCAATTGTTATTATGTTGTGAGTTTATGTGGTAAGCACAGGAAAACTGAAATTAGTCGCCATGGATTTAATGCCTGAGGCACCAAAAGTGCTTTATTTTGGCAGAGGTAATGGCAAATGACACAGCAACAGAAACAACAATATCTCTTAGTCTGTGGCCCTACATTGGCGCAGGTAGCCTAAGCGTCTAATTGAAAATACTAAAAGTAGCTCTCGATGCATCAGTAATCAAGCTAATTATTCTACCCCGAATTAGCCTTTTACATTTGCTTTGCATATAGGAACTATAAAATGCAAAAAATTACCTCTCCATTCAGAAAACAGTACAGAACTGCAACAACGAACCCCTAGAAAAGAAACGGACACATTTTTAATTTGAGCTGAAAATTTAAAAAGTGGTATTAACAAAGGAAAGTAAAAAAAAAAAAAAATTGTATCTGAAAACTGCTCTCACCTGGGTGGATGCGAGAGCCAGCTCGACAAAGTTGCGTATTGTGTAGGCTAGCCCACGGACTTTGTCTGGGAAGAACGCGAAGAGCACGTAGTGCAGGCCGAAGAGAGACACCAAGAGAAAAGTAGACTTTGCAAGCTTCCTAAAAACCGGAGTATAAACTTACGGTCAATGGCTGACCCTTCTATCACCCCTAAGGAAATGTATTATAACTAACTCATTTTTCATCAACCGAAGTCGTCACTGCCCTCACAGCGAATCTCAGAGAGTAGGAAAAAAGAATGGTTTCGGGCCTGGGATCGTATGTGATTGGTGGCCACACAGAAGACTGCAAATCTATACCATAGAGTTGCTGACTGTATACACAGTATTATCATAGCCCATATCAGTAGCTTGCTTTTGCGGTTATATTGAACTTCAATCACAGCACAGTATCTATCAAGCTAAATAAATTAATGGGCTTATAGCTATTGGAGAAATTCCAAATGGTTGTGCATAGTAGCTACACATTCAATTCAAAGAAATGTGAAACTTATTGAGAACAGGTAAATATCTATGCCTTAGGGGGATTGTAGTGATTACTGGTTTTCACTGTTAGTGTTTAGTAGTTAAGTAAGCCTGTCAAGGGGCAATTGTGAAACTGTGTTGAATGTAAAGTCTAAGCTTGGTTATTATCAGTGTTACTTATATATTATTCAAACTGGATTTGATTATATGTACTATGGTACACAATTAACAGATACCAAATTATACTGAAAACAATGTCGTAAGAGAGATCTTAACCAAAATATTTTTAAAATAATAGCCATTGTTTTTAAAGACATGTTAAAGACACCCTTTAATATTATTAATAATACTACTATTTATTTATGTATTTATTTATTATTGTTAACATAATGTTCTAAATCTAGTAGAAGTAGCAGTAGTAACCATGGTACTATTTGAAATAATACAACACAACAAATTTGACAATAACAGCTACTAGCAACTAATATCAATCAATTAAAGTATATACATAACGTCAATTTGAAATATCAAAGCGAAAATAATTTATCTCAATTAATGCTTTTTGGTAACTAACAATACAACGCGATAACATTCACGCTGCATTCACAATAAGGAAAAATGTAATCATCTAACCAGGCTAAGCAACGAAAAGACAAACCATCTCAGTAATAATGATAAATAAAGGCAAAAACATTATTTACAAACAGCAAAACGCTTTCTTGACCAGTGCACGCTTCACGCACGTGAAGCGGGTCCTTGGTTCGCTGCACATCAAATGGACCCCGTTTTTCATCCACCATGACGCTTTATTTATTTGTTTGTTTGTTTGTTTGTCATTTTTATTGAATGGTTATGTTTGTGTTGTACGTATCTGTTTTGTTTCACTCTCTTTCTCTCTAAAACTCATGCACTCACAAAGGCTACCCTGCTTTGCTCGAAAATACGTAAATAGTGCAGACGTAATCAGTTATGTTGGTAAACTTGCTTATATTGGTTAAACTCATGATACTTTGTTGTTGGTTATGTCGCTCTACACAAAACAACAGATCCCGAGTCAGATAAACTCACTTGTATTGGTTAAACTCATTGCCAGGGAAGTCGAGGGTCCTCAATTTCCCCACCAGTATCCTTGTAATACTGAGAAAAAACAGCAAGTTCACCTGCAAAACAAAATAATTAAAGAAATTGGTTTACAAAAAATAGCTTTCTCAGTAAGGTTAACTATGACTACAAAAACTAAATAAAAAAAATAAAAACACAAAGACCTGTTTCAGTACCGCTCCATGATATTCAATCTCTTTTTCTTCTATTTATTTATAATGTGTTCACTGCAAACATATATACCAGTTGTAAAAATTTTGGACCTCATTTTTATCTCATTGCACGCTTTATGAGGGTGATGGAGGTTGTACTCACAATAATGAACAGTAGGACAGGCACTCGGAGAATCCACCAGATCCAGTCGTTCATCCTTGTAAGTCTAGTCTACAATACTGTACTCTACTTTCTTCTACCCCAAAATTCTGTCCTCTACCCAACCCTACACTAACAGACAATACTAAACTCCACCCTACCCTACAATACTGCACTGTACTCTAATCTACTCTACTCAACAATACCTTACTCTACATAACCGTACTCTGCCATAAAATTCTCAACTCTACTGTACCCAACAATACTCCCCTCTAGCCCAGTCTTCTTTACAATCCCGTTCTGGTGATGGAGGTTGTACTCACAATAATGAACAGTAGGACAGGCACTCGGAGAATCCACCAGATCCAGTCGTTCATCCTTGTTTCCCAACATCTTCAACAGGCCAAAAAAAGGGGACATCTGTGAGTAAATAATGTGAGGTAAAACTGTGCTGACCAATGCAGTCTGTGAAACGCTAACGTCGCCCTACCCTTCATCTTCGTGGAGGTATTTCGCCAAGCCCCATGCCACTATGAGGATTGTTGGTGAGCCTGAGAATGAAAGAAATTTAATTTTAGCCCCTGAGTGACAGTCGTTGCCAGATGAAAAAAGGACAGGAGAGAACCAGGGAAAGGAAAGGAAAAAATCATTGGGAAGAGGAGACGACAGGGTAGATGATGGGTTTTGGAACACATGAATATATGTGAGACAGATAAGGAGAGAAGAGGAGAGCCCTTGGGACAGTGGACAGACCTACCCCAACCAAGGATGATGTACCACCTGAAGTACTTCTTCTCAGAGAAGAAGGAGACGCGGACCAATGTGTGCAGGTAATGTCCTTCAACCAACAGCCAGCTGTAGTTGGCCATGATGCAATAGTGGGAACACAGCACCACCAGCTTGCAGCCCACCTGAGGGAGAGAAAGGGCCAAGGTGGGGGGGTCAGGGATTGGGGGTTAGAGCACGTAGAGGCACCTTGCTAGCAGTCTGTTTTCTTACTAGCTCCCTGAACAATGGCATGTCAGTGGATTGTCACGCGCGTGCGAGCGGTGAATACAGGTACCGAGGAGCTGCAGTGGTAGCGGTCCTCCTCAGAAAACAGCACGGAGTCCCGGATGAAGATGAAGACCGCCCGCAGGATGAAGGAGAGGAAGAGCTGGATGTGAATGTAGTTGCGCGTGCAGTGCAGCTTCCTGGACGGGAGACAGAAGATGCAGAGCCTGGACACCACACGTTTAAGGCTTCCGTACTTCCACCCCGCATGGGGGGAATGGGAAGAATGTAAGAGTTACTGCAAAATGTCAGTGCCCACCTGAATAGACAGAGTATGGCAATGGCGATAGTCAGGCAGATGAGGGAGATGGCGTAGCCAACGGTGTACATGGTCTTTACGTAGACGAAGGACTCAAAGGTCTGGAAGGCAGAGAGGGAAAAAAATTCCATTGATTTCTCGTACGTGGTTGCAGTTCCCCACAGGGAGTAGGCTTAATCTATTCTTCTATTCCACATCCAGCATTTTCCCCCAGTTAATTTCATCCTGGATATGACTCTGTTCACTGAAATATTAATGGTGTGAGGGCTGTTTTTGGAATTGATTAAACGTGACATTGCTCCAACGCACAAACAGCACTGTCTCCCAAATCATCAGGGCAGTCTTTTGGCATACTCCACATGGTTAGTGTGGACGGGATGCTTAAGGCTTCGCTCCCTGCAGTCAGCAAGTGATTTAGGAAACAACGAGGCATTCAGGGTTACAGCTATTGAGTGAAGGGAGGTGACCAAGGTATTCGGCCAGAGACAGGAGGATTCAGAAGGGATACGACTGAGGCATTCAGGGTTACAGCTATTGAGTGAAGAGAGGTGACCAAGGCATTCGGACAGAAACAGAGACAAGATTTGGCCTTAAAGTCACGCAAGATGTCTCCTTTATGGTTTCAGGTGACAAACACCATGACAGAGGCTGTTCCAGCTCACCAGCGTAAGGGTAAACACAGACGACAATCAGGGCTCGTAGGCAGATGGCCCTTGTCTTGAGCCACTGTGATTTACGGCATTTTTCCAGCTGCATCGAGCTGAGAGCCAGCCCAGTTCAGCAGTGTAAGGGCACCATTTCGGAAACCAAACTTAAGAGTTTAAAAATCCTGCCGTGGGAAACGCAGAAGAAAGAGGTTGACAACCCTTACTTTCCATGGTTGATCCTAAGTGAATAGCAAGACCTCACTAAAGTTTTTTTATTTTCTCCTCATTTAACATTTTTATTGGTTAATTTTCATCTCCCTTTACCAACACCCCTTAATAATGTTTTTTTCCACATTTCCTTAAACAAATACTTTCCTGAACCCGTTACAAAACAGACAAGTTCAACAGGAACAGCTGTGCCACCTACTTCCCCCGGGACATAGAGCGTGTCGTTGAAAGTGAATTCGCAGGCGACCTCGTGGGGTGGGAAGGGCACCGTCCAACCTTGGTCAGTGCAGTTCCTGTACACTTCACCTGGGGAAAGGTAAGCTCTGTAAAACCCTCCCGGCAACCTTCTCAGGTACCCACCGACCTCTGCATTTGTACATAGGTGCACTCACTGTCAGTTATTTTAATAAAAAGAGAGAGAGGGTCAAATGTGCCTTCGTTGCAAGATGTTGCGTTGAAGTGACGACATTTTTAGAAATGAATGTGTTTTTGTTTATATCAGACAGATTAGCCCAATTACAACCCGACATACACCTGGGGGGATGACCTCTCGTCTCATGCTGAAATGAAACCAAAGCATAATAATACTTCCTTTACTTGGGCTATTCTAAGTCATGGTCAGCCACAAAGTGGGAGGGTTGAATAGTCAGGTGCATGTCCCTTACCCTCTGTTTGCAGGAATTTGGGACAAGGCTGGGAAAAGGTTTCACCAACCCATGCGTGAGGCCAGCAGTTTAGATGGTCCCACATCCCTTCACAGTCTGCATCAGAAAACACGAAGAGTTAATGAACCAGCAGTTGACCAAGGGGACCACAGTGACCATGGTCTACATCCAGATCAACCTAGACGATGAAATATAATAGACCAAACACCTAAGGATCCTGGCTGAGCAGTCTGGTCATTCAGTCCTGAATGAGCAAGGGCGGTGCTTTTGAGCTAATTCAAATGCACTCACGATAACTTTAAATTTAGAGACATTCTACAGCTATCATTTATTATGTGTTGCTTAAAATATTTTAATGCCCAGCCTTAAAATTGATAAATATAATTATGGTTCTTTTGAACATCTGTTTTAAAGTGTTACCAGGACTGCCATTGGCCCACCTACAGACCCTCAGCCCCGCTAATATGATTGTCCTGTCAGCAAGGAGTTAGCAATAAGAGAAAGTTTAACCTTTATCTGTAGCAGTTCTTGCATGATAATATTAATGGTAATACAGTATAAGCTAAGTTTCACAGTAACTGCAACTACAGTATATAGTTAAAGTTTTCAGACTATAAATTAAAAAAGCTATTTAATAATCCATACAATGTATGTCAAAGCCCATTGTTTTTTAATGTGGCAATTACTTTCTGTCACCACAATAACATGTGGTTACACGATTTTAACACTAGTGGGAGCACCTATCCTACCATCAATGGACAGTTTTATCCCACACAAACATTTCATGCCTGCTTCTTACTGAGGCGGTAAGTCTGAAGTCATATTAGTCATACAATATTGTCAGTCAAGTACAGGCATGTCCTTTACACTAACACAGCCCACCACTTTGGAAAAAAGTGAGAAGAATTTGATTTTATTTCCTGCATTTACAGAATGTTTGTGTGCCAATGTTTAATCTGGCCGTGCCAGATTAAATATAATTAATGCTAATAAAAATTGCCCCAAACTATACTGCTGTTGGTAGAATTCAGACCCTGCGTGAGGTTCAAACAATCTACCTCTACTACCCCTGTCCAATCAAAATGGCTGCTAAAACATATTTAAACATTTTTCTTTGAAATCAATGTAGTGCACGACTTTTTCGTAAAATGTTTGAAAGATTATGCAAGAAATTGTCTATATCTGAGTCTCAAGCTCTTCATGCATTCAAATGGTTACAATGACAATCCAACACAAGCCAGTCCAGGGACTAATATGTTTTGCAAGAATTCGTTCATCAGCAAGCTCATTTTGACAAATGTCTCACTCTTTTTCCATTGGGAGCTCTGTGCCTGACTTAAGTACCTGTTTAGACTTGCGTACCCACTTAGACTTACATACCCGTTTAGACTTGGATACCTGTTCAGACATACGTACAGTTTAGACTTAAATTTAGACTCGTATGGAATGGCCTTAATTTCTCAGAACAAGAATAGATTGATGAGTTTCAGAAGAAAGTTCTTTGTTTCTGGCATTTTGAGCCTGTAATCGAACTCCAGATACTCAACTAATCTAAAGAAGGCCAGTTGTATTGCTTCTGGAAGTACACTGTCTTCCTTACTAACCTTTCCATTTCGTCATTTGAGCATCAGGCTGTTGTCATAACTGCTCCCACCAGGCTTAATATTATTGTTATCTACCGCCCCTCAGGACCACTTAAGTAATTTCTTGAAGAACTGGAGTTCCTCCTCAGCTCAATCCATGATGACAGCGTCCCGCTTCTACTTATGGGTGACTTCAACATCCACCTTGAGTCCAATGTCCAGACCACTGATGTCATCGCTCTCTTCAACTCCTTTGACCTCAACCTTTCCCAGTCTCCACCCACACACAAGGTTGGTCGGCAGCTGGACCTAATCCTCACCAGGATCTGCGCCAAGACCAGTCTCACTGTTACACCTCTCCACCTCTCTGACCACCAACTCATCTCCTTTTCTCTAACCATCTTATCCTCTCTCCCTCACCCCTCTCCTCCCACTGTCTCTCTTCACCGCAATCTTTGCTCCCTGTCTCCCTCAAACCTGTCCTCAGCAGTTTCCTCCTCTCTTCCCCCCCCATCACTGCTTTCTCCAAACTCCCTACTGACTCAGCTATACCCATCTCTGCCCTCCCACCCCCAGACCAGAAAGAAAACTTCCACCAAAAACCTGGCTCTCGGACACCCTATGCATCTCTGGTTCTCCGCTAAGGGCAGCGGAACGCAAATGGAGAAAGTCCAGACAGCCTACTGACCTGTCCACTTACAAGTCTCTTCTGTCAAACTTCTTCACTGCCTTCTTCGCCGCTAAGGTAACATTCTACCATTCCAGAATCCAGGCCGCTGCTAATAACCCCCGCAACCTACCTCACTCTCTACTCTCTACCTTCTCCTTTCTCCTTATCCCTCCCGCCCAGCCAAAACCCTCCTGTCTCTCTGCAGATGACTTTGCTGACCATGTTAACGACATCCACGCCACCCTCACCCAGCCGACCTCACTACTTCAACCACCGCCATACTTGATCACACAGGTTTCTCTGAATTATCCCTGCTGTCAGACCAAGAGGTCTTACAGCTCCTGCAGGAACACCGACCCACCACCTGCCCGGCTTGACCCACTTCCGTCTCCACAACTCCAGACTATTGCACCTGCACCTCACAGCCTCACTCAACTCTCCCCTGTCCCCTGGGTGCTTCCCCACTCCATTCAAACAGGCCACAGTCACACCCCTACTCAATAATCCTTCATTGGACCCCACTGTACTAAATAACTGCAGACAGGTTTCCCTACTCCCTTTTCTATCCAAAACCCTTGAACGTGCCACTGCTTACCAACTCTCTCTCTTCCTCTCTCAGAATGAACTCCTGGACCCCCATCAATCTGACTTCAAAGCTCAACACTCCATGGAAACGGCCCTCCTCCCGGTTAGCGAATCACTATGCTCTGTGAGAGCAGAGGGCAGCTCATCTGTCCTACTCCTTCTAGACCTCTCTGCTGCTTTTGACACTGTCAACCACTTGATGCTCATCTCTACTCTGTCCGAGATGGGAGTCTCAGGCACTGCGCTGAGCTGGTTTGCATTGTATCTTTCTGGTCGCGCTTACCAAGTTTCCTCGAGAGATGCTGTCTCTGCCCCGCACTAACTTATTACTGGAATCCCTCAGGGTTCAGTTCTGGGCCCCCTTCTCTTCTCTTTATAAATGCAATCTCTAGGCAGAGTAATCTCTGCTCATGGGTTTTCATATCAGTGTTATGCTGATGACACTCAACAGTTTCTCTCATTCCCTCCTTCACAGATCTCTGTGATTCTCCCCTGCATCTCCGCCTGCCTCCGTGATGTATCCACGTGGATGTCTGATCACCACCAAATGTTTGGATGCTCATGTATTTGTGCTTGGAATACTTTTGTTGTCTACTTATTTTTATGCTTAGGTATTGAATAGGATGGGTGAATTTAGTTGGTTAAGCATGTTTATTGATATGTTATCTCTTTGCAGTCAGTCTTATACCCGCTCTCAGTCATTCTTAATAGAGCAAGATAGCGCCGTTTTGTATTGCACTTGAGAACCCTGAAACTATAGCACTTTTGTATGTTGCTCTGGATAAGAGTGTCTGCAAAATGACTTAAATGTAAAAAATGTACCCATTTAGACTTGTGTTCCCATTTAGACTCACGTACCCGCTTAGAGTTACATAGCTGTTTAGACTTGCGTACCTGGTTGGGTTTTTCCATCATTGGACACATTGTATTTCCACAAGTCATACTGGCACTTCTCTTCTTCCTTGTCAAGGATGTTTTGGAGTTCGCAGACATGGGGAATGGCCTTAACCTTAAATTGGGATGAAAGAATTTTGATAGTTAAATAACCCATAAACCTGTTTGAAAAACAACTAACTTTTTGAAAGAAATGGTATATAATGTGGTTTCAGAGTGTTAATTTGGTTGGCCAAACCAATATGAGGAGACCTGGATGACCTGCACCTTCTAAACTGGGAAATTACATGCCAGCGAATATCGATAGGAGGTTAAGCAAAAGGTTAAACAACAAAAGAATACATATAGGAAACAGAGCTGAAGTGGCAGTAAGCCTGTCTCACACGCAGCTGGAGGGGACTGTTACTGAGAATCAATAAACCACAGGAGCTGAAAACTGCAGACGCTAAACAGAACCTACAGCTGACATCAACCACACATCTACGCAGTGGAAGAAAAAATATATCATAAGTATATATATATATATATATATAAGTATATATAAGTAAACTAAATAACAATATAATGAATTAAGGTCAAGTGACCGCTGAAATAATTGCCATCGTGGCAACTTGCCATACCGCCGAAAAAATTGTGTGTGTGTGTATATATATATATATATATATATATATGCTTACAAAAATGAGAATATGACCATAGCGTGCTGTGAGGATTTGAAGCCTCATTTGTTTCTGTATTGTCTTCAAGATTTGGTAAAAAGCTGATTTTAAGAGAAGCAAGGGCCCTCTTCTGAGAAGTCTAAGGAGTACATCCTAACTTTCCTGAGTGACTACTGAGAGGAAATGCTTAGGCTAAGCCCAGTTAGAGTGGGAGTGACTCCTCTGAACCTCCTCAATGACTGCTCTGAACAAGTGTTATTCTGCTGAGAGAATGGGTGGGTCTCCATACAGGCAACCCTCTCCCTGGATAGGCATAAAAGCATTTTTCTATATGTTTAGATATGCTCATTTTGGTCTGGTCTAATTGAAGTACTGTAAAACGTGTCTAAACTTGGGTGTTGGGTCCAATACTGAGGTGAAATAAGGTCTGGAATAAGTTGAGAGGAATACAGTCACTTTATAATATCATTTGCTTGGCCAAATTAAGAGTACTGCACTTAGATCCCTCAGGTTTGAAAATCTTGGTCTCAGAGAACCCATCAGGTTGGACTCCTTGCTGCTGAAACTTTTTTTTCCCCATTTCTTTGCTGTTTTACCCTGAGAATTGTAAAAAGTATAAACTTCGTGAAGGATTAAAAAAAAAAAAAAATCCTCCAGTTCCTCCAATTGTAGAAAGAGTCTGAAAGCATGGAACAACTAAGACAAGTGCAGAATTGTACCCCTACATAATAACCTTTAGGAGGGTATTGCCAGGCGCGTTACTGAAGATAAGAACAAACCATACGTGTCTGCGGAAAGCATAGCCATATGGCATTGTATAAACAAATACACAATATATTAATTAAACGACTCTATAAATACAGTAAAATGAAAATATAAATATTTTTCGTACGCTAAAAGGTAAATTATTTCTTAATTACCATTTCTCTTCATTTAGCAATCTATTAAATTTAATATCTATACAACTGTATTGTCACCAAATTCTGAGCAAAAACGCAAAATTGTTTGTTCTGCTTTATTTATGTATTTCTCTATTAATAAATTCATTAAACAAGCGATTAGTATCAAGAACATGCGGGTAAAGGAAATTGTCTGATGTTTGCTCACCTGTGCATAAACGTCAAATAAAATCGCCAGAAGCGTAATCTCCCGCATTGTTCCAGATATCTTCTCCGATTTCATGTTTTTCCGCCCATTGACAATAGTTATTGGTCAGTATGAAGTTCTAAGACGAATAAATCCGGTATGATTACTTACTGTCTATGTGACCTCTGTAATATTAAAGTGGGTATAAAAATATATAATACAGCACCCATCTCGAAATGTTTCTACGAACAATTAAACACTTTCTTCAACAAGCCAACATCTCAAAAAAAGCCAAGGATCAAAACGTTGTGTTTCCAATTTGAGTGAACTGCACATCGTCTTCAAGTTTCAGCAGTCCAATATGCCCATTTCAATTCGAACTCACAGAAATGTAGGTTCAGTATTGACGCAACCAGAAATATTACGCGACGAACATCCTAGATTTATCCTAGACACTCATTAAAACGAGCCTGTGTCGTCCTGTGTTCAATCCCCGTTTTCATAGGTTGCATTTAATATTTTTTCTCCACCAGTTAAGCATGGACACGCCCACTTCTAAGTGTCTAGAGATCGTATCTGCATGTATATGTAAAAAAAAAAAAGTATGGCCACATCTATGCTTATTCTATCCAATTATTTTTATCCCGTCATTTAAATTTAAGTTAGATAATTTTTTATGTATTGTTCCTACCAGCTTACTACTGCTACTCTTAATGGCTACAATACGGAAACCACTACTTCTACTACTACTCCTACTCGCTACTACTGCTATTGGTACTAAAGCAATACATGTCCCCAGTTAACCAACGCTAGGAAAGCAACAGAGATTTACATAATATGAATGCATTTCCTCAAAAACCTTTACAGATAATATTAGAATTTTAATTTTGTTCCAAAATTAGTCTCGCGTTATGTATAACCAATGTGCACAGGCCCTCTGGACCCCTGATTGGAAATCAAATTCAGGTCCTTTTTAAATGCTGTACTGGCACAACCTATAGCCAAGAGAAACGATTAGCTCGTTAAAATATAATTAATGCCTCTAGCTCAGGGGGCCAATCGAACTCTTGTCTCGATTCTAGGGACCTTCGGTAGCGAGTCCTCAAATACTCGATCTCCGAAAAAACCTATTCCGCTCTGATGAAATAGTAATAATGAAAATGAGTTCCGATATCCTGGTCTGTAAAGTTTTTTTATACGTATCAATATTATTCAATTATACTTAAATCGCATGTATTTCATGTAATTATTTATTACATTTTTATATTCTTAATTTGTATGTTCATAAACTTCATTTTACGAATATTAATTGTATTTTTGATTGTGCTAGTTTAACATATAGAAGCATAGGGTAAACAAAAAAAAAAAAATCCACGTGGTAAAGACTGGATATCAAATTTAATTTTAATGCCCTCTCCGTTTAAATTATTCCAATTAAAATAATCTGCGTTGAAGAAGGGCCCTCTTCCGAGAGCGCAGCTCTCATAGAAGAAATACCGACGAAACCAATATTTTGGGTTTGAAATTTCAAAAAGTATTGAATAAAGAAAGTGTGTTGTGTAATCGAATATGTTCAAACCCGTTTATGGATTTGAACGCAAAGCCTGGCCTGAGTAACTGCCCCGTGACGGAACCCAGAAATGCCGTTAGTAAAGCAATCGTGCTCCTGCAGCACGTCCCGGGGGAAAAAAAAGAGAATCACCATGGTGACAGAAATGTTTGGTGGGAGGTAGGTTGCTTTCGCTTGAGAGAGCAGGTAGTAACATATTGTTAGAAGTTTTATTATCCTTTCGAACAAGCAAAACGAATTAATTGTTTAATTCGAGTTGTGAAGTACACAAAATTTAATGCAAGATCGTTTTTCTCGCAAGTATTTAGCGTCTTTCCCCACTAACTGTGTATGTTGTGTTGACTACTTATTTTGGACCCGACGTGTAGCTGGTGTGTGGTTGCGTAACTAGTAATTGATGTTACGTTTACTTATTCTTCGTTATGTTTATTTAGCCAGTATATTAATATGCCCTTTTCACAATCTGTCAGAAATGACTAACATTGTAATAGGTAATGATTAAATAGCCGGTTTAGCGCTAGATAGCTCAAGGCAGGCAACGTAGTGTTGAAATTACAAGCACATTAACCCGTGTCTTAAGACGATTTTGGTTTTACATTTTGTAACTGTATTGCATGTTAATTTATTAGGAATATTTTGTTACATGACATGTTTCATTACATGTTAATGTAAACGGGGACAGTAAGTGTGTCTATATATAATATGTCCTATAGAAAGCCTAGAAATTCCCATGTGAATTCCAGGATATGTAAATTTTGATTTCAGCGGTGGTGATCGATCCAGGAGCCTAGCCGATGGGAGAGCCTGGTTACTATGGAAGTGACACATTTTGTTCCTGAGTCCTTTGCCACCACCAAACAGACCCCTCTTCCTCTGGGCCAGCTAGTGGAGGAGACCAGAAAAGGGGCAGACGTACCTCACCACCTTCTGGAAACCAGTTGGTTATTTTTCTCCGTTTATTTCTTTATAGGGTTGTATTTTCATCTGAAGGGTTAAATGCTACAGTTAGATGGTAAATGCTAAATGTTATCCTTCATGTTTTTGCCAAACCATATGTTCCTGGTTTAAATGAATGACTCTACCAAATATCTGTACATATTCTCAACCACAACTTATTACATTTGGCAAATGGCTGTTATAGATATAAATTGCAGTCCGTACTTCAAAATGAACCACTGAACTTAAACTATTGCCATTTTCTCTGTTGATAGGTAAGAGGACATTTGACCTGGTTTGGAAGATAACGTTTCATATTTCATTATGAACATTTTTTACTTGCATTATCTTTTTTAAATCTCTTATATGATACTCTCCACCGGCTGATGACTTGACATGTTGTTACGTTTATTCACATTTACACAGGGGAGTTCAGGGTGTTCAGTACTGTGATAACTGTGGGTAGGCCCAGGTCCATCAGTTGGCTGGCTTATTTAACCTTTGCTGACTATAGATCTTATGGGAGGCCGGTGTTCTGCGATGTAGGGAGGCTCTGGGGGCAGGGATACAAAATCCTGGCTATTGTGTTGCTGGTCTGCAAACCATTTATTAATTCGATACTGGAATCATTATGAATGATGTTCTAGAATCCGAAACAATCCATCCTCGGTTTTAAATTGGCAGCCCCTGATGCACCACGTCACCATGCTAACATGGAACCAGGAAGTCTTTATGGGTGTTGACACGTTTTTTTTCTTTGATTGTATCATCTAATGCAGCTTGCAGAGTTGTAATTGCATGGGTAAACTTATTTCCAATTAGAGATGGAGGTAAGATACTATCCAGCCTTCGACTTGTGCACAACAACAAGGATAGCAGTGTTTCGTTGAATTGATTATGAGCAATATCTTGAAATTAGTAGTTGTAACTTGATTTATCTTGCTCAAGATCCAAGATCCAATCACCACAACACTAGTTAGGCTAAACTATTTTATATGTCAGAACTAAGATCAGACCTGGTCTGGGTTCTTTCAGGCTTAAGAGGACGAGGTTAACTGGCGGACTCGTCTTTATATACTATCGACTATTTGATTTAGATTGTTCAGTATGTTGACCCACAGTTCTTTTGACAACAACTGTTTATCTGCAGTAACTGTTGCTTCCAAATTGGTTTGCAGTTCATCATTCCGGTCATGACTGGCCTTTATTATGGAGCTGATTGAATTTGCCCCAGCCAATGACAAATCATCATCAGCTGCCTCATCCATATATTAAAAAGCTTGAAATAGCGACTTCCATCTCAGAATACTTCAGCTGATTTGTTTACCTGATGTAGCATCACACTGAAGGAAAGCTGCACTAAGCACAGCTTTGCCTGTAGTGTATCTGAAGTACATGGCTTATCTTTACCCCAAAATAGAAAAGCACTCCTATAGTCAAAATATTGCAATGTGATTTTATTATTATTTATTTCACATCATTGTGCACCCACACGATTTAAAAACAATTTAACACCGCCTCCCAAGTGGCTTAGTCCGTAGCCAGGGGTGTCACGCATGGAAAACTTTGTGGTCACTGATGTTGCATCAACAATGATTATACTAATATTCGTTAATTTAATTTCTAATATCTGTAATAAATTCTGTATTGGAGCTATTATGCCAGACAAGTGAGGGGGCAGGTGCTGAAGACCCACTTCTACAGACACGATCTGTCTCCAGCAAGAACAATTCCATCTTTAGCTACCAGTGCTACTTGTCAATAGTATTTATGTTATCGTGTTAGAATAACCAGCTGGATTTTGGGGTATTGTTGTATTACCTATTTTTCAATATACTATGGGGTATAAAAATAATAAACTAATTTGGGGAATTGTTTTCAAGGTACTTATCCTGGCTGCTTTAGTACTGTAGTGTCGATATCTGGGAGACTGAGCATTTATCTGCAGAGGTTAAATGTGTTTTTGTGTGGGTCATTATTAAACACTGGGGTTAAAAGGTCCTATAAAAATTAAATAGATGAATGAAAAAGCATCACTTTGCATGGCAGAAAATAAGAATTTCCTATGGCAAGAATATATTTTGTTTTAAAGGAAATCTAGATTCTAGTAATGCCTCTTTGGGGGTTTTATCATAGCTTTTTGGCTTGCCATGCATTTACAATCTACATACACTGTCCAGCTAAATCAAGAATAGGATTTCTATTAACATCCCAAGTTTTCTTTCATGTCTTAGAGATCTTTGCCAAACTCCAGGGCAACTGCGTCATCCAGGCAGAGCCTTCAGTGCTGCACTTCAGTGGCTTTGAGCTGGGGAAAGATTACCAGCAGGTGTTGGTAAGGAACAGCTTTTGAATTAAGCCATGACCAATGAGAAACCTGATGAAGCCAATCTAATATTCTTATTGACTGATTAAGCCATTATAATCTATGTTTTGATTGATGGTCAGATTTAATGTTATAAGAAGGTTATGTGTGTTAGCTGGGAGATATTTAAGAAGTTCCCGGAAACTCCTGCGCGACTGTGATTCAGATTTTCGTTTTTGTTATCGATTGTTGATGAAAAGGTTGAGAAAATGGGGAAACCAGCAAAATCTTCATCCACACCCAGCTTTCATCCTCTCTACCTATAGTAGTAGTACATTGTTTTTTATCTTCCATTATAATTTAATTTAGCAAGAGCTGTCTTTCCTGGATTTGTAACTCTAGTGGATGTGGTGAGGAGGGCTTTGGACCATGAAGTCTCAGTCTGAGGGTTGTTGGTTTCGTTCTAGAGGGATGACTGCCACTAGAGAAAAGTACTCCCATTCCTTTAATAAATCCCATTTTAAGAAAAGGACTGCAGAATGAAGCACACATATTTTGGATTTCGGGAATAGCAAACGTTCCATTTTATTGTGTTAATTGTGTAGCAATCTGGGTAAAAGCCTCAGTCACTATTCTGTATTTTTATTGTAAACGCTCTATATGGTTACCAGATATGCCTGATAGGATTTGTAGTAACACACTTTTTACCCTCCACAGAAACTGATCAACATTACCTCTGAGGTGATAAATGTCCATATCATTCCCACCCAAACCAAGTACTTTCAAACACAAATTATTAAAAAGGTAATAGAAAGTACTTATTTCTGATGTTATTAAATGAGGAAATTCATTTGATATTTAAATTTGGGTTAGGTGTGCATTGCAAGTTTACTTCTTCAAAAAGCTATTATTATTATTATGCAAATATACCCGCTCCACCATGTGCGTAAAGAAGTAAGAAGAAAGTCAAAAGAAAACAGTAACTTTGAACTGTTTTGAAATGAACATATTCTGTGTTATTCAATGGTATTCTCTAGATTTTAAGTGCTTCTAATGAGCATGCCTTATTAATTTAATTTTTAAAATCCACCTAACTGAGTGGTGTGTGTGCGTTTCCATAGCATCGGCTGGTCCCAGGGTTGTCCTACACGTTAAAAGTGCACTTCTGCCCTGATGAATGGCGTTATTTCTACGACTGCATTCGGGTTCACTGCAAGGTTGGTACCTCAAAGCCACACAGCAATTCTGTCACTCTGCTTAGTACAGTTCTGTTGTGTAGAGGGTCCTGTGTATGCCATAATGCTGAATTTGTCTGCATTTCAATTTTGGTGAACTGAGTTGAAATAATATTTCGGTAAACACAGAGGACACAGAGTTCCTTTGTAGAGATAAGTCAGAATGAATAGGGGAAGAATATATTTTACTATTGGAATTTAATGAAACCTTCAGGGGCAGATATTTCAATAAAGTGAGCCTTTTATGTTCCTCAGGGAGATGAAAATCTGCTGGTCCCTGTCCATGCATACCCTGTTATCGATGACCTGGACATCCCCTCGCATGTCAGCTTGCCACCAGTTCCTCTGGGCCAGAGGTGAGGATGGGTTCACTGGGGCTGGTTAGGTGAGGAGAGGTTCACTGGAGCAGGTTAGGTGAGGAGAGGTTCAATGGGACCGATTAGGTGAGGAGAGGTTTACCGGAGCAGGTTAGGTGAAGATGGGCTCACTGGGGCATGTTAGGTGAAGATGGGATCACTGGGGCAGGTTAGGTGAAGATGGGATCACTGGGGCAGCGGTTAGGAGGACCTCATTGAGGCAGGGTAGGTGAGGATTGGTTCACTGGGTCAGGTTAGGTGAAGATGGGATCACTGGGGAAACGGTTAGGAGGACCTCATTGAGGCAGGGTAGGTGAGGATTGGTTCACTGGGGCAGTTTAGGTGAGGAGGGCCTCAGCAAGTGAGACAGCCAAAGTCTGTAGAAGAACTGTGGAAAGTTCTCCAGGATGCTTTGAACAATCTACCTGCCGATTGTCTTATAAAACTGCATGACAGTGTACCTAAGATAATTGATGCAGTTTTAAAAGGAAAAATATTTATTTTATTTTTTTCGTTTTGGTGTCTTTTACGGTTTACTGCCCTTTATAGGATTTATTTTATATTTAGAAACTTTTCATTTCAGTATTTTTGAAAGCATCTTCGGTTTACAGGTTTATTTCTCTTTTTTACCTGTGTCTAAGAGTTTCGCGCAGTACTCTACTTCAATAGGAATTGTGTGATATTAGTGTGCAGTTCAGTGTATCCAGTAGATTGGTATTTAAAAGGAAGTTGAGTAATGGCTCATGTTGGTGGGGGTGACTTGAAAACATCAAGGTCGCTATTTGTCTTATTTGGCTGCTATCTGTAGCTAATGACAATGAGAGATCAAGGGGATAACCATGTTTTACAAACATCTACTGCAGGTTCAAATACCAAGTCACTCATGTAACATTCCTTTGTGAGACAGTTCTTTGACCGGGATGGTACGGAATGCTGATATGTGCAGTTTAAAAAATAATGAAAAACTGAGTGATTATGCCAAATTCTTGGAATTGTTGAATTTAGATAAATTACCTTTTAAATAGAGATTATTTTGTGGTTTGAACTAAACCAGACATTTATGATTTAGTTTTTTAACCTTTTTCCCTACTATTTATTTTTCCTTCTTGAAGGTCTGCTTTGGAAACTCGATAAATAAACATGATATCCATGCTTTGCAAATGTGTTATCTGATGAATACAACTCAATTCCATCCATTCCCACTCTATCCATCATTTGTTCATACAGTATCAGAGCAGGATGTAGAATGATTTAGTGTGGTAATTCATACAGGAACTCAAGGTTTCTGGCAGGAACAAGGCTGGAGTATTTGCAAAGACAGAGGAGAATACAATGCTTCCACAATACCCATACTTGCAGACATACAATTAAACATGCATGCATTGACACCAATTGGCTGCAATGCATACAAGTCAATCAATGGAAATTCAATGAATTGATACAAGTTGAGACGTAACTTTAGGTCAGGTGCTGGTATATTAGACAGTCAAAGGTCAGACTCTGTTAAACTTGCAGTCACTGATATGACTCTACACTCCTTCCAGGCTACTATTACTACTTTTTATTTTATTTATTTTTTTATTTTTTTGGGGGGGGGGGGTATTCCTATTTCCACACCTATTTCATAAAGCATGAAAAAGGTGTGATACAGCTGTGGATGGAGGGGCAAGGTTGAGATTGGCTTTGGTTCTGGGGGAAGAAAAGCTTAGATAATTTAAACCCTGCTTTCCTATACAGTAAAAAGTTTGACTCAAAAGACTTGGTAAATTTCCATCTACACAATTAGATCTGACTACTGAGCGCCATCATAAGCTGTGCAAAATGTGGAGCTTTCAATTTCTCCCCTCCCCACCTAAATCTTTCCCTGACTGGGATTTTGCGGCGGGTGAGTAAATGGTTTAGTTGATAATTCACCGATTGAAAGGAGTGAGTTAAGGGCGTGTGGGACGTGGGTGGGGCCCTTTTTCACAGTGCAGTTCAAAGACCAGCCTTCTGACTGGACCGCTGTCTTGTCTGTTATTCCCAGCCTCGCCCGTGCCATCCCCCTGAGCTGCAGCTGTCCCGTGGACTTCCAGTTCCAGGTGTATGTCATCCAGCCACACCAGGCCTTCTCCATCCAGCCCCTGTCAGGTGTGCTGCCTTCCACCGGCATCTCTCTAGGAGAGCCACAGCCCAGGATCACAGACAGTGTCTTACTTTTTTCAAATAGATGTTTTGTTTATTTTTTGTCATATTTTTGTTTTGTTGTAATTTTCTCATTTCTCATCATTCCAAATTTGGTATTGGAAATTGAGCCAATGCATCGCGGCTCATCGCTACACGAGAGGTTCAGCGTCGAGGAGAGGCACGTGTTAGCGACAGAAGCCTAACCGATAACAGCCAGTCCAGCCCGGGCTGCGCTATGTCAGATGTGGACTTTCAGTCTGCAGTACAACAACTGATTCAATCTGCCAGTCAAGTGAAATATTTATCAGAGGAGCATTTCAATCATTGAACACGCAGAGCTAATTACTCATCTATCAAAACCATTTAACCCCCCCTCTGTTAGAACTATTTTTAAAATAGTAATTTGTACAATAAGATTATTTTAACAATTAATTATAACCAAAC